>SMDT01000518.1:0-162124 GCA_005392925.1 Aquilaria sinensis
GTCAAGTAGACATGACGGTCCACTGACGGGCATTAAAAAGCCTGGAACGGACACACTTTAACTAAAGAGACAACCTCGGGAACACCAGACACCTCTCCCGAAAAGCTAAATGCCATTATCTTGGTAAGAATAGATGTTCTAGGTCAAAGAGACTCTCATCCGAAAAGGGTGACTCCGGCCATTTTAGGGTCCGGACAGGCCTCTGAAGGGTTCCACGATTGGCTCTCGAAAGCTCAAAAGCCGATGACATATGTTCAGCTCTCCAAGGGGGGCATGTGATAGCCAAAGGGTTATTACCCTCTGAACTCCTAAGCTCTGACAAGCACCACCCTCGGTAAAAATCGAGCATCACCCTCGGATCGGACGAACGGCAACCTCGAAAAAAGAGGGTACGCAGTCCTTGACCCTTTAACCTCAGTAAACCACCATCCTCGGTGAGGTAGAGCTTCTCCCGAAGGTGCCCTGCTCCTCTGAAGAACTCATCCTAACAGCCCTCGGTGATGATATCTAGCCGAATGGGGCCTCCTATTCTGAAGGGGTCTCATACCTCGAAGGGGTCTCGTTCCCCAAAAAGGTCTTACGGAGATAAGACAAAACGGTTAAGGAGCCTCTGACATAGAGACCTCGCGCACGCCTCTGACACACAGACCTCCCATGGCCCTGACTCCTGGACAGAATAACCTATGGCCAGCTAGAGGTCCCCCATCCCCGAAGATACATATCACACCCGACCGAACACATGTCATGATCTGAGCGAGCTATGTCAAACAAACTTCTCCCAACGCTCTCCTATAAATACTTGGAGAATAACCTTGGTAAAGAGAGATATATACACAACTCTCTCCACTCTTTTACTTTCCACTCTCTGCTCCTTACTTACCAAATACTGACTCGGTTAAGGAGCCTCTGACATAGAGACCTCGCACACGCCTCTGACACACAGACCTCCCATGGCCCTGACTCCTGGACAGAATAACCTATGGCCAGCTAGAGGTCCCCCATCCCCGAAGATACATATCACACCCGACCGAACACGTGTCATGATCTAAGCGAGCTATGTCAAACAAACTTCTCCCAACGCTCTCCTATAAATACTTGGAGAATAACCTTGGTAAAGGGAGATATATACACAACTCTCTCCACTCTTTTACTTTCCACTCTCTGCTCCTTACTTACCAAATACTGACTTGGGCGTCAGAGGCTCTTTCGCCGGAAACATATTCCGGGGAGCTCCTAACCCTTGTTCTTTTGAGCATTTCAGGTACTCTCATGCTGGAAGTCTCTCCTTCAGACACCCTCCACACCGGAAGTCCTTACTTCACGCCATTATGTCGTACAACGAAGATGTCGACGGGCATCAAAGATGAAATCATGATTTTGTTAATAGAGAATCTTTTATGAGGAGAGAACAATTTGGTGAAGAGAGAAGAACATGAAGATTTTTCGCAAATCATTTAAGATTTGAGGAAGGAGATGAGTTGACCTAATTTATATTTTAAATCCTTAAAATTATGTGTTTATGTTAGTTTTAGCCTAATATTTTTTGTTCTTTCACTATAGTCTCTTGTTTCTATGAAAGATGAGACCACGTGGAGCTAGGTATCACCACGTTCGCCTAGAATGTGCCACATCATCAACTTCTGTCAAAGATAACGGACAAAGTGACAGAAGAGACTCAGGTGGGACACGTTTTAAAAGGTATGGGACTTTAATAGTCACTTTTGTGTTGGGTTTCGGGAGCCAAACAGCGCAACGGAATTTAACCGAAACCCTCTAGGATCCAAGTGAAATGGGGTAAACCGGGTGTTCGAAAATTTTAATACCTAATTTTCGGTTGAGATCTCTCACTCAACTGTAGAGTCGAATCACAATACCTAAACAGTTGACGTGTTCAAGCTCTCTATGGTATCCACACGAGCCTATTGGGATCACCACGCTTCCACCACGTCCCGGGAGAAGTGTTTCTCTTGCGCTCGCAGTGCTATCTTACATCCTCTAAGGAATTGCAAGCGAAGAGTGCGGCTGTCCTTTTGGGAGGCTAGGGCAAGAAAGCTATGAATTTCTCACTAAAAGTTGTCTTTATAGTGATACTCAACTTCTAGGCCTAATAGGTTTTAAAGCCCTAATCCAATTAGGCTTCAATTTCGGGCTTAATAATGGCTCAACTTTTGGGCCTATTATTAATCCAAAATTATTGTGAAACCATAACCCAAATAATTAACCCATGCACTTTAATGATCCAAATAGCTCTATGTGTGCGACCTAATAGGCTCTTACCACGTTGGCAATGATCATAAATCACATTTATGATCATAAGCAATGAGCGGTGTCTAGCAACACATCATTGCTACCCAAGTGACAAGATTGTCGGTGATTCGACTAAACCTTTATGATCATCATCGATATATGTCATTGTCCCTTTGTCCAAGATATCAAGACTAAGCACAAGACATGGAATGTGTCACTCTCGTATAGCCCAATCTTTGGTTTCTTGATTACCGAGTAGACCAACTTAAACTGATGACATTGATATCGTATATTGACTCATCCGAGCATGGCCATGCATTTTTCTAAGTCTCACTCTATCAAGGGGCCCGAAGATATCACTCCCGTTACATAGGAGGGACAAATCCCATCTTGATCATACAAATCCCTCCGCATGATATGTGGCATACCCAATGACCTCCTTCAAGTTCACTTAGTTACGAGCAACAAAGAAAAGTATCAAAGTATGTGACTCACATGTAAGGAACCTTGATGATCTTAGGTCAAAGGACTACATATTCGATGATCACTATGAGAATCACTTATGACACTCATATAACGATCCATGTAGTGTTCTCATGGTGGGTTGGTCCAGTACACAAGTTCTCCAACTTGCAGCCATATGTAGACTACATATCTCATATTGGTCTCCACATATGTTAGTCGTTATGTGCTATTGCATCCCGCTCCACAATAATACTAGACTAGGGACGTTTGAGAATATCATTATTCTAAGGTTACAATTACGTTTATTACGTTACGTAGAAACAAAACAACAAACATAATTGCTGGATTAATGCCTTAATAAAATATCATGACTCAATGTGCAAAAAATACAATCATCTCAAGATTAGCTTTTGGGCACAACAATAACATTTTAAAGGTAAGAGATCACTTAAGGATAGACGTAAAAGTTAAGGGACTGCAAATAAATTTTACCAGCAAAAGAAGCAACTTTTTATATTTTCCTACTATTTTATTTATGAATTTATTTATTTTTTGACCATTTTATGGATTTATTTATGGCCAAATATAGGGGAAGTCCTCCAACTCGATTGACCAAGACAATTTGCTCCCTAAACTTCAACTCGGCCTAACTCAGTCCCCAAACTTTCAAAAATGGATCAGTCAACCCTTTTGACTATGTGTGCAAGTCACATGACTTAATATGGGAAGACACCATTGGTGTTCTATTTATCAGCCAGGAGCGAAATTGGAAAGGAGCTTACATCTCATGTTCAATTTTCACTTGGGAATTGGGGATTTGGGCAAAAGAAAAACACTAGAATACCAATTCCACTCACTTCGTTTAATCTTCCCGAAGTGATTCCATTGTCTCTCGAACAATGATGAACAGTTGACCAATGAGGCGCGAGCGTGTCTGCTTCCTTGTTGATGATGCTAAATCTGCTAATTGAAGTATTAAATATTTGAAGTTGAACCACTTTGTTCTTGCGCTAGTGATATTAATGCTCAAGGATCTTTAATGGAATCGATTCTTGTGCTTTTTGGATTGGTTGGTATTGCATGCATAAAGTAGCAATTTTTGGTTGCTATTGTATGTTGTTGGCAGCGTTGGTATAAGTAGGACATGTAAATGCCTGAGTAAGACCATGCTGGCTTTTCGTTATGGTTTTTTTCTTACCATGCTGGTTTTTCGTTATGGTTGTTTTTTTCTTATTCTTTCTTATTATGGTTAGTCTAAAATAAAATTTCATTGTCACTATTATGAGTAGGTTGTTGTAGGCTTGTTCCTATAAGAGTCAAAAGTATTTTTCCTTTTCTCTTTTTTGTAGAATCAAATCATTCGCGGTCAGTCTATCCTAGTTAATTGACTCCTTTGAATCATTTACTTGCATTTGAAAATGAAGTTAAATTTAATGCCTATTCTTTTTGAGTTTCTCTTTTTTTCATGTTCTCTCTCTACTTAGTCTTCTTTAACTTGTTGTGATTTTGGAGATTGATTTCATATGGGCTTGGTTCAGCTATTTTTGTTTATGTTTGAATGCAGAGTTGCAAAGTGCGGGTTTTTCGGGAGTCGCCACCAATCGGTTTCGCTTAGGTCGATTGGACACCTAAAAATGGTCTGCGATAGTTCAAAGGTTCGGGAGTACGATTACGTTAAAATAAGTATATTTTAACGCCCAAAATTGGTACCTTAGTTAATTTCAATTTTGTTTTGCTTGCTTTTAAATAATTTCAGTTAATTTTCAAACCAGAAATTTTTACTGAATCATCCAGATGTGGGTTTTTAAATTAATATGGATTTAAAAATCTTGGTAATTAATTTATATAATTTTTTTTATGAAAAATTTGATATTTCCGAATCATGGATTCTATCGAATCACCTGGATACGGAATTTAATGAAAACTTAGTTTTTATTTATTAATATTAAATATTTTAATTAATTATTAATCTATATCATAAATTCTGTCGAATTATCCGAATATGAATTTTTTGTCTTGGTATTTAATTTTTATTCATTTTTTATTAAAAAGTTGATATTTTCCAAACCATGGATCCTGTCGGATCACCCACATGGAATTTAAGAAAAAATTTTAATTTTTAATTATTATTAATTATTAATTTTTGGTCATAAATTAGTAATTTAAATTTTAATGTTATATATTTTTTCTAATTTTTTTAAAATTTTATTTTTCTGAAATTTTATTTTTTATTCTTTTATTTATTTATTTTTTTTGTTTGATGAAAGATTTTTTTTAAGTAATTATCTAATCCATAGATTTAAAAAATAAAACTTATTTTTTAAAAAAAACATTGATTTTTATGGAATTGTCTAGTTATGATCTTTTTTAATTTATTTTTATTTAAAGGAAATTAAATTTTGTTATTTTTATTTTTGAAGAAATAAAAAGGTGAGTTTTAATATTCCAATTAATGTTTAAAAAGATGAAGGAAAATAAAGGACGGGGGCTTGGTTGTAATAAAAAAATAAGATGGACTTTTGACTAGCCATAAAAAAATGGTGAATAAGTAAAACATGGTTAATCATTCACATAAAGAAAAATAAATTGCAGTAAAAGTAAATAAAATAAATAAAGTGGGAGCGTTTAACCATCCAGGTAAAATAAAAAATGCAGAAAAAATAAATAAATAAAGAAATAAGTAAAGTGCAGAAGTTAAATAAATAAATAAAAGTAAATAAAGTGCAAAATAATAAATAAAAAGAAAGTGGGGCGCTTGGCCGTTCATACAAAAAAAATAAAAGCGCAAAAAGTAAATAATTACAGAAAATTAAATAAATAAAGAAAAAGTTGGACTTTTTGGTCATCCACTAAAAATGTAGGAGGTATAACCTTCCATAAAAAAAATAAAAGTGCATAAAGTAAATAATTGCGAAAAAGTAAATAAATAAAGAAAAGTGGGGCTTTTTGGCCATCCACTGAAAAGGTAGGAGTATAACCTTCCATAAAAGAAAATAACAAGAAAGAAAGAAAAGAGAAAAAAGAACAAATAAATAAACACATAAAGATTGTTGTTAGTTCTGCAGAAATAAAAAAAAAAGGGTTACTGACTTGAATGAAATAATATAAAAAGATGAAGGACTAAACCAGAATTTTACCTAAAGGAAGAAATTACAAACTTCCTGGGCGACGGGAAAACAGGGGTGGCGGCGACGGCCAGTAGGGGCGAGGCAGAACGGCGGCCAGGCAAAAGGGGGCGACGACGGTGGTGTACCAGGAGGGGGGCGACAGCGCAGCAGGGGAAGGCGGGAGGAGGGAGAAAGAGGAAGGAAGGATGGCGGCCGAGGAGGAGGGAGAGGGAGAGAGGGAAGGAGGGCGGCGGACGAGGCGGAGGGAGGAATGAGGGACGGCGACCGAGGCGGAGGGAGAAGGAGAGAGGAGAAGAGGATGGTGACGGGGGAAGGCCGGCGAGGCCGAGAGAGAAAGAGAGATGGCGGAAGGGGAGGAGAGAGAAAAAAAAAAGACGGTGAGGAGAGCTGGAGAGGTGGTGGCGATGGTGAAGGCAAGGGAAGGGAGGAGGAGCACGGAGGAGAGAGAGAGAGGTTGAGTTGCGAGAGGGAGAGAGAGAAATGGCGTCGGGAAGAAAACGGAAGGATCGACGGAGAGAGAGAGAGGCAGCTAGCAAAGTTTAGAAATCTCTGGAAAGTGGGAAACGAGACCAGGGACCTAGGTTACAGTTTTTCTTTTCTTTTTAGGAGCTCTAATCTTGATTTTTTTTCCTGCTTTCTTCACATATTTCGACCCCTATTTATAGGTCAAGGAGCATTGGATTCCTTTAATTAAAAATAATTCGAAATTTAATTAAAAAATGACTTATCTATAATTTAATAAAATGACAGTTTTAGTCCTTTACATCTCTTTGACTTCTGATATGTTCCTGAAACTTCTGATTGAGACAAATTTGTCTTTTTCTGTCAATTTAAGCCAAAACCGTCTGTTTGGCCCAAAAATGACGCGAAAAACTACCAAATTTTCCTAGAATTCTCATATTTTGACAGATTTTCTCAAACTTCTAAATTTTGTCATTTTCACCCCAAACTTTTCCTTTTTGTTAATTTTTTTTCAAAATTTTCTTTTATATTTTATACATACACATAGATATATATATATATTATTTTTAACTAACCCTATAAAACAAAAAGCCCCCATAAGCTATCTAATTTAATTTTTTTCTTAAATTGTTTTTAATAATAATAATATTAATTAATTAAAATTTTTAAGGGTCGAACGAAATTGGATGTCAACAGCTGCCCCCCCTTTGCATGCTTCATGGGACATGATGCATGCAAAGTCGTTACCAAATTTCATCTGACCTTAGCTAGGCATTGAGAACCTTCTCGCCGCCTAAACCCTGAGGAGAAAAACCTTTTTCTCCTCCTTTTTGAGGTTAAGGAACCTTCCTTAGAACCTCTACGATAGGAAGGCTTCTATTGTTGAAGAAAAATTGATTGATTGATAGTTTGAGGTTAAGGAACTCTCCTTAGAACCTCTGCGATAGGAACCCTCCTATCGTTGAAGAAAATTGATTGATTGATTGAGTTTGAGGTTAAGGAACTCTCCTTAGAACCTCAGCGATAGAAACCCTCCTATCGTTGAAGAAAAATTGATTGATTGATTTTTAGGTTAAGGAATCTTCTTTAGAACCTCTATGATAGGAACCTTCCTATCGTTGAAGAAAAATTGATTGACTGGTTTTGAGATTAAGGGACCTACCTTAGAACCTCTGCGATAGGAACCCTCCTATCGTTGAAGAAAAATTGATTGATTGATTGAGTTTGAGGTTAAGGAACTATCCTTAGAACCTCTGCAATAGGAACCTTCCTGTCGTTGAAGAAAAATTGATTGATCGATTTTGAGGTTAAGGAACCTTCCTTAGAACCTCTACGATAGGAACCTTCCTATCGTCGAAGAAAAATTGATTGATTGGTTTTGAGGTTAAGGGCCCTACCTTAGAACCTCTACGATAGGAACTCTCCTATCGTTGAAGAAAAATTGATTGATTGATTTTTAGGTTTAGGAACCTTCCTTAGAACCTCTACGATAGGAACCTTCCTATCGTTGAAGAAAAATTGATTGATTGATTTTTGAGGTTAAGGAACCCTCCTTAGAACCTTTGCGATAGGAACCTTCCTATCGTTGAAGAAAAATTGATTGATTGATTTTGAGGTTGAGGGCCCTACCTTAGAACCTCTATGATAGGAACCTTCCTATCATTGAAGAAAAGTTGATTAATTGATTTTGATGTTCCTTAGAACCTCTACGATAGGAACCTTCCTATCGTTGAAGAAAAAATTGATTGATTGATTTTTGAGGTTAAGGAACCTTCCTTAGAACCTCTACGATAGGAACCTTCCTATCGTTATTGATTGATTGATTTTGAGGAACTAAGGAACCTTCCTATCGTTGAAGAAAAAATTGATTGATTGATTTTTGAGGTTAAGGAACCTTCCTTAGAACCTCTACGATAGGAACCTTCCTATCGTTGAAGAAAAATTGATTGATTGATTTTGAGGTTAAGGGCCTTACCTTAGAACCTCTACGATAGGAACCTTCCTATCGTTGAAGAAAAGTTGATTGATTGATTTTGAGGTTAAGGAACCTTCCTTAGAACCTCTACTATAGGAACCTTCCTATCGTTGAAGAAAAAATTGATTGATTGATTTTTGAGGTTAAGGAACCTTCCTTAGAACCTCTACAATAGGAACCTTCCTATCTTTGAAGAAAAATTGATTGATTGATTTTGAGGTTAAAGGCCCTACCTTAGAACCTCTACGATATGAACCTTCCTATCGTTGAAGAAAAGTTGATTGTGGAGAAAAACTCTTTTCTCCTTTTCGAGGACCTCAAGCAAAAGTTGTATGAAGGCAATTGAAGTTGGAATGATTTCTTCAGAAGTGTGAATTTTCATAATAGGCGAATGCGAAAATTTAAACTTCTACGAAATGAGTGAATCTTGATGATGAAAAATAAAACTGATAAATTATGTAAGGGAATGGATGTTTAGAATCAATATCTAAGGTTTCATCTAATATTTTTCTTCAGAAAATATAGATTCCCTTGAGAGATATGTCATCCAAATAAGGTTGAAGCTTAGCTACCCCAAAATGTCATGACTAGTAGACCTAATAGGATGCATCTCAAGAGCAAAAAAATTACTCCTTACTCAACCATTCCAAACTAAAGGCTTTGTCCTTTGGTTTTAATATCAGCATGAACAAAACTATCAAACAAGGTGAAGAAAAAAGAAGAAATTCCCTGAAAAGAAAAACTGAAACATGAAAAAAATGCTGATAATAAAACTAAAGGACAAGAAGAACAGATCGGATCGCTTCTTCTTCCACAATGTTTCAACAGGCCAGGCAAAAGACAATTATGGGATTGAACTGGTCGGGAAAAACTGTCTTGTCCAGTCTATCTGAATCATTGTTGGATCTAGTTCAGGAACAAAAGCTTGCATTTTATCTAGCAATTCTTCAACAGTTGTTACGGATATTATGATTCGTCGTGCCACTCTTGATATGAAATTCTTCTGGATAGCGTAATCCACAAAAGCTATTAGACCTGTAAAGAAATTGTTAACATTCAATAGCCCAATAGGTTTCTTCTGCAAATTAAGTTGGGCCATGGAAGCAATTTGGAAGATTTCTCCCAATGTGCCAAAACCACCTGGTAGAGCGATAAAAGCATCATCATTAAAAAACATTTGTAACACACACTCTTGCAAATTTTTAACCACTAATTCTTCTCTAATCGTGCCCCCAGAAACAAGTTTCAGAGGTCCAAGGATAATGCCTAGAACTTGGCTTCCTCCTAGAGATGCTGCTGATGCTACACCTCCTATTAATCCGACACTACCTCCTCCACAAACTAAATGTATTTTTCGCTTGGCTAATACTCTACCCAAATGGTTGGCTGCCTTTAAATACTCTTCATCTTTTCCAGGAAAAGCCCCAGAAAATACACAAATACTTCAGGATTTACGAGTTGAGGTTTTCTGCATTCCTATCCTTAACCTTGTGAGAAATGAAGAAAAGATGATGTATTTATAGAGGTAAAAGGATAATGCAATAATCACATCTATAAGAGTAAGTACATTATTGTCGAAAGAGAAGGAAAAATTTCAAAAGTGACAGCTAGCATATACAGTAGCTATGACTGTGGCGCACGTCAGGAATAGGTACATTATTGTCAAAAGAGAAGGAAAATTTCCAAAATGACAGCTAGCATGTACAGTAATCGTGACTTTGGTTCACGTCTTCCACTGGTTTTACGTCCAGTAACGGCTTCAATACCTTTTATGAACCGGGGATTTGCTTCCCTTCCAATTTTCTTGCAAACTGGTAAACAGGGTTGTTTAAAGTCAGATTCTCAAGACTGTAACGATCTCGTTCTTTTTGGAATGTCATTCATAAACCGACAATTTCCCATTGCACTATTCCACAAGAATGCGTTTGAAGAGTCAATAGGATATCATCCAAAGATTCCTTACGCAGGCCATTCTTAATGAACTTGCTTCTGTCTTCACGATTTCTGGTGATCGTCCCTGAAGACCGACATTTAGTATCACAATTCCATCGTCTACATTTATGACAGACGCCTAGCCTCTTTGCTCTTTGCTTCTTAGCATAAGCGCTTTTACCTAAGCCGGGCAAACGGGGCATAAATGTATCTGGAACTTCACCAGCCAAATGGACCTTTGCTTCAATTATCCACCGCACATTATCCGGAATGCCCTTGTGTATAAATACTCGGATTCTTTCACATCTAGCTTGATAAATATTTTTAAGAACATTTATTGGGAGGGAAGGAAAATACTTTCGCAGGCCGGAAAGAGAAGAATCCATTGACGAGAGAAAAAGAGGAGGAAATTAATTATTGTAGAAAACTGAAATAACCGACTATGAGAGTCACGGAGTACCATATCCACTACTTAACCGCATTTATAATGATGAAAGGATAATGTGTTTATTACGCTTACAAGAGCAAGTACATTATTGTCAAAAGAAAAGGCAAATTTTTTAAAATGACAGCTTGTATGTACATTAATTGTGATTGTGGCTCACATCTTCCACTGGTTTTACGTCCAGTAACGGCTTCAACGACTTCTATGAGTCGGGGATTTGCTTCCCATCCAGTTTTTTTACAAACTGGCAAACAGGGTCATTTAAAGTCAGATTCCCAAGACTGTAACGGTCTTGTTCTTTATGGAAAGCTCTCCATAAATCGACAATTTTGCGTTGCACTATTCCACAAGAATGCGTTTCAAGAGTCCCTCGGATATCCTCTAAAGATTCCTTACGTAGGCCATTCTTGATGAATTTTCTTTTATCTTCGCAATTTTTGGAGATGAATCCTAAAGAGCGACATTTAGTATCGCAATTCCATCGTCCGCATTTATGACAAACGCCTAGCCTCTTTGCTATTCGCTTTTTGGCATAAGGGCTTTTACCTAAGCCGGGCATACGGGGCATAAATGCATCTGAAACTTCACCAGCCGAACAGACCTTAGCTTCAATTAATCACTGTACATTGTCAGGAATTCCTTTATGTATAAAAACTCTGATTCTTTCACATCTAGCTTGGTAGAGCTTTTTAAGAACATTTATTGGGAGAGAAGGAAAGTACTTTCGCAAGGTGGAAAGAGTAGAATCCATTGATGATAGGAGAATTTGAGAGAAGAGAGAAAGAAATCAGTTATTATAGGAAACTGAAATAACTAACTATTAGAGCCATGGAGTACCGTATCCGCTACTTAACCGGAAAGAAGAACACGCATTTATAGCGATGAAAGGATAACGTGTTAATTACGCTTACAGAAGCAAGTACATTATTGTCAAAAGAAAAGGTAAACTTTCCAAATATGAAAAATTATATGTACGGTAATTGTGATTGTGGCTCACATCTTCCACTGGTTTTACGTCCAGTAACGGCTTCAACGCCTTCTATGAGTCGGGGATTTGCTTCCCATCCAGTTTTCTTACAAACTGGCAAACAGGGTTTTTTAAAGTCAGATTCCCGGGACTATAACGCTCTCGTTCTTCTTGAAAAATACTCCATAAACCAAGAAGTTCACGTTGCACTAATCCACAAGAATGCGTCTCAAGAGTCAATCGGATATCATCCAATGAATTCTTACTCAGGGCATTCTTGATGAATCGTATTTTATCTTCCCGATTATCGGAGATCATTCCTAAAGAACGACATTTAGTATTACAAGTCCATCGACCACATTTATGACAGACTTGTAACCTTTTCGCTCTTCACTTTTTGGCATAATAGCTTTTGCCTATGCCAGGCATGTGAGACACGAATGCATCTGGGAGTTCACCTGCCAGACGAACCTTAGCTTCAATTAACCATCGCACATCTTCAGAAATTCCTTTGTGCATCAAAAATTTTAATCGTTCACAGCGAACTTGGTAAATCTTTTTAAGAATGTTCATTGGGAGAGAAGGAAAGTATTTTCGCAAGGCAGAAAGAGTATGATCCATTTTCTAGAAGGAAATAAAAGAAAAAAGGGAGGAAGGAATCAGTTATTATGGGCAACTGAGACAATCGACTTGAGAGTCATGGAGTACCGTATCCGCCACTTAACCGGAAAAATGGAGCCTATTTTTTTTTGACAATATTTTGATGCCATAGATATCTATCTTTTATCTTTGATATTCCGGCGAGCTGACGTCAATCCTGTTCTTATGGGTGAAGCCTCGATTATCGAATCCATTTGCCAGCTTTTGACAAATTGTCAACGACAATATTTCATGACATATACCTTATCCTTGACCATGGTTATCTCTTATCTTTGATATTTGTGGTGACGTCCATTCTGTCCTCACGGGTGTAGCCTCGATTATCGAATCCATTGCCAGCTTTTTGACAAGTTGTCAATGACAACATTTTTAACATCTACCTTATCCTTGACCATAGTGTTGAACTTCATGATGCGGCTTAGTTGAGCGTATTAGCTGTGGCTTCAGTGATAGACTGGAATGAGCCGATGAAGTTGAAGTCTCAGCTTATACTGTTGTAATCATGCCGCGGATATGCTCTCCGTTTGGTCCTTATTATGCAAAAGACATGTATGCATGATGTGAAATGCATGAATGCAGGGCATGTGTAACTAATGACTCTTTTTTTTTTTTGTTTTGTTTTTGTGTTTTTGTATTAGATCTAATTCTTCATGTCTTTGCTTTACTGGATCCTTTTTATGATGGCCTTCTCGAATTACCATTGAATGTCTTTATGCTTTTCAGCTCTCGTCCATTGCCTAAAAAGCTCAATCCTTTTCGAAAGCCCCTTTAAAGAAGTTTTTCTTGACTTCTTCCTGAATTTTGGTCTCGACTTCTTTAACGTTTTCCCGCATCATACTTTATGCCTCTTTGGATAGTCATCCTTGTTGAAACATTTGTGAGTATGCTTCCCTTTTGTTGATATAATCATGCTAATCATAAGACTTTTGAAGCGATCATTCAGGCAACCATCAAGGCCATCTCCCGAAGATTTGTTACTTGTTTTTCCTGTTAGCCATTGTTTTGTGCCGTTCGCAAAGCAGGACCTCGATCTTACCTGTTTTAATTCTTAAAGCTAATCTAAGTAATCTACGGTCTTTGCTTTTTTCTGAGTTTTAATTATTACTATCCTTCCTTTAAAAGTCACAATTTATTGCACACTTGAGGCCAGAAAGAATGTGAGAGTTGAAAAGAGCTAGAGAGAAATGACTTTTCATTTTTTGGATAAAGGAATATAAAAGCTGAATGTGAGATTTGAAGAAGAAGAGTTAAGAGAATTGGCTTTTTATTCATGAGTAAGGGAATATGAAAGTCTCGGGTACAGATAAAGAACAATGAAAATCTGCGAGAAGAACGCTCTTTTTGACAACTTTGATCAAACAAGCTCTGGCAACCCTGTATTCACTTATTCCCTTCTGTCCGAAAACTTCATTATTATGCAAAGTATTTCTTCACTGAATCTGAGTTTATTGGTTTTGGTAGCTCTCGTCCATCCATTTTTGTCAGAATTAGAGCCCCTCCTGAAAAGGCTTTTTTTACCACGTATGGTCCATCATAGTTTGGTGTCCATTTTCCTCTATAATCATGCTAAATGGGTAGAATTTTCTTGAGCACTATGTCACCTTCATGAAATTGCCGTGGGCAAACCTTTTTATTGTAAGTGCGAATCATCCTCCTTTGATAAAGTTGCCCATGGCAGAGAGCGGTCATTCTTCTTTCATCAATTAGGTCTAATTGCTCATATCTAGCCCTGACCCATTCTACTTCTTTCAATTGGGTATCCATTAGCACCCTTAATGAAGGAATTTCAACTTCAATAGGCAGTACAGCCTCCATACAATATACCAGAGAAAAAGGAGTTGCTCTAGTAGAAGTACGGATAGAAGTTCTGTAAGCATGTAATGCGAAAAGTAACATCTCATGCCAGTCCTTATAAGTGACAATCATCTTTTCAATAATTCTCTTGATATTTTTATTGGCTGCTTCTACTGCGTCGTTCATCATCAGTCGATAAGGTGCTAAATTGAGGTGCTTGATCTTGAACTGTCGGCATAAAGTCTGCATCATTGCATTATTCAAGTTCGTGGCATTGTCTGAGATGATACACTCTGGTAACCCATAGCGACAAATGATTTCTCTCTTAACGAATCAGCATACCACCTTTTGTGTTACACTTGCATATGACACAGCTTCTACCCATTTGGTGAAGTAGTCTATTGCCACTAGAATGAATTTGTGACCATTAGAAGCTTTGGGGGTGATTGCTCCAATGACATCGATCCCCCACATGGCAAAAGGCCAAGATATTGCTGTTACATTAAGAAGAGCAGGTGGAGCCTGGATCTTATTGGCATATATTTGGCACTTATGACATTTTCTCACGTGATTGATGCAATCACTTTCTAATGTGAACCAATAGTAGCCAGCCCTCATTATTTGTCTTGTCATGGTATGACCACTAGTGTGTGCTCCACACATTCCAGCATGAACTTCTTCCATGATCTTTCGTGCTTCATGAGCATCTACACAGCGAAGTAGCATCGAATCGGGGGTTTTCTTATAGAGTATGTCTAGGTTTAAAAGAAAACCCATTAACAATCTTCGTAAAAATTTCTTGCCATTTTCTGATGCTTTTGGTGGATATACTCGTTCTTGGAGGTATTTCTTAATATCATAATACCAAGGTTTCCCATCCAATTCTTCCTCGATGCTCATGCAATAAGCCGGGGAATCTAGTATTTTCATTTCGAAAACAGGAGTATGCTCAGGGTCGCTTATCTTGTGCATGGCATCTAGAGTAGCTAAAGCGTCCGAAATTTGATTATCTTCTCTTGGAAGATGATGGAAGCTTATACTGTTAAATTTTCCTGCCAAGTCTAGTACGAGCTTTTGGTAAGGCATCAATTTTGAATCCCTTATCTCCTATTCTCCATTTATTTGATATATGACCAATGCGGAATCCCCATAAACTTGGAGATTTCGTACCTTCAGTCCCAGTGCCATTTGGAGTCCCATAGCACATGCCTCATATTCTACAATATTGTTGGTACAAGGAAATGTGATTTTCACTGTGAGAGGGAATTGTTCTCCATTTGGAGAGATGAGTATAGCTCCAATCCCTTGTCCCAAGGCATTAGATGCTCCATCGAACGCCATTTTCCATGTTTCATCATCTTCAGAGACTTCCTGTTCTATCGTCATTATATCTCCATCAGGAAAGTCCATTCTCATTGGCTCATAATCATCCAATGCTCTATCAGCTAGATATTCAACAATCGCACTTCCTTTTATAGCCTTCTGGGTGACGTACTGTATGTCGTATTCAGGGAGCAGCATTTGCCATTTTGCGATCCTGCCTGATAAAGCGGGTTTCTCAAAGATGTACTTGATGGGATCAGTCTTAGATATTAACAATGTGGTATTGTTGAGCATATAGTGTCGTAGTCGGTTTGCTACCCTGCAAGGGCACAACAAGACTTTTCTACTACTGAGTATTTTGCTTCATATGTGGTAAGCTTCTTGCTCAAGTAGTAAATTGCATGCTCTTTCTTGCCTGTCTCATCGTGGTGACCCAATATGGAGCCTAATGAAGAATCCTGTATTGACAAGTATAGAATCAACGGTTCTCCCGATCGGGGTGGTACCAAGACTGGTGGATTTGATAAGTATTGCTTGATTTTCTCAAATGCCTCTTGGCATTCATTATTCCACTCAATCGGGTTGTTCTTCTTTAGTGATTTGAAAACAGGTTCACACTTGGATGTCAATTGTGATATGAACCTTACTATGAAGTTGATTCTGCCCAGAAAACTTCTTACTTATTTTGGAGTCTTCGGGGGTTGCATTTCTTGTATCACTTTGAATTTACTCATGTCAACTCGAATCCCATCCTCGCTTACCATGAAACCCAATAACTTTCTTGAAGAGGCTCCAAAAATACATTTGGCAGGATTCAATTTTAGTTGATACCTGTGAAGTCTATTGAATAGTTTTCTTAGTACATTTAGATGCCCCCCAGCAGTGAAAGTTTTGGCGATCATATCATCTACATATACTTCAATTTCTTTATGCATCATATCATGGAATAGGGCAACCATGGCTCTTTGAAATGTAGCACCAGCATTCTTTAACCCAAAAGGCATCACCTTATAGTAGAAGGTACCCCAAAGGGTAATAAAAGTAGTTTTTATCATATCATCTGGGTCGAGTTTGATTTGATTGTACCCAGAAAAGTCATCCATGAAGGAAAAGTAGGAGTTTCTCGCGGTATTATCCACCAGCGTATCAATGTGAGGAAGTGGAAAGTTATCTTTAGGGCTAGCCTAGTTCAAGGGCCGGTAGTCTTGACAAACTCTCAGCTTCCCACTTTCTTTCTTTTCAACCGGAACTATGTTGACAACTCATTCTGTATATTCAGCGACTCCAAGGAATCCGGTATCCCATAGCTTTCGAATCTCATCTTTTACTCTTAAGATCAGATCTGGTTTTAATCTTCGTAGCTTCTGTCTGACAGGCTTCGCCCCAGGCTTCAATGGTATTTTGTGTAACACTATGTCCGAGCTTATGCCGAGCATATCTTGGTATGACCAAGCAAATATGTCCACATACTCCTTCAATAAGTGGATTAGTTCTTCTTTCTCTTCAGGAGGAAATAGAGTGCCAATTTTAACTTCTTTTACATTCTGACTGTCTCCCAAGTTGAATGTCTCAGTTGGTTCCTGACTTGTTGCTCTTTCTTTTTCATCTTGCTCGATCATTTTTAATAACTTAGGAGATATTTGAAGATCGTCGTCATCTGAGTCAGCAGTGTTTACAGGATTATCAAAGTTCATTCTTTCATTGTCATTAAAGAGAGTTTCAGGTCTGTATTAGCCAGAGAGAAAAGAAAGAAGAGAAAATGGCAAGAATGAGATGGATGCAAATTGGTGCTTTATTCATAATGTGCATAAACCACAACTTTATTGGAATGAAAAGCAATAACTAAAAGGTTCACTTAAGCAAAGACTACACCCTATTGATTGAACCTTTCTTTAGGAGGTTTGTACTATTAAATTACTTTGAAAAGCTCTCGATTACAACAGGCATTTCTATCGCCTCCCAATTGTTCAGCATATCCCGTGGGCTACAGGGTTGAACGAGCTCCTTATTTTCGGGTGACTCACTGATTATTGCCTGAATCGAAAGACTTTCAAAAGATTTGTTGATGCTGATGGTCAACGCACCTTCATTGTCATTTTTCGAAATCAAGCTACCACTTACTAATGTTTCAGTGATGTCATGGATATCCAGATTTCTTTCCTCTAGAGGATGCCCTTTTAATCGTGCAATCCTCTTTTTTTCTCTTTTTAGCTATCGTTTTCATTTTATCTTGCCTTGTCGGTGTGAAACCTAGGCCGTATTTTCCTTCATTTGCAGAGATTTTCAGTGGCTCTGGGATTCCTTGTAAATCTTGTCCCAGACCTAACCTGGGTGAGTATCCTCCTTTCATCATGAGTCTGGCGACCATGCGAAAATTTGTTAGACATGGTTCGCTCTATGATGAGTCAAGTTGACCTTCCAAACTCCTTTTGGGGACATGCTCTAGAGACAGCCGCTTTTACACTAAACCGAGTTCCATCTAAATCGGTTCAAAAGACACCATATGAGATATGGAGTGGGAGGCGTCCTAATTTGTCTTTTATGAAGATTTGGGGCTGTGACGCTTATGTGAAACGTCAATCCTCTAACAAACTAGGGCCCAAATCTCAAAAATGCCTTTTTGTTGGGTATCCCAAAGAAACAAAGGGTTACTATTTCTACAATCCTTCTGAGCAAAAAGTGTTTGTTGCTCGAACTAGTGTCTTTTTAGAGAAAGAGTTTATCTCTAAAGAAACTAGTGGGAGGAAAGTAGAACTTGAAGAAATTCAAGAACAACAAGGAGACATCGAACCTGAAATGGAACCTGAACAGACACCACAAGATGTTGTGGTTCAAGAGTCTGTTCCTGTAGCACAGAGCCCACGTAGGTCTGGTAGGATTCGGCATGAGCCCGAGAGATATGGATTTCTCGTGACTCACACTGGTGATGTGATGCTCATGGATCAGGATGAGCCCACAACCTACCAACAAGCTATGTCGGGGCCTGACTCTGAGAAGTGGCTAGTGGCCATGAAATCTGAGATGGAATCCATGTATGAAAACCAAGTATGGACTTTGGTTGACCCACTTGAAAGGGTAAAACCCATAGGGTGCAAATGGGTTTTCAAGAAGAAAACTGACATGGATGGTAATGTGATTACCTTTAAGGGACGATTGGTTGCAAAAGGTTTCAAGCAAATTCATGGTATTGACTATGATGAAACTTTTTCACCAGTTGCTATGCTTAAATCCATCCGAATTTTGTTTGCTATTGCTGCACACTATGATTATGAGATATGGCAAATGGATGTCAAAACTGCATTCCTAAATGGAAAGCTACTTGAAGATGTGTACATGACACAACCTGAGGGTTTTGTCACTCCTGAGAATGCCAATAAAGTGTGCAAGTTGCAAAGGTCCATTTATGGACTGAAGCAAGCTTCTCGAAGTTGGAATCTTCATTTTGATGAAGCAATCAAAGAGTTTGGTTTTATCAAAAATGAAGATGAACCTTGTGTCTACAAGAAGGTTAGTGGGAGCGCTATTGTCTTCTTGGTGTTGTATGTAGATGACATACTACTCATCGGGAATGACATTCCTGAGCTACAGTCTGTGAAGACTTGGCTGGGGAAATGTTTCTCTATGAAGGACTTGGGTGAAGCAGCCTATGTGTTAGGCATCAGGATCTATAAAGATAGATCTATAAAGCTTCTTAGCCTAAGTCAAAGTACATATATTGACAATGTGCTAAAGAGGTTTAGCATGCAAGATTCCAAGAAAGGATTCTTGCTCATGTCACATGGTATCACTCTTTCTAGATCTCAGTGTCCGAGTACACCGGAGGAGAGAAAGCACATGAGTAAGATTCCATATGCCTCAGCAATTGGATCTATCATGTATGCCATGATATGTACTCGTCCCGATGTCTCATATGCTTTGAGCATGATGAGTAGGTACCAATCGAACCCCAGTGAAAGTCACTGGACAGCTGTTAAGAACATCCATAAGTACTTGCGAAGGACTAAGGATGCATTCTTGGTCTTTGGAGGTGAAGATGAGCTCGTTGTAAGGGGTTACACCGATGCAAGCTTCCAATTCGATAAGGATAATTTTAGATCGCAATCTGGTTATGTGTTTTGTATTGGTGGTGGTGCTATGAGCTAGAAGAGTTCAAAGCAAGAGACAGTAGCTGACTCTACAACAGAATCTGAATACAATGCCACCTCTGATGCTGCGAAGGAGGCAGTTTGGATCAAGAAGTTCATCACTGAACTTGGAGTGGTTCCAAGCATTACCGACCCGATAGAGCTCTATTGTGACAACAATGGAGCAATCGCACAGGCTAAGGAACCTCGATCTCACCAGCGATCCAAACACATACTCCGACGCTATCATCTCATCAGGGAGATCATCGAGAGGGGTGATGTAAGGATATGCAGGACTTCGACAGACAGCAACATTGTTGATCCACTGACAAAGCCCCTTACGCAGCAGAAGCATGATAGCCATTCTAGGTCCATCGGTATTAGATACATGGATGATTGGCTTTTAGTGTAAGTGGGAGATTGTTAGTGTTGTGCCCAAAAGGCCAATCATGAGATGATTGTATTTTTGCACATTGAGTCATGATATTTTATTAAGGCATTAATCCAGCAATTATGTTTGTTGTTTTGTTTCTGCGTAACTTAACAAACATAATTGTAATCCTAGAATAATAATATTCTTAAACGTCCCTGGTATAGTATTATTGTGGAGCGGGTTGCAATAATACATAATGACTAGCATATGTGGAGACTAGTATGAGATATGTAGTCTACATATGGGTACAAGTTGGAGAACTTGTGTACTAGACCGACCCACCATGAGAACACTACATGGATCATTATATGAGTGTCATAAGTGATTCTCATAGTGATCATGGTATATATAGTCCTTCGACCTAAGATCATCAAGGTTCCCTATATGTGAGTCACATACTTTGATACTTTCCTTTGTTGCTCGTAACTGAGTGAACTTGAAGGAGGTCATTGGGTATGTCACATATCATGCGAAGGGATTTGTATGATCAAAATGGGATTTGTCCCTCCTATGTAACGGGAGTGATATCTTCAGGCCCCTTGATAGAGTGAGACTTAGAAAATCCATGGCCATGCTCCGATGAGTTGATATACAATATCAATGTTATCAGTTTAAGTTGGTCTACTCGGTAATCAAGAAACCAAAGATTGGACTATACGAGAGTGACACATTCCATGTCTCGTGCTTAGTCTTGATATATTGGACAAAGGGACAATGGCATATATCGGTGATGATCATAAAGGTTTAGTCGATTCACCGACAATCTTGTCACTTGGGTAGCAATGATGTGTTGCTAGACACCGCTCATTGCTTATGATCATAAATGTGATTTATGATCATTGCCAACATGGCAAGAACCTATTGGGTCGCACAAATAGAGCTATTTGGATCATTAAAGTGCATGGGCTAATTATTTGGGTTATGGTTTCACTTTAATTTCGTATTAATAATGGGCCCAAGAGTTGAGCCATTAGTAAACCCGAAATTAAATCCTAATTGGATTAGGGCTTTGAAAACCATTAGGCCTGGAAGTTGAGTCTCACTATAAATACAACTTTTAAGTGAGAAATTCGCAGGTCTCCTTGCCCTAGCCTCCCAAAAGGACAGCCGTACTCTTCTCTTATAATTCCTTGGAGGACTCAAGCTAGCATTGCGAGCGCAAGAGAAATGCATCTGCCGGGACGTGGTGGAAGCGTGGTGATCCCGAGAGGCTCGTGTGGATACCATAGAGAGCCTGAACACGTCAACTGCTCAGGTTTTGTGATTCGACTCTACAGTTGAGTGAGAAATCTCAACCGAAAATTAGGTATGAAAATTTTCAAACACACGGTTTACCCCGTTTCACTTGGATTCTGGAGGGTTTCAGTTAAATTCCGTTGCGCTATTTGGCTCCCGAAACCCAACAATTGAGGTATGATGGGTCTATACCAAGCTTATGTAAGGTTTCAAGTGGCATTACATTTAGAGCTGACCCATTGTCGATAAGGACTCTAGCCATAATTCGATCTTTGTACTTAGTCGAAATATGTAGAGCCTTAGAGTGACCTCTTCCTTCTGCTGGTATCTCATCATCAGTGAATGTGATGAGATTTTGTGCCGTGATATTGTTGACGAGATGATCAAAATTATTCACAGAAATATCTTGCTCAACATAGGCTTTGTTCAAGACTTTAAGGAGGGTTTCTTGATGATCGTCAGAGCTTAAGAGTAATGAAAGTATAGAAATCTTTGCTGGCAGTCGATTTAACTGTTCCACGATACTATACTCACTTTGTTTTATGAGTTTGAGAAATCCACCAGCTTGGTCATCTGTTACTGCTCGAGGCGCACCTTGCTCTTCTGATTTATTTGTGCTAATAGGCCCGCTCGTTGGGTTTATGATATTCTTGTCTTGTTGGAGCTTATCCATCTGTTCTAGCGAGTAACATCGACCACTTCTAGTCATACTCCCAACCTCCAATGGAGTTGATGTAATGTTGGAGGTGTAATCATACTTGCATGGAACAGCCTTATCTGATTTATAAGGGAATGGAGTCGGGACTTGAATCCTTAAAGGCTTGACAGTAGGTTTTGGAATTGATATGACTAGTGGTATTGGCATAGCATTGACTTCTTGCTTTTTAATGATCACATTTGCATCAACATCTTTATCTGACATAAAAATGCTGAGTTGGGATAAATCTATAAGTCTTTGTAGATTCTCATGAAATTCTGAGCATTTCTGAATGGAATGATCCTTACTGTCATGAAAATCATACCATTCTTCATCTTTGATTTCTTCATGTCCAAGAGGAGGCTTTCCAATGATGACCGCTTCTTTCACAAGGCATGAATGTACATGCTTAAGAGGGTTTATAATATCGTTGACTGACTTCTTTATCAGTCAATATTCCTCTATCATATTGACTGATTTAGCTTGATGAGGCAGCAACGGGTTGTGAGTGACATTCGGTTCATCGGAAAAGTCCAACCATTTTGACTCGATTAATTGTTGGACTATGCGTTTCAAAGCTATGCAATTTTCTAGGCCATGGCCCACAGCGCCATCATGATATGGGCAAGTTATATTGGGGTCATAGCACCTTGGATATGGGGGTTCTAATGGTCTTGTAGGAATTGGACGGATAAGTACACTTTCAATGAGCTTTGGATATAACTCAGTGTAAGTCATAGGAATTGGCGCAAAAACTTCTCTTGGTCTTTGTGTGGCTATTGGAGGGATCGAAACAGGTGGCCGTAATTGATTAGGCCTATTGGGAGGATAATTATTGGGCCTATTGGTAGGATAGGATAGGCGAGGCCCAGTAGTCACAGTACCCACAAGGGGAATCCCTCTTCCGCGTCCTATTTGTTACACTTCCTCATCCTTTCTCCTGGATGGTCCTTCTCTTTTCATGGCATCATTAAAGGATTCGGTGATCTTCCCAGTCCTAATCCCATGCTCAATTCGTTCTCCAGACATGACAACGTCTGAGAAATTGGTTGCCGAATTGCCAATAAGTTTGTCGTAATATGGGGTACTTCAGTGTCTGGACAAATAAAGTTACCATTTCTCTCTCCATCATGGGTGGCTGTACTTGTGCGGCTAAGTCCCTCTATCTTTGTGCGTACTCCTTGAAGGTTTCTTGCTTTTTCTTTTCCATATTCTGCAGAATTTGGCGATCTGGGGCCAAGTCCATAACATGCTTGTAGTTATTGATGAAAGCCTGAGCGAGATCATTCCATGTTTTGATGTCTCTAGGACCTTGATTTAGATACCATTGTAGTGCTGACTTTGTAAGACTTTCTTGAAAAAGAGTTATCCACACCTTCTCGTCTTTTGTGAGTGGTTGTATTCTTCTTAGAAATAGTGTAATATGAGTGATGGGGCAACTTGTTCCATCGTATTTCACAAAGTCTGGCACCTTAAAGTCCGAGGGGATTACAACATCTGGCACTAAGCATAGATCATCCACCAAGAGAGATCCGAATATAGTGCCTCCTTCAATGGCCCGAAGCCCCTTTTCTATTGTCTCGAGCTTTTGAGATTCTCCTTCTTCCTTTGATAGTGTCTTCTTCTCTTCATAAGCAGTATTTTGTTTCAGGTGAACGCTAGCTGACGGACTTGGCTCCTGAAAAAGATTTTCCTGAACTAAGATCCGTTGGGGAGTGAATCCCGAAGGATAAGTGGGATCTTGTGGCTCTTGGACGGGGACTTGGGTTACTTTCCCCTTAATTTGCTCCATTAATTGTTTCATTTGCTCAGCCATGCCTTGTATCTTGGATTCAATATCTGTGAGACGTCCTTCGGTCTACTCTGCCATTAGTCTTGTTTGGAGCCGAGTTGGATATCGGTGTTGAGGTCCAATTTTACCTTTTTAAAGTAAGATTTATTTTATTAGACTCTACATGTATGTGATTGATGTAATGCATGCATGCAATGAGTGAGTTTGATTATCCACTATCGTGGAACTTCAAGACTTCTAGTTGTCATTAGAAAGACCAAAAAGTTATTACAGTTTGATGCGTGGTTTTGATGCATGAAGAAAAATTGTACAAAATAGAAGTACAACAAAAGAAAAACAAGGTTAGTAACAAGTTAAATACCAATTAATAACTCATGAGCTATTATGAGAAAAGAAGTCAGAGACATAAATATAAGACACGAAAAAAAACAAAAGTGTAGGGCAACAAAAATGTCATAACAATCACATGTTTATAGCGTTGGTAAATGGTAGGAATTCGACGACCAGTTCTATGGTTAAGTGGGGAGTTCTATATGCATAAGGTGGCTTATCAAAAAGCCTGAGGGTAGTTCCCGAATCCCATTACTAAATTATAGTGACAGCCCAATTCCTTACCCTCGAGGGTTTATGTAAGGAAAGGATTAATTCGGGTCGTAGCTTTTCGTGGGCCCATGCAGAGACTATCGTCTCAGGAGACAATACACTACTTTGCTACTTGAAACCGGTGAAGGCTTGGAGACCATGGTCTCACAAGGACAACAACACCAATTCCGCTTTGAAAGAACGGATTCGAATTGAGGAAGCTCGGGTATAGAGCTTCATGTCGTGAATGCATAGTGCATGTTTACAATAAGTAAATATAGCACATTAATCAACATAAAAATAAGCAAAGCAGCACAAAACAAATCAACTTTTCGGCTTGACTAACTGACTTATCATGTCCCTAGTGGAGTCGCCAAGCTGTGGCAACGTGTGGGTTTTTCGGGAGTCGCTACCAATCAGTTTCGCTTAGGTCGATTGGACACCTAAAAATGGTCTGCGAGAGTTCAAAGGTTCGGGAGTACGGTTACGTTAAAATAAGTCTATTTTAACGCCCAAAATTGGTATCTTAGTTAATTTCAATTTTGTTTTGCTTGCTTTTAAATAATTTCAGTTAATTTTCAAACTAGAAATTTTAACTGAATCATCCAGATATGGGTTTTTAAGCTAATATGGATTTAAAAATCTTGGTAATTAATTTATATAATTTTTTTTATGAAAAATTTGATATTTCCGAACCATGGATTCTATCAGATCACCCGGATACGGAGTTTAATGAAAACTTAGTTTTTATTTATTAATATTAAATATTTTAATTAATAATTAATCCATATCATAAATTCTGTCAAATTATCCGAATATGGATTTCTTAATTTTGATACTTAATTTTTATTTATTTTATTAAAAAAATGATATTTTCCAAACCATGGATATTGTCGGATCACCCGAACATGGAATTTAACAAAAATTTTAATTTAATTTATTATTAATTATTAATTTTTGGTCATAAATTTTTATGGAATAATCCAAACATGGGTTTTTAAAGGTCTTTCTGTAAATTTTATTTTTTATTCTTTTTATTTTTATTTTTTTTTGTTTGATGAAAGATTTTTTTTAAGTAATTATCTAATCCATAGATTTAAAAAATAAAACTTATTTTTTTAAAAAAAAACATTGATTTTTATGGAATCGTCTATTTATGATTTTTTTAATTTATTTTTATTTAAAGGAAATTAAATTTTGTTATTTTTTTGAAGAAATAAAAAGGGTGAGTTTTAATATTCCAATTAATGTTTAAAAAGATGAAGGAAAATAAAGGACGGGGGCTTGGTTGTAATAAAAAAATAAGATGGACTTTTGACTAGCCATAAAAAAAATGGTTAATAAGTAAAACATGGTTAATCATTCACATAAAGAAAAATAAATTGCAGTAAAAGTAAATAAAATAAATAAAGTGGGAGCGTTTAACCATCCAGGTAAAATAAAAAATGCAGAAAAAAGTAAATAAATAAAGAAATAAGTAAAGTGCAGAAGTTAAATAAATAAATAAAAGTAAATCAAGTGCAGAATAATAAATAAAAAGAAAGTGGGGCGCTTGGCTGTTCATACAAAAAAAATAAAACTGTAAAAATTAAATAATTGCAGAAAATTAAATAAATAAAGAAAAAGTGGGGCTTTTTGGCTATCCACTGAAAAGATAGGAGGTATAACCTTCCATAAAAAAAAATAAAAGTGCATAAAGTAAATAATTGCGAAAAAGTAAATAAATAAAGAAAAGTGGGGCTTTTTGGCCATCCACAAAAAAGGTAGGAGGTATAACCTTCCATAAAAAAAAATAACAAGAAAGAAAGAAAAGAGAAAAAAGAACAAATAAATAAACACATAAAGATTGTTGTTAGTTCTGCAGAAATGAAAAAAAAGGTTAGTGACTTGAATGAAATAATATAAAATGATGAAGGACTAAACCAGAATTTTAGCTAAAGGAAGAAATTACAAACTTCCTGGGCGACGGGAAAACAGGGGTGGCGGCGACGGCGAGCAGGGGCGAGGCAGAACGGCGGCCAGGAAAAAGGGGGCGACGACGGTGGTGTACCAGGATGGGGGCGACGGCGCAGCAGGGAAGGCGGGAGAAAGAGGAAGGAAGGATGGCGGCGGAGGCGGAGGGAGAGGGAGAGAGGGAAGGAGGGCGGCGGACGAGGCGGAGGGAGGAAGGAGGGACGACGACCGAGGCGGAGGGAGAAGGAGAGAGGGAGAGAAGATGAGGGAGAGATTTGAAGAGGATGGTGACGGGGGAAGGCCGGCGAGGCCGAGAGAGAAAGAGAGATGGCGGAAGGAGAGGAGAGAAAGAAAAAAAAAAAGACGGTGAGGCGAGCTGGAGAGGTGGTGGCGACGGTGAAGGCAAGGGAAGGGAGGAGGAGCACGGAGGAGAGAGAGAGAGAGGTTGAGTTGCGAGAGGGAGAGAGAGAAATGGCGTCGGGAAGAAAACGGAAGGATCGACGGAGAGAGAGAGAGGCAGCTGGAAAAGTTTAGAAATCTCTGGAAAGTGGGAGAAGAGATCAGGAACCTAGGCTACTGTTTTTTCTTTTTTTTTAGGAGCTCTAATCTTGATTTCTTTCTTGCTTTATTCACATATTTCGACCCCTATTTATAGGGGAAGGAGCATTGGATTCCTTTAATTAAAAATAATTAAAAATTTAATTAAAAACAGACTTATCTCTTAATTTAGTAAAATAATAGTTTTAGTCCTTTACGTCTCTTTGACTTCTGATATGTTCCTGAAACTTCTGATTGAGACAAATTTATCTTTTTCTGTCAATTTAAGCCAAAACCGTCTGTTTGGCCCAAAAATGACGCGAAAAACTACCAAATTTTCCTAGAATTCCCATATTTTGTCAGATTTTCCCAAACTTCTCAATTTTGTCATTTTCACTCCAAACTTTTCATTTTTTTTGTTAATTTTTTTTCAAAATTTTCTTTTATATTTTACACATACACATAGATATATATATATTATTTTTAACTAACCCTATAAAACAAAATGCCCCCATAAGCTATCTAATTTAATTTTTTTTTTAATTTTTTTTAATAATAATAATAATAATTAATTAAAATTTTTAAGGGTCGGATGAAATTGGGTGTCAACAAGAGTGATTGAATTTATGGATTCTAGTAATGATTAGGGGTTTTGTCTTGCATAAAAATTGAGAATTTAGACAATTTCAAAATGATTTCTTCCGACATTCCTCACTTGCCCTGCCGCCTCTACTAGATTCTCATGCAAAACCCGTCTCTTTTTCTTGCTTCCCACTCTGGTTGATAAATAGAATGTTAATGGCGTCTCCCTAAATGAAGTCACATGACTCACACACATAATCAAGGAGGTTGACTGGTCTATTTTTGCAAGTTTAGGGTCTGAGTTAAGCTGAGTTGAAGTTCAGGGGGTAAACTGTCCTGGTTAACCGAATTGGAGGACTTCCCCTATATTTTTGGGCTCTATTTCTTGGTGTTTAGGTTGTGAGTTAAATACCATTTTATTTTATTTTATTTTTTACCTAGCTAAAAAGCCTAATGCGCAGTTGTTTTATGTTAACACCAATAAGTTAATATGCTTTTGCTGACTGGAATAAAGAAATTTGTTGGACTAGGTAATATTTGCCCTAAAGTTTAGAGAGAATTACATTTGTACCACTTCAACTAAAAAGATTCAGCCCACTCATACACTGTACAACCTCACACTCATCAAAATGACACCTTCATCAGAACATGTAGAAAATTTAGACGAGTTGTCGCCACTAGTAGCCAAAAAGGTCTCATAAGCAATGTCTTTCAATTTAATCTCTTGTGACCACACGATTTGTTGATTTAACTAAATCCGGTCGATGACTTTACGCATAATCGATGAAATATGTGGATGCAGCCAACATGATTGTCCTTGTCTAAATACAGTTTAAGAAACAGTAAACCCAGAATTGTAGTAACAAGATGTTGGATCCGGATATGGGAGAGCTTCTAAAGGTTGGGGAATAATCCAAATAAGGGGACAGTGGTGGCAGCGGCAGCGGCAGCGGCAGTAGTAGCAAAAAAGGAGGAGGAGGAGGAGGAGGAGGAAAAAGATGAGGGAGGTGAGAGGGAGGATGTGGAAGAATGAGGTGATAGAGGTTGTTTGTTGTTGGGATATAAGGAGGAGATAAAAACAAGCCTAGGTGAAAAGGGGCAAATAATGGAATAAATATTGAACCTACTGGGCTCAGGTGAAAACCATATTAACATGCTTGGGTTAAACTCAACCAAATTGGCCTAAAAAATGCCAATTTGGTCCCTAAAATGTAAACAACAAAAAATATTAACCTTTCAATCCTAAACTCAAGTTGATTATAAAACACTCTTCAACCTTTTAAATTCGCATCCTAATGGTTCCCAAGTCACAACCTACCACCCCTCCTAAAATGAGCCTTTAGTCCAAAGGCTAAAACCGTACTCTAGTTTACAGTCTCAGCCTCTCATCAGCACTTTGGGCCATTTGGAAACCAAACTTAGTTTAGGATTAATATATGCATAAGCTGTAGTGTTTGTTGTTCCAGGTAGTGTTTCAAAAGCTATTGAAGCTAGCTGCAGGGCTTTCTTATGGACAGGGGAAAAAGGCGTTAACATCACAGAGAGTTGCTTTGACATGGAAGAAAGTAATTGTTCTCAATAATGAATGAGGCTTGGATTGAAATAGTTGATTTAGGCCATTCACAAATAGGATTAGAGGACTCACTATGAGTAATTAAATGGGTACATTGTACACAACCATTTAAAATCTGAAACTATATGGGCAACTAAAAAATTAGCTATTGATGTTGGGATATAGCAGAAAATTTTGTAGGTGGATGGCATAATTCTCTTATCCTAGCAAGTTAGATTTTTATTTGACTCTATTGCGTTATTAAAGAAATCTCAGAAGCCTTTCTATTATTTGCTTGCGATAGAATAAAAAGACATGCAAGTGGGCATCCATATGTTGGAATGTTCCCTTAATGCCAAAGCAAAGGCTTATATTATAGTTAGTACTACATTATGGCTTGAAAACTATATACAAAATGAAGTAGGGTTTTCACATGCCAAATAGGTGTTTCTTATGATAAAGGGAAGAAGAAACAAGTGCTCATCTATTTTTTCTCCTATCATTTCTCTATTTTCAGTTTGGAATTTATTAAGTTATGGCTGAAAATTTCCAAAATGTGGCATGAATCTTTCTAATGAGCTAACATAGTTCAAGAAAGAGGTTAGAGGGAAGAAACTTAAAACCAAAGTAAAAGCAGCAATAGTATATGAGATTTGACTAGAGCATAATAAAATGTGCTTTAAAGAAAATGCTATACGTGTCCACAGGGTTATTAGCAAAATAAAATACTATGCTTGTGCAAGAGTTAAGCGATGACCTATTCTTATTGTTCTATTCACACAAACATTCTTTTTTTTTTTTATTTTCTTTTAATATATAGAAATATCTTTACAAGTATATTAAGGTAGAGATATCCTACAGTGTAGGCAAAGAGAGAAATGTCTGTATTTTTTAGGACTTGAAAAATGCCCAAACCAGCTTTGAAGGCATAGTATATGAAACTAAAGAAGACATAAGTCAAATTTATGACCTTCCACTTCCCTTGGTGTCTTTTTATCACTTTACTAGAGTGGTTGGGACCACACACATATACTCCTAGGTACAAGAATTTATACTTGATAACTTCTTATTGATTTATTCTCCTAGGTAAGCTCGGGTTCAAATTGCAAATATTTTGACATATGCTTAATTAAAATTTTTTCCTTTTTTTTATAAAAAGAATAATATATTTTTAAAATATTTTTTTTTTTTTGTAAAAATATATTATTATTTATTATTATTATTAGTTGAGCAAGAAAAACATTCATCAAAATAAATTAATTATTTTATAAAAGGAATATGCTTAAAATTATTATTTGTTAAATAGAGGATTAATTAACTTTCAAATAATATTGGTTATTGATAAAATAAAATAAAATTAAGAATAAGTAATTAACTCCATCATCTCTATTGGCCAAAAAGACAAAAAAAAAAAAAAAAACTCTAGCATCTCTTGTTTTTTTGACATTTGGAAGGATGTGACTCTTTCTTCTAACTCTTCTCACCCACCATGATTTGTTCTGGCTTCTGCAAATGGATTAGCTTCATGGTTTCTTCTTCTTGCAATTTTTCTATAGTGTTTTTGTTGGCCAAACTTGCTTTTGGAAATTATGTTATTTGATTTAGTCAATTAAGAATTTGATATGATAAATATATGAAATTAAGTTTTGCCCATGACATGTTCCATCAAATGCCTAAGTGAATCTGGGCAATTAAAAACTGTGGTAGGAGTGGAGAAAGGAAGATTGTTGGCATCGAGGAGGAAGTGGAGGTTTCTGATGGAGAAGAAGAAGTAAAAGGTAGAGATGGTGGGCATGCAGTTGTAGTGTTGCAGTTGACGTTACCTGATTGTGGTTGTGGTAGGATGAGGGGATTGGGTAGGCCCTGAGAGGATGAAAAAGGGTGGTGGCTAGTGGCAGAAGAGGTGGGAGAGGGTGGCCGAGAATGAAAGGATGAATAGTCTCAGCATTTTTAAGGAGGTTTTTGCTACTTGAAAAAGTTTCAAAATTGGTAAAGGAAAAAGTTTTTAGGGGTTAAGACTAGTTTTTTCCTCTATAATCCTATGTTGACGTGGTGTTTGTTGTCCAACATAATGGCTACAGTCCAAAAAAAGGGTTAAAATGAAATGTTTTATTGAAATTAGGAACACACTGTGAACACAGTGCTGGTTGGGAATAGAACATGAACAATAATTAAATGTTAAGGTTGACACGTGTAATTAACCTCATTTGTACATTTGTTACACATTATTTGTGTGGATTCATCACCTTTTCATACATATCTCTAATTTTAAAGGAAATTCAAATTTGATGTGTTTACACTTATTTTATAATATAAAAGATTATATATATATATACATATATACATACATACATACGTACGTACATACATACATACATACAATCTATTATAAGAGTAGAGATGAGAGTGAACAATTTTAAACGCAGAAGGTAAAAGGGTTTGCTATACAAATCCTAAAGAACCTCAGTTGCAATTAGCTTACTTCTTAGTGCCTGTTTTATGAGTGTGGTGACACTCCTTAAACCTTAATTTTATCAATGAGTATCCTTTTAACTTCTGGAATCATCGGCAACCCATTCAGTGCTACAAGCAATGTTTCGTCCCCCATGATGTGAGAATTAAAAACCCATTTAGTGCTACCAACAGTGTCCTCTTGATTGTGTTTAATCTGTACAATTTTATTTTCTAGTACTTTATTTTCTTTCACTGGCAACCCATTCAGTGCTACAAACAGTGTCTCGTCTCCCATGATGTGAGAATTAAAAACCCATCAACAGTGCCCTCTTGATTGTGTTCTATCTGTACAATTTTATTTTGTAGTACTTGGTTTTCTTTAATTTGATAGTATATTTTGTTTTCTTTTCGGCTTAGCATTAACTAATTTTCCAATCAAACTTGCACCTAAATCAAGCAGCTACACACACACACACACACACACTGAATGGACCAAGCCCACGCTTCCATTTGTGCGAGGATGAGTGCTTTTGGATGGTCCTCATATTCCAAAATTTTCAAGGATCTAGCTAATTAGCCTAACTGAAGGATGAGACCAACTACTGAACTAATTAAAAGATTTGGGTAAAATCCAAATTTAGTCCCCTAATTTTAAGGGTTGTCCTAATGTGATCCCTTAACTCAACTTTATCATCTTAAAGTCCCCTAACTCATATATTGTGTTATACTTACGGTCCTTCTGTTAATTGCATTGTTAACTTTAACAGAGATGCTGATGTTGCAGTCTTAAAGATCCCATTAGGAGCTCACACTGCCATGTGGCATCCTTTTTCATAGGGCTAAATGATTATAATAGAAGAACAATAAATATAGGCTAAACTTGGCACAAAACACGCAACCTTAGTGACTTGAAATTTAGATTAACCCAAACTTTTCATCTTTCCCCTGGTCTTCTCTTCGTTTTCACCAGCGCCACCACTGTCGTGGCAACCACCGTGCCGTAACCGCTTCTTAGGATCATCCTTGCAATTCTAGCCCAAGTTCGACCTTAGTCTAGGTTCGACTATCCCTTAATCTCTCGTTAAGTCGACCTTAGTTAAGATTCGCTAACCAATTTGTCGTCTCATGGAAGATGGCACCAACCCCACCAACTACAGCCTACCCCATCTTGTCTCTATTTGATCTAGATGATATTGTTCAAATGCTACTTCAATGGGCTCAAATCTTCTTCAATGGGTGTGATTTGACAACGTCGGGGTGTCGTTGTTGAGGTATCGTCGTCGGGATTTTGATGCGATTCAACGAGCTCTATGATTCGTGGCTCTCTAACTTGCTAACATTTACTTGTTTGGACTACAAGGGTTGGAAGATTAGGCACATTGCCAATTGGGAGCGGTTGCTAGCGGAAAGACTGTGAGATTGTGGCGACGTAGATGGAGAAACAGGGAGACGGAGAGGATGAGATTAGGGTTAAACCTTTTAAGTCCTTTAAATTATTTTTTTTGTGAGAATTCTATCTTAAGATTTATTATTTTTTTAGTCTTGTCACTTATTGTCATAAAAAAAGATGTCATGTGACAGTTGGGGTGCCACATAGGCAATTTTCATCCGAATTAACACCTGAATTGACGGTATAGACTTAAATAGGACATGCGAGTTGAGTTAGGGCACTTTAATAGTTACTTTTTAAGTTAAAAGATCACATTAGGATGACCTTTAAAGTTAAGTGATTAAATTTGGATTTTACCCTAAAAGATTCAAATATAAATTTTTCATATAACATTACTAATCACGGCTAGTACTTTTGTTCATTTGCGTCCTGCATAATGAAAACAATTTACGTACGTACTAATTTGTAGTTATTATAAATTTGATGAGTTTGTTAAATAACAAATCAAATATTGTCTTCTCACCTTAATTTATATATGTAATTCTCGTACACACACATATATATATATTAGTATTCCCTTGACAATTATATTATATTCCAGAAATAAAAAGTGATCTAAGAAAGTGCTTATATTATATGAATGGCATAAGATCCAATGAACAAGTGGCAACAGAAGTTGATGGATGGAATCAAATTAAGGATAAAGGAAGGGGAAAAGAGATGAATGGCTAGAAATATATACTGTAAGGTCCAAGCCATTCCAAGAGGATATTCGTGAAAACATCCAATTAGGATTTTTGTTTCGTTTAAAATTTCCGGAATTAAAGTAGTAATGTGTAAGTTGTAAGCCATACACTGGCATCGGCATCGGACGCTGCCTTCCCACTTGTTGACCATCCTATTCCCAAGTCAACCTAGATTCTTTGCTTCTACATAAACATTGTATTATGGATATTATGAGCATATGTCTAATTAGATATAGATATTATTTTACAATTTTAACCCCAATATTTATATTTTAAACCCTTCCTCTCACCCTTTCACTGCCACCACTTTTTTGTTGCCAATCACCACTGCTTTCCTCAACCTGTTTCTATTCTTGCCGCCACGCTTCCACCGGCAGAGCCTCGCATCGTGCCATCGCACTGCTCCTCTTTCTCCTCCTTGGCCGCCGCTCCTGGATCTGCCTTCGCCGGTCTTCTTCCACTGTCTTTTCGTCTCACCTCTCCTCAAATCTCCAGTGTCCTCGGCACTAATCACCTCTGATCTCCAGCGATCCTTGGCTCAAATCACCTGAGATACTAGCGTCCTCGAGGCGAATTGCCTCCGATCTCTAGAAGTCCATGCTCGAATCGCCTTGGATTTCAGGCGATCCACACCGTGCACCATCGATGTCTCCTCTTTCTCCTCCTTGGTCGCTGCTCCTAGATTTGCCTTCGTTGGTCATCTTCCACTGTCTTTTTGTCTCACCTCTCCTTGAGTTTCTTGCATCTTTGGTGCTAATTGCCTCCGATCTCCAGTGATCATCGGCTCGAATCACCTAAGATACCACCGTCTTCAGGGTAAATTGCATCTGATCTTCAGCGATCCATGCTCAAATCGCCTTGAATTTCAGGCGATCCACACCTCGCACCATCTCCGTCATCTCACCATCGTCGCACCATCACTATCATTGCGCAGCCATTCATGTCTCTGAAGGAAAGGAAGTTGGCTATTAGGTGATTAGTTTGAGAGCAAGAGGCAACAAAGAGATTAGGCTGAGAGAAAAGCGAGAACGAGGATGGCCAACGATTAGGTCTACTTAGGTGATGAGCGACAGAGATGGCCAAAGAAAGTGTATCATCAATTGTCCTAAAAATTTGTTAATACATATTGTTTACATTCATTTCAGACACTTTGATTTGTCATTTTAGACACTTTGACTTATTCTCTCATACATGTACAACGTGTTTTTGGGAGTCGCAACTAATCGGTTTACACCTAAGTCGATTAGACACCTAAAAATGGTCTACGAGAGTTCGAAGGGTTCAGTAGTACGGTTATGCTAAAATAACTTTATTCTAGCGCCCAAAATTGGCACCTTAGTTTGATTTTAATTTGTTTTGCTTGTTTTAAATAATTTCAATTAATATCCAAATCATGAATTCTAACCGAACCACCCAGATATGGACTTCTAAACTTTACTATTTGATTTTTATTTATTTTATAAAATTTTGATATTTCCAAATCATAGATCCTATCAGACCACCTAGGTGTGGAACCTAAAAACTTAACCTATCTTTATTTATCTTTATTTTATCTTTTAAATATTTTAGTTGAACATCAATCCAAACCATAGATCCTATCGGATCATCCGGATATGGATATTAAAATTTATTGTCATCGTGAATTCATCTCAGGGTTTTATCAAACCCATGTGAAAGGAAATTTTTCCGAAGTGTGATTTTTTTAAATGCATTATGTGAATGAATTTTAAATTTTGTGCTAGCTAAAATAAAATAAAATAAATAAAAATCTGATCTAACCTAAGCCTGCCATTCTATGTAATATTAATTGCCAAAACTAATTCATGATTCTAAAAGTAACAAAACAAGCAATCAAAGCAAGAAAATGAACAAAAAAAAGATGTTGTCAGTGACTGATTTGTTAAAACAGAAACAAGCAAGGGTCAGAACGAGAAAAATTAAAAGACTGGGGACTAAACACGAGTTTTATCAAAAGGAGCTTCGATGGGTTGGATCCGGATAAAGAAACGGTCGGGTTCGCGGGTCTTCGGCCGGATCCTCTTCGATTCTCCGTTTCTCAGGCGACGTTGGTGGCGATTGGCCTATCTGAGGCCTGGGACGTGGCAGACAGCGACGAAGGCGACCTCCAGAGGATGGGCGAACGGAGTTTGGAGGCGGGCTCGGCGACTGAAGTGGCGGCGAGCCTCGATCCTCCTCCAATTCGGCGTGGACGGCGGGGGCAGGTTGGAGCGGCGGACAGAGGGCGACGTCGGAGGGCTTTTAGCGACGATGGAGGACGAACGGAGGAGGGAAGACGAAGTGTCGGCCAGCCCCGGCGGCGCGGGGGGGGGGGGGGGGGGGGTTTTAGGACGGGGGGGGGTTAACCAGGGGACGGCGGCTGGTCTTGGAGGAAAGGTTAGGGTTTCTGGGGATGAGGGAGGAGAGACAGGTAGGGCTGTAAACGAACCAAACGAACACGAACAAGCCCTGTTCGTGTTCGTTCATTTAATGTTTAACGAACACGAACACGAACACGAACAATAAACGAACACATTTTCCTTGTTCGTGTTCGTTCGTTTAGTTTTAGTATGTGTTCGTGTTCGTTTGTGTTCGTTCGTTTATACAAGCTTAAACGAACACAAACGAACATAAACGAACACAAACGAACGAACACGTTCGTGAACATAAATAATAATAGGTTATAATAAATATATAATCTAGTGTGTAGAGTGTACGTAGGGTAGGTAATAATAAACATAAATAATAATAGGTTATAATAAATATATAATATACGATATATAAAATATATATAACAATAAATATATAACTAGACACTAATACATAGATACACAAACAAACGAACATAAACGAACGAGTAAATGAACGAACATAAACGAACACTAACCGAACATTAACCGAACAGTTCACGAACGTAAATGAACGAACGGGACTTTGTTCGTGTTCGTTCATTTAACTAAACGAACATAAAAATTTGTTCGTGTTCGTTCGTTTAACTAAATAAACGAACATAAACGAACTCCCGCCGAACCGTTCATGAACGGTTCACCGAACGTTCTGTTCATTTACACCCCTAGAGACAGGGGTTGAAGGCTGCCTTTTTATCTTTTTCGAGACTAGAGCTTATGGTTTCTAATTTCTCTCCTTTTCATGTCAATAGTGACCCATAGGGAGTCTTAGGCGAGATTAGCTAGCTTTTCCAAGTTTAAAATTGATCCAAATTTAATTTGAAAGAGTTTTAGTCAAAATACTAATTCAAGTCCAGAAAAACTCCTGAGTAGCTTTTCAGCCCCAAATACTATGCGAATTCTCAATTTCACCCAATACTTCTCTGCTCTGTCAATTAAGCCCAAAACTTCTAGGATTTACAACTTTGACAGATTTGCTTTAAACTTTCCAATTTTGCCTAGAATCTTCTAAAATCCATCGATTTTCACCCAAACTTTTCCCTTTTCCCTAAATTTACCCTATAAGACCTTTAGGACTCCAAATTAGTACCTAAACGAAATTAACTCCTATTTCTATCCTAGATGACCACTTTAAATTCCTAAAGATTTCTAGACCAAAATAACAATGTAACCTAAATGTGACTAGACCAATTAACTATGCAAAACACTAAAATGACAAAAATGACCCAAACTCCTAACAAATGACCAAATAGTCCCTAAAAATGAAAATGTCCCTTAAACTAATTTTCCTAACCTAAAACTTAAACAAAAGTCAGTGCCCGGACAAAATTCGGTGTCAACAAAACACTTTTAATTTTGAAGATAATAAATTATATATATATTATTATAGTCATTTTTATATATTTAATCAGACATTTTTACATAATAATTCAGACAAAATAAATTATTTACATATTACTTAGACATTTTTACATATTTCTATAGACGCTTTGGTGTATTTACTCAGACATTTCTACACATTTATATATTATTGAAAAAAATAAAAAGTTCATATATTATTGAAGAGAATAAATAGTCTGCATATTATTTCAAACACTTATATGTACTTATTCACATTTTTTATTATTCCTTTAGACACTTTGCATTTTTATCTTTGACACTTATGTAGATGAGAGTAATGACAGAATCTGGTGGCGGCAATGGCGGCGGCAGCAGTGCTGGCGGCAACCTTAACACCAGGGGAATGGAGGTTGGGTTCCTGAAGAGAAAGAGAGAGTTTTAATGAGGGACAATTTTGTCAATTTTTTTTGTGGAAGTGGATTATATATAGAGAGTTAATTGTAAGTTAATATGCATAATTAGACATAGGTGCATAATATAATAACTATAAACATTGGTGAGAAACTGGCTCCTTTATAGCCGGGTGTTCGAATCTTCCTCTTCTCTCCTACTATTGGGGAAATAATTCCAAAATTTTAAATAATTCTGTAACTACATAAACAGTGAGCCCTAAAACTTTATGCTATATAAATAGTTTATCTTATAATTTATCACAGACTTGAAATCAAATTTTTATTTATTATAAAAAAATTAATTCAAACTATTTAATAGCTATATTTTAGTAAATTCAAATCTTGCAATAATTTTTTAACAATTAATATACCATATGAATTATCATTTTTTTTGTTTGCAAATCATATTCATGTCAATAACTCTCTTTCAATAAATATAAGACTAATATTGTAGCAATGTTTTAGGACTAATTTAGAACTATGAAAAATTTTAGGACTTAAAATAAAAAAAAAGAAAAAAATTAGGATTAAAAATAAACTACCCCAATATTTGAACCTCAAATGGTGGTTGTCTCTGCTCACACACACGCATATTATACCTATATTCTAAAAGGCATGAAATGAGCATTTTTCATGAATAGTGTAAATTACTGTTCATGAACATTTCCATTTTTTTAAAAATTTTATTTTCCTTCTTCCCTAATGCAATCGACTATTTTTAAAGTTCAATCCACTTTCTGCAAAGTAATCACATTTTTTAGGGTCTATATTATTTTCTCATTTTCAGTATGTTTTCACGTTTCTCTTGGATAAAATGTAATTTCTGCATTGGAAGTTTTTTTTTTCCCGATTACAGTCCCTATAGTTGACCCTTGTATATACTATATGACATGAAGGAGCTTACGCCTTACTAAGGCATTTCATCAGCAAGGTATGATGTATGTATTCCACAGTTTTCAAGTATCTGATACTAATTAAATTATGCTACCTTTATTCTAAGTTCTCTCATTCATTTCAGTTTTTATCAATTAAATTTGACTTAAATTTATTTATATTATTATTTGTTACGAAATTACATATAATTTTTAAAATTCTTTAAATAAATAATGATATAAATATATTCAAATTAAACTTAAGTTAGAAAAACTAAAACGTAAAAAAAGTTGGAAAAGAGGGTCTACTAGATAATACCTAGAGCATAAATTACTTGCAGTAACATTGGAAACAAAGCTTTTAGTACCAGGTTTTTAAAGCTGATTTCGAGTAGTTTCACAAAGTCGGTGAAAGTTCATGTATAATTAATTTCACCTGTTACAAAATTATTAATTTTTGACACACACACACACAGATATATATATATATATATATATATATATATAAAAGAGTTTTTCTCTAATGACATAAATATTTGAGATCAGGATATAAAGTGTTTTTCTCTAATGACACCAATTTGCATGCCGATTATCCTAGCTAGCTATTCGAAGTTTCAGATTAATCGAATTAATGGGAGCTCATTTTTTTGTGGTCAACACGGGTCAAAAGGGATGTTAAGGGACTCATGTGTTCTATTTATGAAGGAGGGCATGAAGACTAGAGTTTGACTTGTGGCACACCACTGTAAATAACTCAAAACCTTGGCCACATTTTGAGCACAACAACTCAAGTCATCGTGACCTGTGAATTATCCAACATAACTAGTGATTAATTCAACATCATTAATGTGATTATTTCCCTAGATTTGTTCAATTTCTTTTTCTTCAAATGAATCATAATTAAGAGTGGCTAGCTTATAAATGAACTTCGAATAGCTCGTGTGTACGAGAGAGGAATTGTCATCCTGGATTCACTGATTTTGTAGTAGTGGACAATTTTCATTTTTCTCTTGTATTCTACGAAGACCTTATTGGAAAGTTCTGTCAACTGAGAACTAAGGCATGCAACTTCATGGACCCTCACAATACACACACACACACACACACAGATATTCCCTGACGTTTGTATATATGAACTTACTAACGACATCGTTGCAGCTTACCGTTATAAAACATTTGTTTACGTACATACTGTTCAATTATTTGAGAGACTTGTTTGAGTACAATTAATTCATAGATATATAATTAACAAGAAGATCAGAGATTTAAAGCTTGTTCTAGATCGACATCCTCGATTAATTCTTTACCTCGGATTCGTCCTGCCTTACCAAAGAGCACAAAAAATCATTAACAAATTACAGTACGTACGTGATTATTGTAATAATAATCATAAATCTTAATCACTAGCTAGCCCAAGCTTTAGCTGTTAAATTCATGGCAATGGCAAGTTTGAAGAAAGGAGAATATAATAGGGGAGAATAAGGACGTCCAGAGAGCAATATGCTTTACCCCTTGGAAAAGTTGAGGAATTTTGCACAGAACGAATAAGGACTTGCTAGCTGAGTTTCAATTAATAATAATAATAATAATAATAATAATTATTATTATTATTATTATGGAGATATGGAGAACGAAGCTGCGGGGAATAATAGGCTCTTCAGCCCAACCAGGTACTTTGTTGAAGAAGTCATCAACCGTTTTGATGACTCCGACCTTCACAGCACTTGGCTCAAGGTTCCTACCTACCAACCTCTCTCCCTTCTCCCTCTTAATTATTTTCAACACTAATAAATGCTTTTCTAATTAATTCCCACCTCTAACGTTTCTTTCTTTCTTTTCTTTTACGTGATACTTGGACTATAATTAATAGGAGGTATATATACCTTAACTCATGCCCTCCCTTTTTCTTTGGGGACAACAGTGGTGTTTTTTTTTTTTGGTTCACAAAGCTTCATTAATGATTAATGTGATAATTGGACTATAAATAGGAGGCATACCTTAACGTAATTAAAAACATGCAAGAAAAAAAAAACTGCAAAGGGCTCCTTAATTAATTTGATTGTAGGGGGGAAACACAAAAAACGAAGTGCATAGGAAGAAAGAAAATTCTTAAATGAAGAATCTGCTTAATTATTTGACATGCTCCCAAATTTAATCAATTGCAAAGAAATGTTACTCTCCCCGATCATTTCCAGATTTCTTTAAAAAGGAGGATTTTTAGAGCTATATAATATATTCCCAAGTTTTAGTGATTTGTGGCGGTGATTCGGCTAGAAGCCCAGTTGATTGGCGACCCGGGGCGCTTGGCTCTCCCATATCAAGGACCCACATGAAATTCGTTCCTTTAACATTGTTTTATTTACCCATTTTGACTTCCCCTCTAATTAATTAGGAAATGAAAATCAACTAATTGGCTATTTTATTTATTTTCTAGCTAATTAACTCAAATAGCCTAGGGTGGTTTGCTGTCGATATATATATAATAGGTATAAAAGTTCATGAATCAGCGTCATACTCAGTTCAGTAAAATGACGAATAGTTTCAACTAACATACATGTCATGATCAAGGTTCATTGATGAACACTGGTAGGCTCTTCGGAAACTATGATCCCACTTAGGTTACAGCTGGTTAGTTATTACTCATGAAGTATCTTAAATCTTTACATACAGCTAGTTACTTAGCCTACCCTACATAGGAAATATGCATGCATTGTCCTCCCTATGCGATAACAATTAAATTAAAATATCATTGAAAATAGTGCCATAACAGTTAACAAAACATAATTCAAACAAGCCAAGACATAAAAACTTTAGTTGCTTTAACTACAAGTAACAACTATGTGCATACATCTCAAACTTATATGCACTCAAAAGTAACCCTAGTGTTATACACACCAATGGACACTAGTAGAAATGATCTATGTATGAAATTGCTATACATATAAAAGAAGCAGCTCATATATACTAAGATCCATCCTTAGCTCTTCACCCAAGCAAGCTAGCTTCAAGTGATGAGCCACACTTTCCTTGTACTCATTTAGCCTCAAACTGTAAGGCAAACACTTTGGTCAGTACTAGCTTATGCCATAAGTAACTCAAAGACTTAGAGTTTCCTACTTAGAGGATACCTTCAATTCAATACAACTTAGCCTTAACAGCTACCCCTTTACAACTGTTTAGCCCGACTAGCCCGCTTAATACTTGCACAACACTTAAGGGGTGAGTACTCTAAAGTACTCAGTAAGGGATTCGATACCTGTAGCGGGAAAGATACACAAGCATACAAAACACAACAAGTATATGTATATAGCATACAAAACAAAACAAGAAACCAACTACACAACCAGAGTCAAGAATAAAAACAACAAACAATGCAAATAATGGATGGATGGATAAATGAATGAAGTATGCACATGCAAATACACTTAGGACTTCTTTACACACATAGGTGCTAGCCTTGCCATGAGCTCATACGGCTGGGGTACTTAGATACTGGCCCTTGTATCCTATGCTAGCACTTAACTAACCCCATGAAGTCATTTTATGGGAGCCTTAGAGTAAGTTGTCACTTACTCAAACCTTACCCGCCTTAACGGGCTACTTAGAGTAAGTCATCGCTTACTCCTTCCTTACCCGTCTCTTCCCTTAACTTATTGTGCAGGGTAGCTACCTTATGTGGTTCAACTTACCAAGCCCTTCGAGCTTAGCTCAGGGCTCCTTAGTGGCTTACTTACCAAACCATAAAGTTTAGTTGGGATCCTCTTAGGTTTTCTTTTTATTGCCCAAAGGTCTATGACCTTCAACTCGGCCAACAAAGAGTCTGAAACCCGCCTTAATCCTCTTAGTGCTCACTTGGAAACTTAAGCACTTTAACCCTCTTAGCTACCATTACTTACCCTTCCTTAACCACACCACTTAGCTACCACCTAAATAATGCATAATTCCTAACTTAGGAATGAGTTCTAGACCCAATTGAGGCTACAAAACATCTTAAATTAGCCTAAGGATGAAAACTGAGAGTTTGAGACATCCTTAGAATGCCCGAAGCTTAAGGACTGATGCCTTGGCGACGCTATCGGCGACGTGTCACCAAAGGCATCAATGCTCTGAAATTCTGATGTCAAACGGTGACGCATCTCTAGTTCGCGTTGCCAATGCATTACAGTACTGCGCGACAGCGTGCGAACTTGTATGAAACTTGCTCAAACTTTCCCATCCTAAGGCCAATTCACATGGGTCTTGTTTATACTTCATTTCTACTCATAATACTACATTTCTATGCATTATTGGAGCTAAATTAACTTAAATCCCTTACCTCAAATCATCTTGAAATCAAGAAACAAGCAATGAGCACATTCAAGCTCCAACGAGTTCCTTTGAATTCCGAGCTTGAAATCAACCAAATTGGACATCAAGAGCACGAAGTTAAGACCATTTCTAACTATTTAACAAGTTTAGAACTAACCCATAAGGATCAAAGACGTTTCCCTTGGGGTTTGAGCCAAAAACTTGCAAGAACAACTCCAAATGCACCAATGCCACAAAAAACGAGCTAAGGGCTTGTTGGGATAGCTTTGGGACCTTCGATTTCCATGGAAACTTGAGTCATTTGGGATTTTTGGAGGTGGAGAGCTATAGAGGAAAGAGATGTACGAAAAAGGCAAATGGGGGAGATGATGAATAATGTCATCTCCTTCACTTATATAGCCAACCTCTTTTCCATTTGACACTTTGGTCCTCAAACTTAATTTTTATTCACCTAGGCCACTATAACCTCCACTAAACCATCTTTCCTTGGTCCCAAAGAAATTTTTTTCTTACCCAAACACATTGCCCTTAGGCCACTTAAGCCATTATAAGACATAATAGCTTAATTTTCCACTTAGTGCATTTTTCACCCTTAACTTTCATTTTTGGTCCAAATGGCTATAAAAACTTATGGTCTTAAATCAACTAGCTCAAAACACTTGCATGAACCTAATTTTACCAAAATTACGGTCATGCCACTGACTTGGGCTAAAATTACCACTTTGCCTTTTTTGCCCCTTAGGTGCCAATTACTCTTTGGAACTTAATTTAATCTTAAATAGCTTTCTTTCCTTGCTTAATAAAACTTATCTGAGGGAAATAACTTAGGATTTACTTACCTCAACATTTAATATTGAGGAAATACTAGGAGAGCCTTTACAGATTATGCCTCCAATAGGCTCCTCAAACCACCTTCGGGTATAAACACAATTTTTGAAGAGGTTCATAAGCCTTAAGGGGTCCTAGGGGAAGACAAAAAACTCATAGTTTTGAGGGGCCACTGACAGGAAGCTTGCACACTCGCTTACCCTCTGAGCAAAACTACCTACATACAACTGGACACACCTCTCCCCGAGGTATGGACTGAACGTCCAACAAATCTGGCCGACCACGTGTCCTAATCTACTAGGCTTGGGGATAACGACCTTTTCCTCCAAGCCTTCTATAAGGAGCTCTAAGGAGCTCCTAACCCATGTTCTTCAAGTGTTGCAGATATCATTCAGGTGAAGTTTTATCAGAGGTCTAACATGTCCTACATCAAAGATGTTCTCGAGCATCTTTTGGCACTGTTTGTGGGAATTCATTCCCAGGTTGCCGTTATAGAGACTTGGCATTCTAAGGACAAGGGTATCCTGAAGCCCTAGTCTGTGCTTAAGCCTTCAGTGGCAAACAATCAAGTGCCCCCGGAGCCTTCCCTATCGGAGGATGAGTGTCTTCTGATGGTCACTATGGGCTTCATGCACTATTTCCAGAGCTCCATAGTGGTCAAAATGACACGGCAACTCGACCAAAGATGGTCATATGCACATTTGCATGTAAGGACCCCCTTCCCAGAGGTTCATCCGGAAAAGGGGTGCTGGTCATCTCGTCAGAGCTCGCCTAATAGAAGCCTCCATGAGGAGTCTTCAGTGAAGAACCCGCTGTCTCATGGACGGTACACGGCACGGTCTAGATCAAAGAAACCGAGGTCCTCCCGGTGTCAGAATCCTTCTCCCTAAGAGAAAACCTCGTCTCCTTGCCATTGAAGTTACCTGCCAAGAAGAATATGTCATTCTCTTTTACCACAGGTTCCCCAGCAACGGGGAGAAGATAGTACCACTATCTTGATGGAGAAAATCTTGGAGACATTGGATAAGGTCAAGAGTGTTAGGACCATCCCTTAGATACTTGGCTTAGGCCAAGAATAAAAAGAAATACCAATTTAAAACATGAGGGACTTGATTGAAAGTAAGGATGAGGATGTAAATGAAACTATGGGAACTTGAAGGGTGAAATGCACCATGCAAATAAGTGCATGGACAAAGGTGGAATTAGACCAATTTTGGTTGACAAACAAAATGGCCGGTCAACAATTTCGGTTCTTCCAAATTAATATTATAAGATTAGCTAAAATGGTAAAATGATGAAATTAGCCATGGGTTAATTACCATTTTGGGCCATATTAATGAAAGCTTGGCAATTGGAGCCATGAGTTAAGAATAGAGCTGAAATAATCCTACATTGTAGTGATTAAAATGTGCACATGGAAACTTAAGGGAGGAAAGTGTCACATGTAGAGTACTTGGGGACCAATGTTGGCATTGAACCAATTTGTAGGACATGTGTAACCGGCTGCCACATGCTAATTAATGCGTCCAGAAACTTGATTTTCTCATGGCTGTGCGTTGAACGTGTGGAATCCTTTGTCTTGCGCTCATTAATGCGCCAAGACTATTAATTCGGCTAGCCTTCGTTGTTTGTTATGTTGGCCGAAAACGAAATCAGTAAAAAAAAAAAAATACGAAACAAGCTTCGGCGTTTCTTCTGGTGCGAACAGGCTGGTGGCCGAGAAAACCAAAGGATTCAAAGTGTATTGAGCGAAGCTTGGAGATTTTTGCTATGCTGTTGATGAAGTTGAAGCTTGGAAGAGAAATCAAGTTTGGATTAAGAAGGTAAGGCTCATAATCACTTGTTTTTTTTTGTATTTTTCCATGAACAAGTGATTATAATAGCTAATTGAAGGCTTATTGTGATAGACAATATATTTGAGCTTCAACCTTAGTTACTCGAGCAACCGAGAACTCAAGCTTTGATTGTGAAGTAGGGTTCTCACTTTTACTTGTATTCTTGGTACTTTTCCATGAACAAGTAATTAAGGCAATTAAGTGATGGTTATATAATGCTATATGATCTTAGTTTGCTAGATGGGCATATTGAGGAGATACAGTTGTGTGTAAATTGGCTAGCTAGTCAAGGTAATGGCATGTGTTAAAATTCCTAGTGAGGGAGGCCAACTCGCTACTCGCTAGTTAATTTGGAGCTCTAGTGGAATGGGAGTGAAATTATGAAGGTGGAAGTGCCAAAGTGCACATGGACACATGCTAGTGGATACGGCCGAATATACCTTGTGGTGTGTGTGTGAGTTCTATGTGCTTGGTTGTTTGTTTGTGCATGCTAATCCGTATATTGATGGATTATGATGATTATATGTGTTGGTATATTTCTTTTTTGTGTTTTCCTTGTGTTCATGTTTTTCTTGCAGGATAAGTAAGCTTGTGGAGGTTAAGTCATTGGACTTAACTAAATAGACCTTATATGGTCGTTTGTGAAACCCTACTGAGTAATTGTTACTCATTGCCCATACATTTTGTTTCAGGAAAGGATATACAGCTTGAGTAGTTTGCTTGAGTTGCTAGTTTGTGTGCTAGTTAGTACACTTTTTGCTCGAGGTATGTGCCAACTGAATCTTGGCTTGAACACTTACATTACAAGTCTTATGGCTTAAGGCTGAAACTTATGTTCTAGGTTTGCAGGCTTTTGTAGTTGTGGGATCAGTCTAGGTACAGGAAGGATGTGTGGATTTGGACCTTGGATATGGTTTGCATGATTGGGTTGGTTCTGCAGAGTGTGCTGCTGTTTTGCACACTTGGGTACCTTCTGGAAGAGTAGAGTACTTGGCTTGTAAAACTTAACCTTGGCTATTTTGGATATGTAGCATCCTTGGTATGTTTCCAAGCTAGTGATGCTTGTAGTTAGGCTATTTTGTGTGTATATGTAGCTTTGCTTGTACATGGTTTTGTATGTACATAGGGTGGATGCTTATGTGCCAAGTTATGTTAAGTTATGAGTATGTGGATATGTTTCTTGGAGATGCCTCTTGAGATAATGTGTTTAGTTAAATATACATGTGCATGGAAACTTTGATTTTCAAAACTATGAAGATGTGGGCTTCTTGGTTGTCATACATGTAAGTAGCACACTTGACGAACACACATCCTAGACACTTAACAGATTAAGTGTATGCCTTGCTTGTGTTGCATGTTAGAGGTTGGGCCCTACTTAAGCTGCAGGTTGTTGTTCTAAATAAGCCTCCTGGGACATATCCCAGCTCTCAGCTTTAGAAAATAAAAATTAAATAATAGGATGTTATTAACACCCAGATTTATGTTTAATCAAAGGAATCTTAGGTAAACGGGTGAGTGGTATTGAGAGTGCACAGGCTGGGGCCTGTGTGGGATGTGACAGAGAGACAAGTCTCCCAAAAACCCGTCTGGTAAAGGTTATCTAAGACCTTCACTGGGGATGAGTCCCCGTTCGTCCTGGCAGTAATGGAAACGCCAAAGCCCAGTAACTTTCGGATACCTCACTTGGAGACCTATGATGGGCAAAGCGGTCCTCAAGCTCATCTGACTAAGTATAAAAGGAGTCTGGTGCTCCACGGTGCTGATGACGCCACCCTCTGCAAATACTTCGAAGTGACTCTCTCTGGGCCAGCAACCATGTGGTACAACTACTTAGAACCCAGTACCATTATGGGTTTCCAAGAGTTGTCCACTGCCTTTACCCAGCAGTTCATAGGGAGCAGGCCGACAGCGAAGATATTAGTGTTGTGCTCAAAGACCAATTATGAGATGATTGTATTTTGCACATTGAGTCATGATATTTCATTGAGACATTAATCCAGTAATTGTGTTTGTTGTATTATTTCTGTGTGACATAATTAAACATAAATATAACCCTAGAATAATAGTATTTTTAAATGTCCATAGTCTAGTATTATTGTGGAGCGGGTTATAATAATACATAAAACTAGTATATGTGGAGACTAATATGAGATATATAGTTTACGTATGGGTACTGTCATAGGCCTTTACCTATAATTCTATCTAAGTCATATAGAACCCCAGGAACCTTACATTAATTTAGTGCTAGGCCTGTGCAAGTTGCTCCTTATTGGGCCTGCTAATTAATTAAATCATTAATGTGTTACTGTTTTATACTACACCTGACTATGGCTATAGGTCAATGACCATAAAAATAATATATACTTGGTGTAGCTGGCTAGCATTTCAAAATATGCATTCATATAAAACATACTGTTATGCACTGTGAATCCATATAAGCTACCAGGGAACATAACCAATAGTTCCATAGCATTTACCAAAGGCATAACTTCCGCACACGTATATACATCATACATAAAAGTATTATACATATGCTACACACTGAGAATCTTGGGATCTAATCCCACCTGAGCTACACTGCCAAAAAGGGGTAACTATAGTGTTAAAATATTCCTTGTTCCTTACTTTTGTATAACAAAGGCCAGTAAGTTAGTATTATAGTAATTAGGAACCTGCAAGAAAAAAACTTAACAACAATGTACAATAGTAATTAACTTTTGTACACTTGGTATCAAAATACTAACAACCAATTCTTTTATTGGTTATTAGCCCCAGGTTCACCAGTATTTGCACACAAAATATGTAAGGGATGTGAGAACCAAAAGTTCCTGATAAGGGTTATAACTTGTAGGAAGACAACTATATAGAACTGTGCATATTATCCATAAGGATGTCGATACTTGAGCTCAAATCATAGTACTAGGAACTCATATTATTGGCCAATAACTATGGGAGTAGCTAATTCCCACAAATTCCTTTACCAATTTGTCCTGCAATTGACAAGTCCAACTTGTCCATACAAATACTGCTTTGAAAGCTTCTTAGTATTTGCCAATCCCTTATTTTATGTATAGAAGTGAATTATTTGCTTATTTAGTGCATGTGTTACTGCTACCTTTATAAGGTTTCATGAGTGGTTAAGGACACCTCCCCCTCTTAGGTCCATCCAGGTCTTAGCCCATCATTGTGACCTTAGGTATCGTAGGTTCCTAACCCATCATACTCATCGTAAATTAGACCATATTAAGGTCCTTTTTTCCTATAGATACAAGTTTACAAATATGCACTTACACATTTCATATGCATTTTATAGTTTGGCTTCTTACCAAACCCAACCATATAAGCTTCTCAAATAGCCATTAATACTCAAATCATATGCTTGTTAATTTATAAATAATTCGGCCACTTGATATACAAGTATCAAAGCCAAATTTATTTAACACATAAGCATATAAATTAAATAACCTTTACCTTAGATAACTTAGTTTGCAAGCTTCAAATACTTAGCCTTTTGTCTCGATTCTAATCTCTTTTAGGCTCTTCCTATCGTAGCTTGAGTAATTACCTATAATTGATCATTTAACTATAAGACAAACCATTCTTTAGGCCAACAATCAATAATTCCCACTATGGTTTAAATGATTAGCTTAGCCTTTTTTCATGGATTTAGTCAATCGACCCTTAACAAATCCTTTGTTGTTCTTTTCTTATTGTACTCAATTAAAGGACTTCTTATTCATTTTCCATTATTTTCCCAGCAATTTCAACCATCTTACAACCCAAAATAATCAATTAAAATCTGGAATTAAATGGAGAACTGGTAGATCCTATTATTCCAAAATCAACCGTTCCTAAAGCTCTTTCTTTTACAAGCTTGATTTCCAAGCTTCTCTTACTGGTTTTCTCTTAACAAGCATCAAGGAACCCAACGTAATAACCATTTCCAGCAGCTACAGGATTGAAATGAAGCTTGAAAACAGGGAGACAAAAATTAGAACTTACTTGAACAATATACAAGAAATTCTAGCTTTGGGTAGCATAAAACTTGGTTTCTATCCACAAAGTTTGCTTGATTTGTGGTTAATTTGGATTGGCGAAAGCTTCATCCCTTCATCCATGGCATTTTCCTGGTGGTTTCACAGAGAGGGGCAGAGTCTCAGGTGGTTAAGCATGGAAGAAATGACCCGATTGACTTAATTAAGATGCCACTGCCTCACTTTGAAAAATCACGTGCTCAGTGCCCTTTTTGTACTCTCCAGTAATGTGAGTTTTTTAGTAACACGCTTAAAAATTTAGGACCAAAGTTAGTATTACGTTGAGCCTAGTTTCTTCATAGATATAATTACACAGCCAGTCCTAGCCTTTCAGTTATATTCAAGTTCATCCATCATTTTATCAAGGTTACATTTAAACCACATATGAACAATCTAATCAATCCAAAATTTCACAATGATAGAGCAGAAATCACAAACAATTGTGATACCTAAAATTCAATATTTTCTCATGCTCTATCTAACCGTTCAATAAAATGGGTCACTATATGAAATGGCCAAAATATCGCTCTTGGCCCTGGCTTGCTTAAATGATCAATTTTATTCATTTTTAACTAATGGATCCTAAATTACCGAGACTTAGCTTGCAAATAAATTATCTAAAATGTAATTTATTAAATTGACTAATTACCTAGCTAATTAGACTTATAGCTCTGAGGGCTGTCACAGGTACAAGTTGGAGAACTTGTATATTGGACTGACCCACCATGAGAACGCTATTATATGAGTGTCATAAGTGATTTTTATAGTAATCATAGTACATGTAGTCTTTTGACCTAAGGTCATCAAGGTTTCCTATATGTAAGTCACATAATTTGATACTTCTTTTTGTTGCTCATAACTGAGTCAACATGAAGGTGATCATGGGGTATGTCATATATCATGTGGTGGGTTTTGTATTATCAAGATGGAATTTGTCCTTTCTATGTAACGGGAGTGATATCTTTGGGCCCATTGATAAAGTGAGACAAAGAAAATGCATGACCATGCTGAAATGAGTTGATATACAATATTAATGTCATCATTTTAAGTTAATATAGTTTGTAATCAAGAAACCATAGATTGGGCTATGCAAGAGTGACACATTCCATGTCTCGTGCTTGGTCTTAATATCTTGAACAAAGGGACAATGGTATATATGGATAATGATCATAAAGGTTTAGTTGAATCACCAACTATTTTGTCACTTGGCTAGCATTGATGTGTTGCTAGACACCGTTCATTGTCTATGATCATAAATGTGATTTATGGTCATTGCCAATGTGGTAGGAGCCCATTGGGTCGCACACATAGAGCCAATTGGATTATTTGACTGCATGGACCAAATTGTTTAGGTTTTGGTTTCATAATAATTTCGGATTAATAATTGGTGCAAAGGTTGAGCCATTAATAAAGCCTGAAATTAAACCTAATTGGATTAGGGTTTTGAAACCCATTAGGCTTGAGAGTTGAGTCTCTCCATATATACATCATATACTGAAAATTTCGCAGCTCTTGCCCTAGCCCCCATAAGGATGAAATTAGAAGGGTTCTAAAAAGTTCCAACAGCACTCTTCTTTTACCATTCCTTGGAGGATGCAAGCTAGCACTACGAGCGCAAGAGGAACGCATCTACTAGGACGTGATAGATGCATGGTGATCTCGAGAGGCTCATGTAGATACCATAGAGAGCTTGAACACGTCAACTATTCAAGTTTGTGATTCGACTCAACAGTTGAGTGAAAGATCTCAACTAACTAGTTTGAACACCAGGTGTACCCCATTTTACTTGGATCCTGGAGGGTTTTGGTTATCTTCCATTGCACTTGTTTAGCTCCCCGTGAAACCCTATAGAAGATGGCTGTCCAAATGTTTGACATATCCCAGAAGAATGGGGAAACCATTCGGGACTATGTCGAAAAGTTCAATCGAGAAGCCCTCAGCATCCTCGACTTCTGTCCTAAGATCCAGATACGAGCACTGATCCGAGGTCTTATAAGGAACTCTCAGCTCTTCTACTAGTTCTCCAAGGACCCCCTCGAAACCTTAGGGGAATTCTACAGAAGAGCCAAGCAGTATATAATCGTTGAAGAGCTAAGGATGGGAGGGTAGAAGACAGACCATCAATACTCCAAAGGTCAGCTTCGGTTCCATAATGACTAACCTCGAAAAACCAGAAGCAAAAGGCCAATGACATTCACCTATTTAAACACCACAAGGGCCGAAGCCCATGACTTTGGAAAAAAAGAAGAGCATGAAAAAATACTGTCAATTCCATCAAGACCACGGCCATGACACAGAAGATTGTTTCCAACTGAGGAAATACATTGAGTCCCTTATCAAACAAGGTCAATTTCGGAAGTATCTGAGAATACCCTCGCCCAAACAAAGGGGCAAAAGATAGAGGAAGCAAAAGAGAGAAAGGAAGCAAGGAACACAAATGAAAGGTGAGGACCTTCTAAGGTAGAGGGAGGAATATATAGCCTGAAGGAAGGCAAATGAAAGGACGCCATAACGACCCTTTGCAGGCAAAGAGACGTAACTGATGTGATGGATGGAAAAGTTGGCCATTGATTTGGTGTCATGTATCACTTGATGCATAAAACAAGGGCACGTTATTTGATCTGTCAAGTATATGTAACGCACAAATCAAGATTACTAGCCTACTCACTCGTAAAGATAAAATGATCTTTAAATATCATGTACCTTGTAGATGGTGGGAAATAAAAATCCTCAGGGGGAAGAATAGCTATCTCTGCCGAAGGTGTAACTTCACCAAGAAAAGAGTTTGGCTTGAAGTAATGCATCTCTGTCGAAGGAGAAACTTTGCCAAAATAGAATCTTGAAGTAAATACCGGCCCAAAGCTTGCTGAAAGTACAACTTCATAAGAAACTTTGAACCTCTTTTTTGGTTCATAATCACCGAAGGTACAACCTCGATAAACGAGGGGACCTCAGACTTATAAAGCCTAACCTTGCCGAAGGTAGAACTTCACCAAAAGAAGAGGGCTTTTGGCTGGAAATAACCTAAGCTTACTGAAGGCATAATCTCACCAAAGGAAGAATCCACCTTTTTCTGGAAGCAATCTATTTACATCGAAGGTGCACCATCGAGGGTGCAACCTTGGCAGAGAAATCAACCTTTGCCTAAAAATTCCTTGCATGCCAAGGGTGTGACTTTGACAAAAGAAGAAAGAAATCTTGGAATAAGAGTAGCCCTAATTACCAATGTGAAAGAACCGAAGTTATAACTTCGCTTCTCCCGGAGGGGGCATGTGGTAGTCGAAAGGCTATCGCCTAAGGGACCTTCGGATTAGTGGACCTAACACCACCCTCAGAAGGCCATATAACTAACCTTGGAAGGTCACATGACCAACCTCAGAAGAGTACTTGGCACCACCCTTGAACACTAACACACCCGACCGTGGAGAAGGTGAATCACCACCCTTGGGCATTAGCCTAACCATCCTCGAGTACAGAAAACTACCACCCTCGGTAGTATAGATGCCGCCCAAGCACGAATTATGCCTCCAATAGGCTCGTCCAACCACCTTCAAGTATAAACACAACTTCCAAAAAGGTTCATAAGCCCTGAGAGGTCCTAGGGGAATATGACAAACTCATAGTTTTGAGGGACCACTAATAGAAACCTTGCACACGCCCCTACCCTTTGAGCATAACCGCCTATGCACAACTGGACACACCTCTCCTTGAGGTACAGACCGGCCGACCATGTGTCCTAATCTGCTCGGCTTGGGGATAACGACCTTCTCCTCCAAGCCTCCTATAAATACTTTGGAGGCTCCCAGGTAATACACAAGAAAGAGACAACCTTTTTCTGCTCCCCACTCTTAACAACCTCTCCCTCATATACTAACTTGGGCGTCAGAGATCCCTCCATCGGAAAACATTCCGGGGAGCTCCTAATCCATGTTCTTCAAGTATTGCAGATATCATTCAGATGAAGTTCCTTCAAGTGTTGCAGATATCATTCAGATGAAGTTCTACTGGAGGTTTAACATGTCCTACATCGAAGATGTTGTCAAGCATAAAAAACTACTCATACAATAGTAGAACTAGCTAGCTAGAGCAACCATGATATTCATTATATTAAAAGTTACAGACTTTTGCTAAAGAAGAAGCTGTAAGGAATTTATTCCGAATTAGTAGTGTGTAATAAGGATATACTACACACCAAATGTGAAGGGAGAAATTAATACAGAACAGAGATTAACTATTTCTAATTTACAAGGTTAAATTTTTTTCCTATTTCTAGTATAGTCACTCAAATACTTCTAGAACTACAATTTGTTATTGTTATTGTTTTTAGTTTTTTTAAAAGTAGCTGAATATATGCGGTATGTCAAAAAAAAAATTGAATCAGAATTATGCACAGGTAGTACACTTCGATTTGAAATTACTAATATGTAAAATGTACTTACTATGAAACTTTTTGTAAGCTTACCACTTAAGATTCACTATATATGTCTTCTCAAATGGAAATAATTAATATTTTCATCCGTTAGTATTTTTGTTGACTTTTTACATGGGATTTGAATGGTGCAGGCAATAGCAACGAGTAATACTCACGAGCGCAGTTACAGGCTCGAGTATGTGCTGGCGCATTTAGCATCTTGCCCGTAAAAAGAAACAGGTTCATTAGTTAACCATACACACCCCCACCGCTATGCATTGTTGTCCCAATAAGAAACCTTAGATCCATGTTCCTACTTTCTTCTACTTATACTTGCAGATGAAAAAAGAAAAAGGAAAACTTCTATTTGTTGTTAGAGCGATATTTTTGTATCTAACAGTAACACCAGGCCACTTCATTTGGATTGTTTCCATATTTACCCAGAGCCTAATAATTAATACTGGTATCACATTTATTACATATTTCAAATTTTCACATTTATTCGTATTACTTTATCTACCTCATAATGTTTGTTTCCTTTTGGCTTTTTAACAGAGTTTGACTATGCATATCTTTTTGTAAATGAAACATAAGCATGTAAATTTTGACGCAAATGATATATCAAATCTTTTACTCTCCTATATACTCCTTTCATATCGTAAATTATGACCTGTTTTGAATTTTCACAAAATTTAAGAAAATTATATTTTTAATAGGTTGCAGAAATAAAAAAATAAATGAACAATAGTGATAATTTTGAGATGTTCTGGAAAAAAAAAAGGAATAAGAGCTTGGTACTATGAACCGGCCAAGGGTGGTAGTAATTTTTAAGAAAACAAAACGAAACTCAATAACAATTAGTATAGGAAAATGACATATTTTGGACAAAGGCAGCATACCGTATGGTAGCTACTGTTAATAAAAAGAAACGAATTCAACACCAGAAAGTTTTCTTGAATGTTTTTCTGCATAATTCGAACATACAGAGGGGCTGCATATATACACTGAAGCATAACCTACTTCCCTTAAGTAAATACACGGTTTTCCTAGTATAACAGCTATTAGATCATACATACAAGGAAACTCAATCAATACTGATCTTCTTTACTTCTTCAACTGTTGATTTTCCCCCCATTTTTTGAACCTTGGGTACAGATAGCTTGGGCCGATGCACAGGGACTGGCGAAGCAACAACTTGAACATGGGCAAGGGCGGAATGACATAGACAATGACTTGTCGGAACTGTCTGAAGGCGAAAAGGACAAGGGTGATTTGAATTCCACTAAACCTTCTAAACATTTTTCTCGTATCAACTCCGACATGGAAATATGGTCTGACGACAAGCCTAGGCGTCTCTACATTGTCCTAATAAGATAATACAACCAACCATAGACTCATGCCGAGCTAGCACTTGTTCAAGTTATAGTTACTCCTTAATTCACCTTGGCTTTCGTGTTCATGCAGCATGCACGAGCTGGTGCGTGGGGAAAACTTGGAACTTGGAAAGGATTTCGACACCGGAGGTCAGGTGAATATAAAATAAAGGTGGGCATTTTTGTGTGCATATTCTTGCCAATGTTGATTCCTATATCACATAGGTGAAATACATTGTTGAACTTGCTCGAGCTTTGGCCAACACTAAGGGCATCTAGTGTGTAGATTTATTGACGAGACAAATTGCTTCACTGGACGTGGACTCCAACTATGGCGCGCTAGTAGAGATATTATCATGCCCAACGGATGCTAGTGGCAGTTGTGGAGCCTATATCATACGCATTCCCTATGGGCCTCGTGACAAGTATTTACTATAACTCTCGAGTCTTCTTTTGAAGCCATTAGTTTCATTTTATAAGCCATTAATGTCATTACTCTGATGTCGAAGAACTTCCCCATAGGTACATACCAAAGGAATCACTATGGCTTCACATTCCATAATTTGTGAACAGGGCACTAAACCACATAGTAAACATGGCAAGCGTTCTGGGGGAGCAAACTAACGGGGGAAAGCCAACATGGCCTTACGTGATACACAGTCATTATGCTGATGCTGGTGAGCTGGCTGCCCATTTATCCGGCATCTTAAATATGCCAATGGTTCTAACAGGCCACTCACTGGGCTGCAACCAGTTTGAACAATTGCTTAAGCAAGGAAGACTGTCAAAGGAGGACATTAATGCAACATATAAAATAATGAGGAGGATTGAGGGTGAAAAGCTGGGTTTAGATGCTGCAAAAATGATAGTTACCAGCACGAGGCAAGAGATAGAAGAACAATGGGGCCTGTATGATGGGTTTGATCCCAAGTTGGAGAGGAAGCTATAGGTTAGGAGACAGCGTGGCATCAGCTGCCATAGGCGATACATGCCGAGGATAGTGGTACGAACAAATTTCCCTAACTACTCTGTTTCTTCTATAGCCAGTTGGCAGGCAATTGATGTTTCACAGGGCTCTACAGTACTAAGCAAAAAATGGTCAAAAATATATTTGAAATGAAACCTAGTTAAATCAATTCAAAGTCAAAGATTGGATATGCTCATTCCTTCTTAGGCAGGTTATACCCCCAGGCATGGACTTCAGCTATGTTAGGGTACAGGATACATCGGAGAACGATGGGGACCTCAAGTCATTACTCAGCTTAGACAGAGTTCACAGAAAAAGGCATCTACCTCGAATATGGTCTAAGGTTATGCATCACTTCTAAATATTTCATCTAGCTTGGACCCTAAACAACATCAATATTTATTGCATGCATAAGTTGGAAAGATTTATTAGCTAAGTGGATAAATTTTGCTGATTATGCTATTTTTCACGAATCCTCATAAGCCGACTATACTTGCTCTGTCCCACTCTAACCCCAAGAAGAATGTAACAACATTGGTCAAGGCTTTTGGAGAATGCCAGCGTCTCCGGGGGCTAGCCAACTTGGTACAATCATCTTTCATCATTTACTATTGACTTATTTATGAAAGCATAATTGCAGATTAAGAAATACGAACTGACAAACAATTGTTATCAATCATAGACACCAATACTTGGAAAGAGATATGATATTGAAGAGATGTCTAGCAGCAACTCAGTTGTACTCACAAATGTCCTCAAGCTCATTGACAAATATGATCTGTATGGCCAAGTTGCCTATCCAAAGCACCACAAGCAGTCTAAAGTTCTTGAAATTTATCGCTTGGCTGCTAAGACAAAGGTACTTAACCTACTTTTAGTTTTATGTAGTTGCCTTTTAACACTTGACAAAACAGATCATAGGAAGAGTTTCCATTCCAGGCCTTGGTGGCTTACTACCAAAATTCAAATGTATAAGGAGCTAGACATTCTCTTCCTAAATATTAGAAGTACCTAATGAAATCTTTACTGATACCTTGTCATTAATCCATCATAAATCTGGCTAGATAACATATCATAAAGTAGTATATCAACTGGGCCAAGAAATGCTTTTCTACAGTTTTCTATTGCATGTGGCTAGTTACTAATGGCAATGCTATTCTGCTGCTTCATGTTCTGCAGGGAGTTTTCATCAGTCCAGCTCCAGTGGAGCTATTTGGCGTTACCCTCATAAAGGCAGCTACTTATGGTCTACCTATTGTAGCTACAAAAAATGGAAGACCAACAGACATTTTAAAGGTAATATGTAAATTGTTTCTGCATCTCTTTCAAGTTTTGCTAGTTGAAATTTTCTTGGATGTTTTAGTGATGAAGCATAGTAAAAAATAGGCACTAAAAGCAATATAAAATTCTGGAACCTAATGCTCAAAGTAAGGCTTTTCAACATTTACTAATCTCAAAGCAAGTTTTAATGAGCTACAACATGAAATGGTCCATTCGATTTCTAGGAACTTAGAATGCTCAAGCCATATCCCAGCCTACTCTGTTTGCTAAAGCACATTGTGCCTAGCTGACTAATAGCAATGCCTGCATTCCCAAGCCCTAAACAATGGACTTCTAGTGGACCCACATGATCAGAAAGCCATAGCAGATGCCCTCCTAAAGCTTTTTGCTGACAAGAATCTCTAGGTAGAGTGCCAAAAAAATGGACTCAGGAACATACATTACTTTTCATGGACAGAACACTACTGCAATTACCTATCCCATGTTGAACATTGCAGGAATTGCCACCCCATCAACCATCTTGAGATCAAGAAAATTCCTGAAGAACCAATGAGTGACTTCTTAAAAGATGTTAAAGACGTTTTTTTTAGAGTTTTAATGGAACGAGACTCCAAAAACCATGTGGAACTTGATGCTGTAGCTAGACAAAAAACACTCATCAACTGTATTACAAAGATGACATGTTCAAATAAACATGCAGCTATCACTTACACTCCTAACAAAAGGCAAATGCTATTTGTTATTGGTATCGACTACTATAGCAGTAATGGAGAGATTACAAAAAATTTTTGATCAGTAATAATGAATATGATGAAAGAAGCCAGCCAAAGGTTGGGGTTGGGAAAAATAGGTTTTGTGTTGGTAACAGGCTTAAGTTTGAGGGAAACTACTAAAATACTAAACAAATGCCCAGTAAATATAGAAGATTTTGATGCACTGGTATGTAACAGTGGAAGTGAAATATATTTCCCATGAAGAGATATGAATGTCAATGAAGACTATAAGGCTCATGTCGAGTACAGATGGCCATGAGAAAATGTAAGGTCAGTGATGATAAGGATTGCTTGGGCAGAAAGTGGTACTGACGATAACATAATAGAATATGCAGATGCTTGTAGTTTCAGATGCTACTCCTACAGTGTGAAACCAGGTGCTGAGGTAGGTGAATAAGGGGAAGATACTTCATATTAGATTATTTACTACAAATTAAAAGCTCTTTTTAAAGTTAAATCCTGATGTTAGATCTGTAAACCAGACGATCTTCACCAAAGGCTTCGTATGAGAGGTTTAAGGTGCAATCTTGTTTATACACGTGCAGTGTCAAGGTTGAATGTGGTACTGTTGTTTGCATCAAGACTACAAGCACTAAGGTTCAACTCCTTTGACTATGTAAAAGCATGAGAAAAAAAAGTCCCTGTAGCAAAATGAAAAATAAAACAAGTATCACCTGAACGCTTTCCATGTTTTTCAGGTATCTTTCAATAAGGTGGGGAATTGATCTCTCCAATATGGTGGTGTCTGTTAGAGAAAAGGGTGATACAGATTACAATGAATTGCTGAGTGGCCTTCACAAAACCCTAATCTTAAAAGGTATGGTAGAGTATGGCTGCAAAAAGCTTTTTAGGAGTGAAGATAATTTCAAGAGACAAGATGTAATCCAAAGTAAGAGCCCTAACATCACTCTTCTAGAGAATTATGAAGCCCAAAATATCTTAGTAGCTCTGGAGACACTTGGGTCCAATTAAATATTATCATCAACATTCTAAATCTTTGAGCATAACCTTCAACGCAATACTGCTGCTGTTAAGTATGTAGCAACAGTTTCTTTTGAATTGTTTCTTATTACTTAGACCAAGAACAAACCAAGAGTATAATTACCATAAGTAGTGGATAAACAAATTGATATGTCAAAATAGCAACAAAAACATACCTAATTCAATAAACAATGGAGTGGATTTATTTTATCCAACTGTGCAAGGAAATATCTACTTATTAAGCATGATAAATTTCTTGAAAAAGTGTATTTATGTCCATTTTGAAACTTGTGGCTTGCATTTTATCAGTACTATAATTTTTTTTCTCTTGGTTCTTTTTCTTTTAATAAACAAAAAAGAACTTTTAGACCCACAACATAGCCTATGCCCAAATCTAGAAAACTTGATTTCTTTAATTAACCTGGTTAGCCTTCCCTGACCACTTGATGGGAAAAAGAAAACCCGAGGAAGTGAATGTAACTCTACTACTACACCTGGCTGATTACGATTCTTCTTCTTACAAAATTTTTAATGATATAATAAAAATCAAGTGTTTGATTCGACACTGAATGATGAATGATAAGTGGCAATGAGCCAATGACACAATATATATGTGTTGTTCTGGTGGCAGACATCATTTTTTATGTTGGGTTGATTACTTGATTACATATGTAGGAAATTGAAAATAATGACCAAAGGATCTCAACACTGTAATATGAGAGCATTACCATAGTATGTTCCTAAAAAGTGACAAGTTTGGTAATAGCTATGGACATTTCATCACATTTTGGTAATTGTTGAAATGTAACATTACCTATAGTTGTGGAGTGACAAGCTTCTCTCCACCTTCAAGCTATCCAAGGTTTTAGAGGTTTGTTGTCTTTTCACTGCCTGAGCGTTATAGTATATTCCTCTCCACATGAGCATTTAATGCCAATGAGATATTCCCTGTGATCAGCATCACACAATAGAACATGTAAACATAGAGCAAATTACTGGATATAAAATCTGGCACAGCTTATAATTTCAATCAAGTAAATTGAAGCCTAATTCCACCAACCTAAAAGTCTTTTCTATTGTGTATTCCTGAACTTAAGGCGCCTATTGCATTCTATTTTTTGTTAATACATATCTTTAGACATGGATACAGATGATTAAATAAATGAACAAGGAACTTTGAAGGCATCTGCCCTGTACTTTACTTTTCTAATAGATTGCTTCATCTAAAATGAGTAAACAAGAATATATCAAATCAAGAGAAAGTGTTTTAAAGAAAAGGAATGATAATCTCAAAAACTACAAATTTTATTTTTTTAACAACTGCAACTTCAACTTTTATTTGCTTTTTCTTAACCTTTTTTTTTCAAGAACATTTTTCTAGTTTTCCAACTGATTGTTGATAAAATGTATAAATTTACTATAATAGAAAATATAACTTTTGCAACCATATATAAAACAACTATTCTACAGGAAGAAGATACCTAAAATTCCAAGGAACATTTTGCTCAGTAGAAATTGCCAATACACACATTAATTTCATTAACATCCTCAATGTAGTAATGCAAAACAAAACGAAATATTTCTACCCAAGTAGATAAAAGAATAATGATGACAATTTTGGAAATTGATTTCATTAGTCCCTTAAAAGAAAACTGCATCAGGAAGAGTATTGGTATGAGAACTTCCCATTAAATACTTTACGGATTATAATCTCAATATATGCTAGCCATAATTTAGTTGAAGTTAATATGTGGTAAGATAATAAGACATTCCAGTAATGTTGTCTAGTTTGAAGCAGTCTTAATAATTTTTGTAAACAATTACATTGGCTCAATTGTGAAGGGTATATAAACGTTCTAAGTGAGTTTATGTTTTATAGACCTATGTCATCTTTACTATGATAATAGAATTATCTGTTGATTCAGTATTATGTATGCATTTTAAAAATTCAATTGACGCAAGAAGTAGACGTAATCAGGAAGTGAATGCGATGCAAGTAAACAAGTTGAATCCCCTTTAACGTCAAAGTGCATTTTCATCTTTTGCAAAAGTGCAAAGAAACCAATTCACTATTAAATGCTGCATCCGTTTAAGCAAGAAACTAGGCTCATGACCTTTTCATTCTCCAAAGCACGTTCAGCTTTCATCTGAATAGTCTTATCAAGCTTGGCCTTGGCTGAATCCAAATTGGACATTAAATGCTTGGTGGTTTCACTGATCTATTCATTCCAAAGACTAATTGTAAGATATCAAGTCACTAATCATAAAATCCGTAATTGCAAAGGATTTACTAGGTTGTCCTTTGTTAGAGGGCTACCAGTCAAATTTCACTGCAAGAGAAGCCTATTGTGAGATGAAAGAACAGACATAAATATTTTAGCCTAACACTCAATCAAGCTGATCGGATAACTTGTAGTTGTATAGTGCAATCAAAAGCACTTCCTTTCAAATAATTGACATGTTTAAACTTATACAAAGCTTGAGAGAAAGAACCCATGATCCTATACCGTTAAAATTTTCTAGACGTCAGCTATAAACCAAAAGAAAAGACAATTTCAAGTTGGCTACAAAGGCAACTGATGCGAACCCTGATGGTATAAAGATCATGAAACGCTCCCAAGATGTTTTCCAAGCTCCACAAGACATCAAAGAGACTGGATTTTAAGACCCCCACCCCTAATCAACCTGTGACTAGAAACGAGAAGTATAAGAACACCAAGAACACAAACACACTTGTGCACCAAGGTAGTCCACAAAGAACCAAAGAGAAATTCTCTCCAAAGTAGCAATATTATTTCATGTGAAGGCTGTTTTTTTACAACCAAAATATGTGCCTATTTATAGGCCTAAACTAGGGTAAAAGACTCAACAAAATTCGCAGCCCAAGTCACCTAGGGAACCTAGTTACAAAGGACTCAAGAAAAGCTAGTCAAACTAGGATTCCTACACCCTTTCAACACATGTTTAAGGTGTGCAGCGAATTCCATTTATCCTAAGTGACCTAAATCACTTCCATGGCCTAAATAAAATCCTAAATAATTAAATAAACAGGAAAATAAAATAAGATACGTTACAAGACAAGATTGGCCATAAAAACCCCAAAATGGTCTTCTCGGGTGGTCCTTGCTTGTGTCTTCAAATTCAAGCTGAAATTCGAACTTGATGCAGCCATGATTTCTCAAAATGCAAATCATGAAAATTGTAGATCTGTTTCTTATATTTGAAATGACACCTGAATCACACAAAACGGACATTTAAAGCCAAAGATATGCCCAAAATACTACAATTGCTTCTGAACCAGTGATGACTCACAAATCGTGACTTTGAAGCTAAATTGGACCTCCTTAACGTGCAAACGGGGTTTCATGATCTGCATATGATTTGTAGCTCTAGATGTCAGATTTCCAATGAATCAAGAATTACTCAATTCTGATCTGTTTAGCTCAAGATATGATTTTTCTACCAGAACATCGCCAATCTGTCAACATCCAAGCTTGGCCATCATCTCCATATGATTCCTTCCATGTTCCAGCAGCTTCTTCTGAAATTACAAGCTCATTCTCCATGAAAAAGCTTGAGACAAAAGCTTGAAGTGCACTAATGAGCTCCTTAGCCTTCTTCCTTGTCAATGGTTCACTAGTTATCTTCAATGGATCCTTGCCATCCTTGGTTGTGCCTTCTTTGATCATTTCAGCTCCCCCTCCTTAGAAGGATTCGTCCTCAAATCAAAACTTGCATTAGAAAAGGGAATTGAATCAATAACAATGAAATAATCAACACATAAGCACTTACATTTCACATAAGCACCAATAGCATGGAATGCTTGTGTATGGAGCTTTAATCTTGTGAAAAACCTGAACCAATATCCAAGTGCAATGATAATTTTTATGCCTCCACGTTCAAAAACAAAGTTAGAAGCAATTACCACAAAAAAATTGAAGGTTTGCATAATTTTCATCTTAACTCTAGGCATCACTTTCATTGCCTTTGCCATCACAAAAACATTATTCCCAAAACTAGAAAAAGTATTGGAATAATTTATCTTAGGGATGCTGTATGCACTCAAAACAAATGGACCTAAACTCACAAAAGTATTATGGTTATGAAAAACACAAGTTATGCATGTCAAGACAATAGTTTGCATTGGCCATTCAAATAAACAAGAATTGAACACAATGTGACCTATAAAAATAACAAAACTAGGATGCACCAATTCCACAAAAATCCTAAGCATTTTAAATGAAACAAGATTGGAGTAGATAGGATTAAGTGAAAGCAACTCAATAGCAAACTTATTTTTGCATGTATATGCACAACAATGCATGAAATTTGTGAATGAGATGTGACACAAAACAAAGGACTCAACATACCTCCTTAAAAGGCTGAATTTAAAATCAAAATTTTCACTTAAAATTAAAATTTTCAGGTTTGGACATAAAGCAAAAATATCAAGGCTCAAAATTTTATGCAATGCATGTGTCGTGACAAAAGAATGATTGCTGGAAATTAAACATTGAAAGACAAAAATGGGATGAATATAAATGTGAATCAAAGAAGTATGTAATGCATGGGTAACAACCAATTTATACATGAAGAATTCCAAAGAAATAGATTTTACTTGAGACAGAACAAAATAATGTGAGACGGATGCAAAACTAACAAATTCAAAACCAAAAGACACCAAAACAGATTTTTCTCTAGAGAAACTCATGGAATTCAAAAGATGATTTGACAAAACCAAATAATTAAAAGGCTTAAAACCATATTTTGTCAAATTTTCATGCTTACTTCTTTCTCTTGATCTTGTTTCATGAAAACCATTTGTCAAAATAACATTGCAAGCAAACACACATTGTTTGAGATTTTCATGCAAAACTACATCAAATCTAAGTGTAAGGAAGAAATACATTATAGTGGTTGGACTTAGTCTCTAAGTATCTTCCTTTGGTGTAGGAACCACAAAATTTTCACCTTTGCACTTAATGGCTTCGGGTGGAGTTGCAACAATTTCATCCCCTTGAACCATTGAGTAAGAAACAATGTTAGGCAAACTTTTGCATATGAAATCACTTGGACTCACCTCAAATTGTTCCTTTTCAACCTCCTTCATTGGTTTGATGCATGGGACATGGCTTAGAATATTAGGAACACCAACTTCTTTAATGGGCAGCAACTCACTTGATTCTTGTAGCTTATCTCCACTTAAGTCCTGAAAAGAAGACAACACAACACTAGAAGAAGACTCCATTATGTTAGATGAAAGTATGACTTCTCTATAGGTATTTCTCTCTTCACTCGGCTTGGGTTCATTGCACTCTTGTCTTCTCTCAACTTCGCACTCAATTTCTTCTCTCGGGAACTCTCCACTCTTCTTCCCCTCATGTTCACTCTTCTCACTTACTCTATCGGTTGTTCTCTTGGCTTTCCCGTCATCACTCTTGCCCTCAACTTTCCCCTCTTTTTCTTTTCTCTCAACCTCACTTTAAAGTTTTCTTTGATCTTCCAAGACTTGTTGTGGTGAAAGTGGTACAAGCATGATTGACTTTTCTTGTTGAGGCCGAGACAAGTCTCCTTTTATGGCCTTTATTTATGGCTTGGGTGCTTCTTTTACATCTTTGCTCCATGCTCCCCTCCATGTGGAAATTCCTCCTTGAGACATCTTGGATGCCTTTGCTCTCTTGATGATCCTCTCAGCGTTGGTGGCATGGTAAAGCAAGTCCTCCATATTAAAATAAGGCACCATCTCCCCTTTGTTGGCAATGTCATGGTTGAGACCATTGATGAATCTAGCAATGGTGGTCTCCTTATCCTCCATGATGTTCGCTCGGGTCAAGGTTATCTCCAAGTTTTTTGTGGTGGTCCTCTACACTCCTTTGGCCTTGCACTAGCCTTTGAAGCTTAAGGTGTTGATCTTTAGTGTAGTACCTAGGAACAAATCTCCTCCTCATTAAGGCTTTAAGGGCTCTCCATGTGTGTATGGGCTCTTCCTCATTCCTTCTCCTAGAAGTAACATCCTGATTCCACCATACAAGAGCATAATTAGTGAACTTTATGGTAGCCAATTTAACCTTCTTTTCCTCGGAGTAATGATGGCAATCAAACACCATCTCAGTCTTTTGCTCCCACTCCCAATATGCATCGGGATCACTCCTCCCTTGGAAAGATGGAATGGTAAGCTTGATGGAATTTAGGTTGTGATCTTCTCTTGGCTCCCCCCTCCTTGGAAGCCCATGGTCATGCCAATTTCCTTCTTCCTCCTTGGGTTCTTCTCTCCTTGGACCTCTCCTTGGTTGCAAGATGGGATTAGGTCTCCTTGGCAACCTCAAATCTATATCCTCAATCCTTCCCGTAAGTCTATTGAGAGTTTCTTGAAATTCTCTCATGGTAGGCTTCTTATTGTGTCTCACTTCCATTCTCCTATCGTCCTGGCCCTCCATACTCCTGAAAACAAAGATCCTCACACACACTCACCTCACGTGTTTCACTCAAAAGATGAACACTCAAACACTCAATTTGTTAGTGTGAATATTGCTATTCAAAGAGTTCTCAAAAGTTCTAAGAAAACTGTCCTCAAAGCACACAAGAAAACTTGAATTCTTGAAAACAATTTTGACTCCAAAAGATGTGGGCTAAACAAGTTTTAAAAGACTCTAGGAAGCTCTTGCAATTGATGGTCACAAGAAACACAAAGAAAGCTTTTTGGCTCAATAACAATGTGATAGGTTTTGGGGCGCAAAACTTTCAACACTTTGAGAAAACTTCTTTTTGCAAGCTTTTTCCTTTGTTCTTTTCTTTTTCTTTTCTTTTCTTTTTTCTCCTTTCTCTCTCTATTTTTTTTTTTTTTTGCTTGCTGTTTTGATGCTAAAACAACTTTCTCCTTGAAGTTCCTTGCTGCCAAAGACAAAAAGTCAGTTTTCTTTTCAGCCAAAACAATAAACTATTGAAACTTGCACAATTTTGAAACAACTTTTGATACCGAAACTTGCTGAACTTTGATCCTTCTTTTTTTGGTGTTTTCTTGACTCTAGGATGCTGGAAACAATGAAAACAAGATAGATTAATATGGCTGGACATGAAATACAAAGATAAGAAACAAACAAGAACAAATGAATTGAAACCGAGAACACTAGACAACACGGATGGACTTCTTTTTGTTGTTTTTGTGATTTTCGGACTTGAACAATGATGGAATAAAAAGGACAGACCTGAAACAAGAAGAAAAAGGATTTAAATAGAGAATTAAGACACAAAATTACTAGAAACAAATTAAAAGAAAACCGAAGATAAACAAGAACACAAGATATGCCCTTCAATGAAACTTGTGGCTCTGATACCAACTGATGCGAACCCCGATAGTATAAAGACCATGAAACGCGCCCAAGATGTTTTTCAAGCTTCACAAGACATCAAAGAGACTAGATTTTAAGACCCCCACCCCTAATCAACATGTGACTAGAAACGAGAAGTATAAGAACACCAAGAACACAAGCACACTTGTGCACCAAGGTAGTCCACAAAGAACCAAAGAGAAATTCTCTCCAAAGTAGCAATATTATTTCATGTGAAGGCTGTTTTTTTACAACCAGAATATGTGCCTATCTATAGGCCTAAACTAGGGTAAAAGACTCAGCAAAATTCACAGCCCAAGTCACCTAGGGAACCTAGTTACAAAGGATTCAAGAAAACCTAGTCAAACTAGGATTCCTACACCCTTTTAACACATGTTTAAGGTGTTCAGCGAATTCCATTTATCCTAAGTGACCTAAATCACTTCAATGGCCTAAAAAAAATCCTAAATAATTTAAATAAATAGGAAAATAAAACAAGATACGTTACAAGACAAGATTGGCCATAAAAACCCCAAAATGGTCTTCTCGGGTGGTCCTTGCTTGTGTCTTCAACTTCAAGATGAAATTCGAACTTGATACAGCCATGATTTCTCAAAATGCAAAGCATGAAAGTTGTAGATCTGTTTCTTATATTTGAAATGACACCTGAATCACACAAAACGGACATCTAAAGCCAAAGATATGCCCAAAATACTGCAACTGCTTCTGAACCAGCGATGACTCGCAAATCGCGACTTTGAAGCTAAATTGGACCTCCTTAACGTGCAAACTGGGTTTCATGATCTTCATATGATTTGTAGCTCCAGATGTCATATTTCCAAAAAATCAAGAATTACTCAATTCTGATCTGTTTAGCTCAAGATATGATTTTTCTACCAGAACATCGCCAATCTGTCAACATCCAAGCTTGGCCATCATCTCCATATGATTCCTTCCATGTTCCAGCAGCTTCTTGTGAAATTACAAGCTCATTCTCCATGAAAAAGCTTGAGACAAAAGCTTGAAGTGCACTAGTGAGCTCTTTAGCATTCTTCCTTGTCAATGGTTCACTAGTTATCTTCAATGGATCCTTGCCATCCTTGGTTGTGCCTTCTTTGATCATATCAGCAACACTTGTAGTTGTTAATAACATATAAGGCATCAAAGTTACATGAGTTATCTCTATTTCACCTCCTTAGTAAAGGATAAGAAGAAAAGGATAACTGATTAATACACAGTGCTCTTAAACCAATGCCATAAATATGAAGGAGCCAATGCTAACTTCAAAAGGCAAGAACTTTACATCTCAGACAAGGAAGTGGAAAAGTAATAGTGAAACACATAAAGAAGCTTAAACATAGAATTTATGTTCCAATAATAACTGCTAATAGAGTTTTGCTAGACAAGCTATTGTCCAAAAAATATAAATAAATACCTTCAGTTCCCCTCATTCTAACATCCATATCCAATTTATGGTTGGCCTGTAGCATTATGTGGTGTTAACATTTATCAATCATCATTTTCATCTGGAACTATAAAATTTCAAGATAATTATTTGACTGAAATGAAAATGCTCACACCAAGTAACAAATATGCAACCGACCTATAAGTAGTGGGAGGAGAAAAACAATGGATTAGATGATGATGTTCTTAGGTGTAATATGAATATCTTCTTGAGACAAAAGATTTACAACACTGAGCCTATGGTTTTTAGGTTAAATAATGATTTCTTGGAATGAACCACCAACCTTAGGAAATAGGGGGTGGAGGATGGAATAACATTGATGTTCATGAAATGAATTTGTCTGGGGGAAAAGGAAGGGGAATGACATGACAAGAATTATGCAAAATGAACATCAAATGCTAATGACCAATGCAAACTGCTAGGACAAGGGCATATCATGGTCCTGTTCACTACAAGTTACTCACCAGAAACAACATATTGGCCTTTCCAACATAGACAAAAGATAATGTCATCTACAAAATTTTTTAAGGAGTAACTGCTTGTGACTTTATCTTAACATGTTAATTTGTTTTGCTTGCTTCAAATTACTGCTTTTGTTAAGTAATTATAACTTCTAGCAATCAAGGTTGCAAAAGAATTAGTAGGACAGTACTAATATCTGCTCGTCCATTTTACTGCTGACATTACAAGAATCCAACTAATCCTGCACAAACAAAACATCACCAATAGGTTGGAAATTTTAAAGATTAAACCAATGTCACTTTAGGGGAATATCAACATTTAACTTTTTGTTGCTGCAATTTGGAGCTAATATCTACCCTAACCTTTTCATAGAAAGCTCTGCCCATCATATGCAATTAATTAACCATCAAACAAGAGTTGATATAGTTGAGGCATATTCAAATAGAGATATTTGACTCCAAATTACCTTTTCTCTATCATCTTTGCAGACAAGCAGACCTTCTCCTGTTGGATTAGCACCAAAATCTGGATAAATGCATGCCCAAAATAAAGGGAAAAACCAACAAGGAAGCAAAAAAATTCCTAAGACACTGACAAATTATATTGATGCATACCTCCTCAACATGTCAAAGTAAATGATAAAGTTGCTCATTTATGGATAATTGCATTTTACATGTAACTACCTTCAAGATTAACCAGGTTTGTCTAAATCTATCAAAAACCTCATTAGCCTTCTATTCCAACCACTTTAACCAGAGCCCACATAATTGACAATTATGTAGTAATGTCTCAATAATTCTATATATTTGCTCACTAACAACATGTTATGCTTTCCTGGTGTAGACAAGCATATCAATTCATATGAAGATTGACTTTTCTACATGGAAAGATGTAATGCATCTCTAAAAATGTAACAATTTACTTGCTTTCACTGTTTCCAAATGCATTAGCTTTTAAATTATAGTTTCAAATTCAAATAAACCAGCCCATGCAATACTAAAAAGCTAATCAGATTTACTACCATTTGACTGCTCCTAGATATTTCATACCTTAGATAAATCAATCTAAGTGATGGAATGCACCTTAAATCTATATAATAAAACAAAGGTATTTCTCATCATGGCAAACACCTTATCTATTTCTAGGGACAAGGCAGGGGAGTGATTTATGATGCCACTAATCACTCATCAGCATCTAATTATCTAGCAGATGCAAAAAAGGAAGAAAACACGCTCTACAAGAGAAGTACCTGGCCCAGAGTGGATAAATCAGACTCCAAAGAAATGAAATTTTTTTGCTTTTCTAATATCTGTGAGCATATTAGACCCTTGCACTTCACCATCTTCTCCAAATTTTCTCTTAAATGTATTGTTGTAGTTCGTACTGAAAATAAATTCAAACAGTATTATCTTGTTTCAAAATGCCAACATAAAGATTAAAGACTTAACATGGCCAATGTGGTGGAGCAAATGAAACCATCTTAACCAATCATAGATCAAGGAATGAAGAAAATGGATTTGAAAAGCCATTGCATTCCACAAAGAAGTGTAGAACTCATTTTGAAAAACATGTGGACTTAGTCGTAAGTGTCAAACCTCATTTTAGATACCTGCATAATCACTACATCTCTTTTTTCAATTATTAGAGATAAGTGTGAAGGTAAAGAACACATTCTTCATACTAAAATTACAGGTTCCCACACCGAATGCTCCAAGGGAACAAAGAAATATTATGCCACCAAGACCATGCCATTTTTTGTGGAAATGACTATAACAAAGCCTTTGGGAGCAAATTCATCTGCATCTTAATCATAATAGTATGTCTTAGAACCACTTGGTCGGTAATCTATTATTGAACCTAAGGGAAAATATATGTTAGACTCGGTTAAAATTGGCAAGGAAAAAAAAACACTAATGAGTAACAAAAGGTGAGTTCAGAAGAAATTAAATTCAAATTTCAACACCAACCCCAAGAATATATTCTTTAAATTATTTTATTGCTTTTTCATTAGAATTCTTAATGAATTGTTTCTGAGACTTCACCTTACAAAATGAAATGAATACTTGGAAATTAGACTTCAGAAAATAAAACCCAAAAAAACAAAAAAATCGAAAAATGTTTAGTGCTTTATGTTGACGTCAGCATCTAGTAAATCAAATTTTCTTGAATAGACCAGTTGATGAATTAAAAGGACGAAACTGACCAGCATTAACCTCACTCTCCAAGGCTTGAATAGAAGCAATCAACAATTGTTCTTTAGCTAATGTCTTCGTTGCTTGATCCTCAAAATCTGCACCAAAAATCAACTACACTCATTTACTCACCAAAAAGAAACACTCATTCATTCACCCATAAGTTCATCAAGCCAATGTTTGTTTGCAAAATGTTCTTTCTGGTTAATCTGAAGGTGACAAAGAAGCTAAGCAAAATTACTATCATTTAAGAGTGAAGCATTTACATCTGCTGTAAATAATTATCCATTTTTGTTCCTTCACTCCTAGATTGAAACCTTAGTTTTCCAAATTGTATGGAAAAATTTGTACCTTCTACAAATATGAATGCTGAGAAATTAAGACGCTGGTGTAAAAGAAAATGGAAGGAACCACAAAAATATAAAGCGCCTGCTTTAATGCTTTGTTATTTTTGGGCCTATGGGCCTTGTTCAAGCGGTGCCAGGCCGGACCTTCAATAGAAGTTTTTGTTTAATGGAATAGAGCAGTGGGGATGTGAATGCCCCAGGCTTTGTATTGAAAAACTCGCTTACTTTCTCCCCTGATTCCTCTGCAATTGGAAGAACATCAATTCGGTATGCAAAATCGCACTTTATTTTTCTAGGTTTATTCTTTCTTTCTTTGAATGCTGATATTATTTCCTGTAAATTGGATTTTTATGGCTTGTTAGGTGTGGAACATCATGTGTTTTTCTTACTTTTGGCATCTATTAACAACAGTTTGGTCCCAAACACAAAAAAAGACTGTAATGAGCTTTAAATTGTTCTGTTGTATATCCAATTTGAGATTAATTCACTGAAATAGCTTTCTTACTATTGTTCATCATCTTGTGGTTGGATTTTAGGAGTTGTTTTGTGAATATTTTAGTACGTTAGTACTAGTATGTTTATTAGTTTCTAAGCGAAAAGACAAGCTCCCGTTTTGAGAGGTTTGCAAGTTTTAACGGGTTTTGAGAGATTTTGGCTTTAGTTCAGTTGTTTCTTTGAATTCTACATGAGTTCTTGTTTAACTAGCTGGACGATTTAATGAGATCGGGAGCATTTCCATTTTCACTAGTTCACCTTGCCCCTTCTGAGGAAATCATCTACTTCCTATTGAATGTTCTTGAATCTTACTCATTAGTTCTTAGTCCTGGCTTCAGTAGCAGCTGATGCTTTATAATTGTCAACCATCCATTTATAGGGCAGTACTTAAAAAGGCAAGACCCAAAAGTCATTCCCTATCATCTATTTCTGGAGTTTTCCTATGTAAATTCCATCTTAGAGATTTTATATCAAAGATGGTTGATATATTTTTGTGTTTATTTGTTGCAGAAGTTTTATTTAACAAAACTAGAAAGTAGGTCAAGCGTATAATGAAAACAAAATCACTACATCATGAAAGAGGTCTAAACTATTATGCTAAAATTCTGGCATGAGACCCACATTCCTAAGATGCCAAAAGTTGCCCTCTGTGTGATCCATGTATGACAGGAGTGTGTCATACTAGATAGCAAAAGTTGTTTGGATTATGCATCACATCTCATCTCTTAAATGTGGTGTCAACATTGTGAAAAGGGTTGTGTATTTTAGGCATGCAATAGTTTGAATTGAATGATTTTGTGATTTCGTTATTAGGAGTAGAGCTGATTATTTATTCAAATTATTGTTTCGTTGATGTGGCCTGGTGATCGCTCAACCAAAACATGATAAATGTAAAATTAAAGGGCTTTGGTTTGTTAAAGATAATTACATGAGAATATCTAATGTCCCTGTTATATTTTGAAGGAGAAGTTGATCAATTTATTGTTTTTTTGTGAAACTTAGAGGGATTTTTCTTTTTCTACACAGAGGACCAATTCCAAGCTTTGATTCTGAGTAAAATTGTTCTGTAATATCCATTAAAGCATATGAAAGGGTTAAATTAACTAGTACTACTTATCTTACATTGAAGTAACATATCTAACATAATGTACTAGAAGTGGAATACAGGATGATTCTTATGATTGTTTTACTATTATGTTTCTTTTTTCTTTTACCCAACTAAATCTAAAAACTAACAACATTGGAAATGCAACCCTTACCCCGTCTTGTCCTTTGCTTTGAATTTCTCTGAATTTCCACATTGAATGAAACAACAATTTAGGTTGTATTACTTCTTATTGAATGTTCTTGAATCTCACTCATAAGTTGTTAGTCCTGGCTTCAATAGCAACTGATGCTTTCTAATTATCAACTATAGGGCATTACATGAAAAGGCAAGACTCCAAATTCATTCCCTATTCATCTATTCCTAGAGTTTTCCTATCCAAAGTCCATCTTCTAGATCTTATATCAAAGATGGTTGATACATTTTTGTGTTTACTTGTTGTAGAAATTTTATTTAACAAAAGTTGCACACCTTTTTACTCAAAATTAGAAAGTATGTCAAGCATATAATGCAAAAAAAGTCAATACATCATGAAAGAGGTCTAAAGTTCAAGTATTGTTATACTAAAATTCTGGTATAAGACCCACATTCCTAAGACGCCAAAAGTTGGCCCCTGTGTGATCCATTTATGATAGGAGGGTGTCATACTAGATAACAAAAGTTATTTGGATTATGCATCTCATCTCTTAAATGTGGTGTCAATATTGTGGAGTGGCTATGTATTTTTGGCATGCAACAGTTTGAATGGAATGACTTTGTGATTTTGTTAGTAGGAGTATAGCTGATTATTTATTTAAATTATTACTTTGTTGATTTGGCCTGGTGATCACTTAACCAAAACATGATAAATGTAAATTTAAGGGGCTTTGGTTTGTTGAAGATAATTGCATGAAAAGATCTAGTGTCCCTGTTATATTTTGAAGCTGAAGTTGAGCAATTTATTGTTTTCTGTGAAACTTAGAGGGATTTTTTTCTTTCTACACAGAGGACTAGTTCCAAGCTTTGATTCTGATTAAAATTGTTCTCTAATATTCGTTGAAGGATATGAAAGGGTTAAATTAACTAGAACTACTTAGCTTACATTGAAGTCACATATATAACTTAATGTACTGGGAGTGGATTACACAATGATCCTTATGACTGTTTTAGTGTTATGGTTCCTTTTTCTTTTTCTCAACTAAATCTAAAGACCAACAGCGTTGGAAGTGCAACACTTACCCTTTTGTACCCCTCGCATCATTGTGCTTTGAATTTCTCTAAATTTCCACATTGATTGAAACAGCAGTTTAGGTTGTCCCATATGTTATTGCTAACGATAAATGGTTGGGTCCATCAAAAATCTGATTCCATAATTTCTTGTCTAATGTCAGGTTGGTTCAAACATCATGGAAGCTAAATTTTTTCGCTTTCTTAAGATTGTGGGTGTTGGATACAAAGCCAAAGTCGAGTCCGAGGGGCGCCAGTTATTTCTCAAATTAGGATATAGTCATGAGGTTGAACTAGTTGCTCCTCCTATTGCTCATTTTTTCTGCTTTAAAAACAACGTCATTTGCTGCACAGGACTTGACAAGCACAAAGTGCACCAATTCGCTGCTATTGTGTGTAGTTGCAAGCCTATTGAAGTCTACAAAGGAAAAGGTATAATGTACATCGATGAAGTTATAAGGAAAAAACAAGGAAAGAAATCAAAGTAAGTTATCCTTTGTTGTAAAACAGTTTTGAATATTTTTGTGGCTGAGTTTTCCCTTTTCTATCTAGCAAAGCTTAGGTGGACTACTAAGTCAATTTACATGTGGTTATTAAGATTCTTGCATCATTTTAAGAGCTTGGCCTATTGTTTTGCTAATGTACAATAAAGGGCTTTGCATGTGGGTTGAAATAGTTAGGTACAGCGTTAAGGTGTAGGTCTTGATGTGATCTAACAGAGGATATTTTGTCACTTCATCTTTTAGGTTCAAGGAGCTTATTTTAGATTCTTCAACTAAGATCATATTTGTTCCTTTTACACCAAAAAGAAAAGGTCAAGGCTATAAAAATTTTGTTACAAAATTGCACAAACCATCGAAGTCAAGGCAAAGAGATGCATCACACAAAATACTCATAACAGTACCTTCAATAGCGTTTAAACTTCCGATCAAAACATTAACCACCTTCAACCAACCTCTAAATATTGGACTTAATTTGTTGTGGTTGCCTAGCACAAAATAGGAAAGAACAAAAGAAAAAAAAAAAAAGAGAGTTGCATCTGTACTATAGCACTCCACGGTCTACATCTATTCAAGATCATCATTCCATGTTATGATAACGCACTCCCATCAACCTTTCATATTTTTGTATTTGTTGCTTTCTAGTTGCTACTACCATGTGCAAACACAAGGTGCAAAACTACTACGTTACAACTTAATTTCTCACCCTAAATAGATGAAACTTCATTTCAATTTATATATATGCTACTGTACTGCTTCTAACTTTTTATATGATTAGTATACACAGTTGAGCAATTGCAGGCACAAATATAATTAGTAGGTGTATTACTTTTAAGTAATATGATTAGTTCAATAGTCAGGGCATGCATTACACATTAAGAAAATGGCCAAAGGCCAAATAAGATTTTAAATCCAATCACCTTGAATTTGTTTGATCATCATATACATTCTTTTTTTCTTTGCCAAATAAGTATTTTTCTACAGATAAAGGAATCGATACAAACATTGTGGTGCCTATAATAATTTGTACATAGACTCATAGTTCTTTCTAGCTAGAATCTGTACATTGACTTTCATTAAATGATTGTTACATGTCACGACTAACAAACTTTCTTTTTTTTTTGTTCTCACCCAAGTCATAACTAATGAACTTGACTTGAGTATTCTCGATGCAAGAAACAAAAATCTTGAATATTCTCAAAGCATACCAAGACAAAACAAAATAAAATGAAAGATAAAAAGAAGCTCAATATTTAAATTGTCTGACTAAAGTTTATAAAATACTAATCCACCAACCAAACCATTCCATATAAGACATCCATCCAAACGGTATACGTCTCAGCCGAAAAGCCAATGTTGTTGTCTCCAACTGCAACTATTGAAATCGGAGATGGTAGGCGGCAAGGAGAGAGAATGGAGAAAGATTCCTTTGGTTGGTTGATTTGCCCTTTTTTTTCTGCCGTGTAGCATTATCAGGTTTTTTATATGGACAACGTGGCAAATAAATTTAATGGGCTTTAGGGATCCTTCTAAAATGCAACGCCTGTACAGCTACAGGCAGTTTTTATGCTTTTCCTCAAACTTTTCAATTATTTGCATTTGAGGACCTATGATTAAAAATATAACAAAATGATGCAAACCATGAGAAAATTAGAAGAAAGTCTTACGACCTGCTATTGGAGGTTACAGGTAACATGGTGCTTATATTAGGTTATGTGGTACCAAATTCTGGTCCAAGTGGTTTTAAATTTAGCTTTCAGTGGTATTAGATTTAGGTTAAATGGTTGCAGCGTTAATGGTTTTGGGTTGAGGTTCAAGTGGTATGCAATTCAGGTTTAGTGGTAATAGATTTAGGTTCAATTTTAACAAATTCATATGGCAACTAATTCAGCTTCATGTAGTTTCAAATTGAGGTTCATGTGGTATTCGATTGAGATTCATGTGGTATGAAATTTAGGTTCATGTGATGTCAAATTGAGGTTCATTGGTATCAGATTTAGGTTCATATGGTTTCAGATTTAAGTTCATGTGGTTTCTTATTTAGGTTAAATGGTATTAGATTTAGGTTCATGTGATTTTATATTTGGGTTAAATGGTATTAGATTTAGGTTAATGTAGTATCAGATTTAGGTTCATGTGGTATCGGATATAGGTTCTTGTGGTATCAAATTTAGGTTCATATGGTATCAGATTTAGGTTCATGTGGTTTCATATTTAGGTTAAATGGTATTAGATTCAAGTTCATGTGGTTTTATATTTGGGTTCATGTGGTATCAGATTTAGGTTCATCTGGTTTCATATTTAGGTTCATGTGATATTAGATTTAGGTTCATGTGGTATTAGATTTAGGTTCATGTGGTTTCATATTTAGGTTCATGTGGTATCAAATTTAGGTTCATGTGGTATCAGATTTAGGTTTATCTGGTATTAGATTTAGGTTCATATGGTTTCATATTTAGATTCAGCGGTATTAGAATTAGGTTCATGTGGTATTAGATTTAGGTTCATGTGGTATTAGATTTAGGTTCATGTTGTATTGTATTTAGCTTCATGTGGTATCAGATTTAGGTTAAATGGTATTAGATTTAGGTTCATCTGATTTCATATTTGGGTTAAATGGTGTTAGATTCAGGTTCATATGGAATCAGATTTATGTTCATTTGGTATTAGATTTTGGTTAATCTGGTATTAGATTTAGGTTCATGTGGTTTAATATTTAGGTTAACTGGTATTACATTTAGGTTCATGTGGTATCAGATATAGGTTCATGTTGTATCAGATTGTGGTTCATGTGGTATCGTATTTACATTCATATGGTATCCATTTTACGTTCAAGTGGTATCAGATTTAGGTTCATATGGTATCAGATTAAGGTTCAAGTGGTATCAGATTAAGATTCATGTGGTATCAATTTATTTTCATGTGGTATCATATTAAGGTTCATATGGTATCAAATTTAGGTTCAATGGTATTAGATTCAGGTGTATGGTTTAGGGTTTAGGGTTTAGGTTCATTGGGTATTACATTCAAGTTCATGGGGTATCAGATTTAGGTTCACGTGGTATCAGATTTAAGTCCATGTGGTATCAGATTTAGGTTCATGTGGCATCAGATTAAGGTTCATGTGATATCAAATTTAGGTTCCTGTGGCTGCATATTGAGGTTCATGTGATATCATATTCAGGTTAAGTAGTAGTAGATTCAGGTTCATGTGGTATCATATTTAAGTTCCTGTGGTTTCATATTGAGGTTCATATGGTATCATATTCAGGTTACATCGTAGTAGATTCAGGTTCATATGGTATCATATTTAGGTTCATGTGGTAATAAATTTAGGTAAAGTCGTACTAGATTTAGGTTCATGTGATATTAGATTTAAGCTCATGTGGTATCATATTTAGTTTAAGTGGTAATAAATTTATGTTCATATAGTATCAGATTTAGGTTTATGTAGTATCAGATTGAGGTTTATGTGGTATCATATTTAGGTTAAGTGGTACCAAATTCAGGTTCATTTGATATTAGATTCAACTTCATCTGGTATTAGATTCGTGTTCATGTGGTATCAAATTTAGGTGTTGGGTTTCGAGAGCCAAACAAACATAGCGGAATATAACCGAAACCCTCCATGATCTAAGTGAAATGGGGTAAATCGGGTGTTCAAAAATTTTATACCTAATTCAATTAAGATCTTTCACCCAACTGTTGAGTTGAATTATAAAACTTGAACAGTTGACATGTTCAAGCTTTCTATGGTATCTACACAAGCATCTTGAGATCACCACGCCTCCACCACGTACCAGCAGACGCGTTCCTCTTGCACCCATAATGCTAACATGCTTCCTCTAAAAAATGGCAAGATTAGAGTGTGATTGGAACCTTTAGAACTTTTCTGATTTCATTCTTAAGGAGGCTAGGGAAAAAGCTATGAAATTCTAATTATATGATGTATTTATAGCGAGACTTAACTCCCAAGTCTAATGGGTTTCAAAACCCAAATCCAATTAGGCTTAATTTCGGGCTTAATTAATGGCTTAACCTTTGGCTTAATTATTAATCTGAAATTATTATGAAACCAGAACTCAAACAATTGAGCCCATACACTCAAATAACCCAATTGGCTCTTTGTGTGTGACGCAATAGGCTCCTATCACTTTGGCAATGATCATAAATCGCATTTATGATCATAAATAATGAGCGGTGTCTAGCAACACATCATTGCTACCCAAGTGAAAAGATAGTCAGTGATTCAACTAAACCTTTATGATCATTATCCGTATATGCCATTGTCCCTTTATCCATGATATCAAGACCAAGTACGAGACATGAAATGTGTCACTCTCATATAGCCCGATCTATGGTTTCTTGATTACCAAGTAGACTAACGTAAATTGATAACATTGATATCGTATATCAACTCATCTGAGCATGGTAATGCATTTTCTTAGTCTCACTTTATCAAAAGGCCCAAAGATATCACACCCATTACATAAGAGGGACAAATCCCAACTTGATCATATAAAACCCTCCGTATGATATGTGACATACCTAATGACTACCTTCATGTTCACTTAGTTACGAGCAACGAAAGAAAGTATCAGAGTATATAACTCACATGTAGGAAACCTTGATGATCTTATGTCAAAAAACTACATATACCATGATTACTATAAGACTCACTTATGACATTCATATAATGATCCATGTAGCGTTCTCGTGGTAGGTCGGTCCAGTACACAAGTTCTCTAACTTGTACCCATATGTAGACTACATATCTCATATTAGTCTCCTCATATGCTAGTCTTTATGTATTATTGTAACCCACTCAACAATAATACTAGACCAGGGACGTTTAAGAATACTATTATTTTAGGGTTATGATTATTTTTTATTACATTACGCAAAAATAAATAACAAACACAATTATTAGAACGACGTTTCAATAAAATATCATGACTCAATATATAAAATACAATCATCCCATAATTGGCTTTTGGGCATACCACTAACATTAGGTTCATATGGTATCAAATTTAGGCTATGTGGTACCAAATTCAGATTCATATGGTATCAGATTTAAGTTCATGTAGTATTAGATTGAGATTAAATGGCACTAGATTCAGGTTTATATGGAATCATATTTAGTTTAAATGGTATTATATTAAGGTTCATGTGGTATCAAATTTAGGTTAAGGGGTACCAATTTCAGGTTCATGTGGTTTCAGGTTGAGGTTCATGTGGTATCATATTTAGGTTAAGTGGTACCAAATTCAGGTTTATATGGTCTTAGATTCAGCTTCATTTGGTAACAGATTTAGGTTCATGTGATATTAGATTCAGGTTAAATGGTACCAGATTCAGGTTAAATGGTACCAGATTCAGGTTCATGTGGCATCAGATTTAGATTCATGTGGTATCATATTGAGTTTAAGTGGTATTAGACTTTGGTTCATATGGTATCATATTTTCATTCATGTGGTCTCATATTTAGGTTAAGTGATACCAAATTCAGGTTCATGTGTTATTAGATTTACGTTCATATGGTATCAGAATTAGGTTCATGTGGTTTCATATTTAGGTTAAGTGGTTCCAAATTCAGGTTCATATGGTATCACATTTAGGTTCATGTGTTATCATATTTAGGGTAAGTGGTAGCAAATTCAAGTTCATGTGGTATTATATTAGGTTAAATGGTATCAAATTTAGGTTCATGTGGTATTAGATTTTGGTTCATATGGTATCAGATTTAGATTCATGAGGTATCATATTTAGGTTCATGTGATATTCAATTCAGGTAAACTGGTACCAGATTCAGGTTCGTGAGGTATCAGATTTAAGTTCATATGGTATCTTATTTAGTTTAAGTGGTACTAGATTTAGGTTCATATGGTATCAAATTTAGGTTCATATGGTATCATATTTAGGTTAAATGGTACCAAATTCAAGTTCATGTGGTATCAGATTTAGGTTAAGTGATACCAAATTCAAGTTCATATGGTATTAGATTCAGCTTCATCTGGTATCAAATTCAGGTTCATATGGTATCAGATTTAGGTTTATGGTACCAAATTCAGGTTCATGTGGTATCAAATTTAGGTTCATGTGGGATTAGATTGAGGTTAAATGGTACCATATTTAAGTTCATGTTGTATCATATTTAGGTTCTTATGGTATAATATTTAGTTTAAGTGTTATTTGATTAAGGTTCATTTGGTATCAGATTTAGGTTCATGTGGTATCATATTTAGTTTAAATGGTACCAAATTTAGGTTCATGTGGTATCAGATTGAGGTTCATATGGTATCATATTTAGGTTAAGAGGTACCAAATTCAAGTTCATGTGGTTTTAGATTCAGCTTCATCTAGTATCAGATTTAGGTTAATGTAGTATCAGATTTATGTTCATGTGATATTAGATTCAGGTTAAATGGTACCAGATTCAAGTTCATGTGGTATCATATTTAGTTTAAGTTTTATTAGATTTAGATTTGTATGGTATCATATTTAGGTTAAATGGTATCCGATTTAGGTTCATGTGGTATTAGATTCAGGTTAAATGGTACCAGACTCAGGTTCATATGGTATCAGATTTAGGTTCATATGGTATCATATTTAGTTCAAGTGGTATTAGATTTAGGTTCATATGGTATCATATTTAGGTTCATGTGGTTTCATATTTAGGTTAAATAGTACTAAGTTCAGGTTCATATGATATTAGATTTACATTCATATGGTTTTAGAATTTGGCTCATATGGTTTCATATTTAGGTTAAGTGGTACCAAATTCAAGTTCATGTGGTATTATATTTAAGTCCATATGGTATCAAATTTAGGTTGATGTGGTTTCATATTTAGGTTAAGTGGTACCAAATTCAGGTTTGTATGGTATCACATTTAGGTTCATGTGGTATCAAATTTAGGTTAAGTGGTAGCAAATTTAGGATCATGCGATATCAGATTTAGGTTCATATGGTATCGGATTTAGGTCCCTGTGGTTTCAGATTTAGGTTCCTATTGTTTCATAGTTAGGTTAAGTGGGACCAAGTTTAGGTTAATGTGGTATTAGATTTAGGTTCATATGGTATCAGATTTAGGTGCCTGTGGTATCGAATTTAGGTTATGTGGTACCAAATTCAGGTTGATATGGTATTAGATTTAGGTTTATATGGTTTCAGATTTAGGTTCCTGTGGTTTCATTTTTAGGTTAAGTGGTACCAAATTCAAGTTCATGTAATATGAGATTCAGGTTTATGTTGTATGAAATTTAGATTCAATGTTAGGGTTTAGGATTAGGGATTTAATGTTAAGGTTTAGGATTAGGGGTTAAGGTTAAAGATTAGAGATTAAGGTTAGGTTAAGGTTTAAGGAATAAGGTTATGGTTAAGGTTAAGGATTAGGGTTTAGGATTAAGGGGTTAGGATTAGGATTACGTTTAGGGTTAGGGTTTAGGATTACGTTTAGGGTTTAAGGTTTTGGATTAAGATTACTTTTAGGGTTAGGGATTTAATGCTAGGGTTTAGGATTAGGGATTAGGATTTAGGGTTAGTGATTAGAGATTAAGGTTAAGTTAAGGTTTAGAGATAGGGTTATGGTTAGGGTTAAGGATTAGGGTTTAGGGTTAGGGTTAAGATTAAGAGGTTAGGATTAGGATTATATTTAGGGTTAAAGATTTAATGTTAGGATTTAAGATTAGGGATTAGGATTAAGGATTAAGGTTTAGGATTAAGGTTTAAGGAATAAGGTTAGGGTTAGGGTTTAGGATTAAGGTTTAGTTAGGTTTATTGATTAGCAATTAGAGTTAGGGATTAGCGTTTATTTTTTATTCTATTTTTTTATTTTTGTTACTATTTTATGATTTAAGTTAAAAAAAATAGTTGTATTTAATTCTATTTCTTTTAAAAAAATAGTTGTATTTAATTCTATTTCTTCAACATCCATAGTAGTCTCCATAATTATCCGACCTAAATAACCTGGCCTAAAATTACCTGAGATAGAAGTTTACCTGAATTGTATTGAACCTGAACCAAAAACCTTGAACGTAAAATCTACTTAATCTGAAATTAACCTGAAACTAAAAACCCAAACTTGACCTGATTAAATTACAATTGTTATTATAATTTGGCCTAATCACCCTAGTGCCCTCTTAGCTTGGTTGACTCATATGAGTTAGTCCATTAACTTAGACTTAGTCTCTGTTGGTCGTCTAATTTTGCAACTTATCACGAGTTAGTCCAACCACCTAATTTTTCATAACACCGTTATCTTTTTCTGAATATTAAGTAGCATTAGGGGCTAAAATGTATAGCAAGAGAAATAACATGGATTCCTAGAGCATTTTTTCTTTTCTTTTCTCCATTGAGAGGTGCATATTACTTTTTTTATTTTTTACCAAAAAGGGATTTTTGGTTAAAATATGTACATATTTTTTTTTCCCAAAAATCAAATACATAATCGTTCATCGGCACTAGTTAAGGTTAAAGTGGTACTAAGTTAAGGTTATTGTTGTACCATGCTAAGGATACTGTGTTACCAAGTTAAGATTCAAGTGGTACCAAGTTAAGGTTCCACTAGTACCAAGTAAGGTTATGTAGTTCCAATCTAAGGTTATTGTGGTACCAACTTAAGATTATTGTGGTACTAAGTTATGGTTATTATGGTACCAATTAAGATATGGTTTAGGGTTAGAATAAGAGTTATGTTAAGTGTTTTTTTTTTACAAAATATTAAGGGTTTAGCCTTAGATTTATGTTTAAAATTTTTTATTCAATATTAATTTTTACTATGATTGATATATTTATCAAGTTTGAAAATTTTTAGAGACAGAGTTTACTATAGATTTTTAACGGCTGATGAAATATTTGGTGCCAAGCTGTAACATTAGTTGCCAATTATAGTGACAAGATCTGTTCAGACTCATAACTACAGTGGGTTTTTTCTGAAACTTTTTCCTTTGATGAATACTAGGTTTGCGGCTCGTACATTATAGCAAGGAAAAATTTCATCCTAAGACTTTTTTTTTTTGCTTTGGTTATAAATGATCAAATTCTTCCACCAGCCTCTAAGAATATTATTTTTTTTTTCTCATTTGGTCCTTGAACTCCTTTATTTGATGATTAGGCCCCTAATTTAATCATAGAATTAAAAACAAATTGAGACCTAATCATCAAATAGAGGTATTTGACCATAAACTGGGAAGAGAAAAAAGTTAAATAGTGAATTAAGATTTATACGAGCCTTAACATTTAAAAAATTATATAAGAATTTTATATATTTTGAGGCATATAAAATATTAATTACCATTTACTGGTATTTTGTATCCTAAATTGGGAATTAAAATTCATAAATGCCTTAAAATTTTGAAAAACTACATAAGAGTTTTTCAAAGGCCAAAGTACACCAGTAGCCCTCCAACTTAGCTAACTCGAATGAGTTGGTCCCTCAACTCCAACTCAATATATTTAAGTCCTTAAACTTTGAGAAAAAGTATAAGTTAGTCCAAGGCACCTCATGGTGTTGAGGGCAAAATTTACACATGATCCTTAATCTCTCTTTTGTCCAAAAATATGTAATTGTAATTCATTTTTTTTTGTTTTAGTCCATGTCTAAGTTAAATTTATTTTGTTTCATGTGTGTTTTTTTTATTTGTGAAGTATCATATAATTGATAGTATTTTATAAAAACAATTAAAGATGTATTACAAAAAAAGAGTTATAAAGTAAAAAACTATTATCATCAATTGATCAATTAAAAAAGTAAACCAATTGATTTTCAAAAAAAATTAATTAATTAATTAGTTTGGTACTCATTATGTTGCTACTATAATAACTATTATTTAAAGTTTGTTGTTTGAGTAATTATTATATTATTGATAATATTTTATAAAATTTTAATGACTAATTGTATGGTGAAGAGTTATAAATTATTATAAATTGAGACAAAAAATAAAAAATGATTTATCGACATAGTCACTTAGTTTGAGAGATGTTAATTATTAGATGAGCCATTTGAGAGACATGTACTATTAGATGAGCCCTTTTTCATAACATAGGCGATAAAACTATCTTTTTTATAAGAGAAAAGAAATTGAATTTCTTTTTTTATAAAATACATATGACAATGCAATATAAAGCAAGGATAATTTGGTCTATTATATTGGAACACCTCTTGATAATACAAAAAAAATATTGAGATAAAGATACTTAAAATTAGTATGATTTGTTTTTATAAAAGGATTTCATTACGAAAATCAACCCTAAGTCAACAGAGATAAGATCAACTAGCTTGGACAGATAATTAGACATCCATAGAAGGATTTAGTAGTTTTACCCGTCAATTTGACCTCCAAGTCAATATGATGTTTCAAATAGATAACAAGCTCACCTAAGCATCTAACTTCAACAAAAAGGATAGTCCTCTCAACCTCCCCTCATTGCTAACAGTGAACAAATGTGTGAAGCACTCATTTCAATTGAATAGATACCATATATTCCTTTGCCAGCCAAGTTTCACACAGAAAGGCCACCTTTATCCGGTCTCTCTATAGGAGTTTTCTCAGTTGCTGAATTGACTAAGGCCAAACCTTAGTAGTTCACAAATGCAATACTCATGGCAATCGGCAGGCCTGACACCCATGCTCCACCGCTATGAGAACAAGACCAGCACTCCTTCATCTCTTACCTTCTTTTTCGTCAAGGTATTAAATACCATTACTGCTACATATATTGAATTCCAAAATTTTTAAGGTATACCATATGGTACACCACGCCATATACCATTACCGTTTTCATTAAAAAAATATTAGAATATTATTTTAATATGACATAAATTCAATAATTTTTTTTACATATTTTATATGTATTCTAATTTTTCTCATCATAATTTTTTAAACATAAATAAAATATATATGACAAAAGATATTTTTTTAATACAAAAAATATAAAAAAATATTATATATAGAGAAAAATAAATAATACTAAGAAAGAAACTAATTTATTGATATAAGAGAAAAAATAATACTTTAACAAAAAACATATATACCATTGTCGTTTTCATAAAAAAAAAATAAAATATTAGAATATTATTTTAATATGACATAAATTCAATAGTTTTTTTTACACATATTTTATATGTATTCTAATTTTTCTCATCATAATTTGAAAAATATAAATAAAATATATATGATAGAAGATATTTTTTTAATACAAAAAAAATAAAAAAATGTTATATATAGAGCAAAATAAATAATACTAAGAAAGAAACTAATTTATTGATATAAGAGAATAAATAATACTTTAATAATAAAAATATATTTTCTAATATCACATTGAGTTCTTAGATGGCTCAAAGTAACTAGTAAATTTTTATGTTAACTAAGAAAAGTAACTAAAAAAAATTAAATATTTATTTTATGATATGTGTATTAATTGTATTTTAATATTTTATGTATGTATGATATTTTGATGTAAATGAAAAAAAATATCTCACACACATCAATGAAAAATAAAATACCGTAGTACGCACCTCACGGTATCTAGGGTATACCGTGGTTTTTAGACAACATGTACACAAAAATGAGCGGTATGCAAAATGTTGCATGATAAAATGAAAAAATGTAAAAATATTTGTACACGTACTGCTTACCATATATAGTGGTATTTAATTCCATGCTCTTTGTTCATGGTACTCGTTTGTCCAACTCACTTCCTCGCATTATACTCCACCGAGTTTGCAATTCCCTTCACCCTAAATTGGTATGATTAATTTACTTATTCACAAAATATTATTGAAAATAGATTAAAAAAAGTACTTCTACACAATATACATACATATACTCACAGACAAACTATAAAAAAATAAGGAACTTATTAAACAATATTCTAAAAGTGCTTTTAAGGTTCTTTGATTTATCAAATTTTGATTTAGATAAAACTTTAAAAAATCAATATAAGTAAAAATAAGAATTTTAATTATGTGTTAAAAATCTCTATCAAGTATACCATAAGCTAGTTTTAATTAATGTTTTGCAAAAAGATTATTTAATAGCAATAGAAATACCATGTACTTGAATAGATTTTGCCTATTCATGGACTAAATCAATCTAAAATGAACTACAATTACATAAACATGAACAAAAGAGACATGAAGGATTAGTTTTGAATTTTTCCCATAACATATGAGTCGACTTGGACCAACTCGTGTCATTTCTCAAAGTTTGATGACTTAAATATGTTGAGTTTAAGTTGAGGGATTAACTCGTGTGAGTTAACAAAGTTGGAGGGCTGCTGGTGCACTTAGGCCTTTTTAAAATTTTAAAGTATGTAGAAACTTTAAGGAATTATTTTGTACCCAAATTGCTCTGTCTGAAAATCAAGTAAGAACAAGTTTTATTTTGGCCCGAAATATTTAAGCCCGAAACTCTTTTCCTAAAGCATTTTGGCCACAAAGAAATGTTCATCTTTAGAAATATGTACTTTTAGGATAATTGGGTAGATTTTTTATAGGTACTTTTAGGGTCTGTTTGTAAATTTTCTAAACAGTAAAGACATATATTTTAGCAGTCTTACTTTGAGGATTCAAAGAATAAGTACTTTGAGAATTCATAATATAATTGGTCAATTGCTTACCTTGAGGATTCAAGATATAAGTACTTTGACAATTCTTACCATAATTGCTCAATTCTTACTATACTTTGAGGATCCAAGATATATGTACTTTGAGAAGTTTTTGTCCTCAATTGCTCAATTTCAAAAACCTAAGGCTCTGGATAGAATTACACCCCAATCAGTCTCAGGCACAAAGCCTCTGCCGCAAGGCCCCTACCGAAAAGCCACCCCCGGCCATCTTCCATGCCTCCATCATCCCCAAACCACCGAACTGATGCGTTCCCGATGTCCAGTAACACCAATCGAAGGAAAAAGAGGAGAATGCCGCACTGGCACTGCACGTATGCTGCGGCCACCACACAACCCATTAGACTTAGCCAGCAAGGCGGCTACACAGCAACACAAGCACGCCACCAGCGCCACCTCCCCGCCACAAGACCAGACAAGAATTCCCAACGAATCACACAACACAACACAACACAAATAAGAACCAAACCAGAGCCTAATAAACCTTGTGGGTTTCAAAATTTTAAACCTTGATATACCAAAATCGGACGCAACATTTTTTTTTTTAAAAAAGGCACCTGATTGTTGAACGATTGGACCGAGTTCAAAACTTGTCAGATCAGAAATGAAGAACAAAAATGCAACCGAAAATGGAAACCGGTCTCACTCAACAGCTAGGAGATTGATTCAATCTGAGCCTTTATTCGCGACATGAAGACCAGACTGGGTAGGAAGAACAGAGATAAAGAGAAGAAAATATCGGGCAAGAGAGAGGAGAGGACGAGATTCGAGTAAGCAGCAAAAGGAGACTTGTAACCGGAAGAGGCATGATCCCACCAAACTCCCGCTTATCTGATCTCAATTTGATGACCTAATAAGAAGATAACAAATATTTGGCACTGGAATGACAAAACAGGAAAAATATATTTCTAATGAGTAATTTCACCAAAATTGATGGACGACTAGGATTATGCCTGTACCAATACGGAAAATTCTGCATTGCCGTTGCGGCAAGTTGTCGTAGCGGCTATTGAAGAAAACAACAAAAATAAAACAGTAACGTGTAAAAGATTTTTACCATTTAACTAATTGTTTTGATTGTAATAATTGTTTCAGTTGTAAATGTAAATAAGTTTAGTATATAAAAGGAATAAAGTGTAAAAAATAAAATAATGTGTAATAGTATATTAAAAAAATTCAGTAAATATAATTGTTAACATGTTAGTGGTAAATAATTTAGATAGATGTAAGAAAAATGGTATTACATAGTTTGAGAGAAAGAGAGTTAATGTGATTAGCTTGATTTAATGTGGGATAAAAGTAAACAAAAAAAAATATTAAAGAATTTGAGAGAAATAGCAGTATGTATTAACAGAAAAATAAAAGGGAAGGTGGAATGAAAAATGAATGAGAATTAATGTGAGAAATTTGATTTAATATGGAGAATTGAATTAATATAAGAGTTGTAGTTTTGTTTGTTGGTAAGAGAGAGTTAATACAACCAATGAGAGTAGATAGGTGGAGGGGAGGAAATCTAGGAGTAGAAGTTTAGAAGCTTTAGAGTTTGTTAATCTTCTTCCATAGTTGTAACTCTAACAATGTAAGAGAAGAATGTGAGTGTAAATAGGAGAAGATGTAAATCATAAATAAGGAAGGTGTTTGTGAAAGATTAGCTTGGAACGGATGATTAATTTATTTGTAAAATTTTTTTTAAGGTTTTTCAATAGCATAGTAAAAGAGCTATACATGAAAATTCTTTTCAATATAAGTAATAGCCTTTTTGTAAGTAAAACGCATTTATTTGCACTAAATAGTCATTGTTTTTCACTAAAATGCATTTGTTTGGACTAAATCACTTTTGTTTTTTACTAAGTCACTTTTCTCGCGGATGAGGTGTTGGGTTTTATTAGTAATAGAAGGTGATGATAAGTTAGCGTTATATTTCTTATAAAGGTAATGAACAAGATGAACAAGCGATAGGGATATAGAAAAAATAATTAATTTATAAGAAAAGCGATGAAACGGTATATATAAAGTTGGATGTCAAAGGGCGACAATGGACCGAAAAAGGTGATAATAAAAGAAAAAAGATATTTTTATTAAATTAATCATTTTTTTATTTCATATTTTTTTAAATAATCAATTTTATACTAGTAGCACTTTTTTAAAAATCTTATCACCTTTTTAAAAATTATGTCACTTTTTAAATATTATTTCATTTTTTAAAAATGTTATCACATTTTTCAAAATTTTATTACCTTTGTAAATAAGTATATAAAAAATTTGGAATAAAATCACTATTGTTTTTTTTAATTGTATCACTTTTTAAATAATTATATTATCTTTTTAAAAATTTTATTTCCTTTTTCAAAATTTTATCATGTTTTTAAAAATTGCATCACTTGATTAAAATGTTATTGCCTTTCTTAACAATGTTATTGTGTTTTTCAAATTTTTATTGCTTTTTAAATAATTATATTGTCTTTTTAAAAACTTTATTGCCTTTTTCATAATTTTATCGGCTTTTCAAACATGCTATCGCCTTTTTTTATTAAATTCTTCTTTTAAGGGTAAATTACGATAGGTATCCTGTGGTCTAATGTAACATACAGCTTGCCCTTTATTTTAAAAAAGTAATACTTTACCGTCACTTCCTTTTATAGTGATGGAGAACAACTTTTGAGACCATAAATTAAACGAACAAAAATGGACATGTTTGAGTAATTTAAAGATTTTTCATATTTTTTCGTAGCTAATTGAAATTTTTTCAATTAAAAAATGGTGATATGCTTTTACAGGAACAAAAATGGAACAAAAATGGATATATAGAAATTAAAAAGTGATAATTGTGCTTACTTATTAACTTAAAAAAACATTAGACATACCAACATTATTAGAACATGAATATCATGGAATTTACATTATAGTTTCAGAAGTTGTTAGAAGAAAAATCTAAAACATTAGGGGTGACAGTGTAGGTTCTAAAAAATGATGGAAGAAACTGTTAAACCTTAAGTTACCCTTAGTGGTTTACAAAGTAACACCCAAATATATACCAGTGATATAAATTTTGGGTAAAATAGTTAAAAAATTGACCCCTAACCATGTACCAGAGGTTTTAAGTCAGATCCCTAAAATTGAATCACCCCACAATTCAAACCACAAAAAAATTCGATTTATATTATGACCCCCAAAAAGTTTACCACAAATACAGCGGTTGCATAAAGTGGCCCCTCAAATTAAACCACAAAGGTGAAGAAATTGCACCACAAAAAAGCAGTTAATATTCTGGTCCCGAAATGTCAACCACTAATATAGCGGTTAATTTTCTGGTGAATGTGGTTCACAAAGTGGCCCCTAAATACAGACCAGCGGTATAAATTCTGGGTAATGTGATTCAAAAGTTGGCCCTTAACTGTGTATCAATGGTTTCAAGTCAGGCCTTAAAATTGAACCCAAAACCCTTCAATTTGTACCGCAAAAAAAAAAATGGTTCATATTATGGCCCCCAAAAAACTCACCATAAATGCAGCCATCGTATAAAGTGTCTCATCAAATTAAACCATGAGGGCCCAGAAACTTCGCCATAGAAAAGTGGTTAATATTCTAGTCTCGAAAAGTTAACTACTAATTTAGCAGTTAATTTTGTGGCGACTGTGGTTCACAAAGCAGTCACTAAATACATACCGGCAGTATAAATTCTAGGTAAAGTGGTTTAAAAAAGCATTTCTTTCTTCTAAAATGATGCAAAATGCTTTTGAATTATAATATCGCCTTTCTGTTCTATTTAACACTTTTTTTCTTTTGAAACATTTTTTTTTCCAAAAACGCGTCAATTGAAAATTCCATTACAATATCGGCTTTCTATTCCTTTTAACAACTTTTTTTTTTGCTTCTAAAATATTGTTTTGGATTCGTTGGATTATTTGGACTACCTCATTTCTTTTATTCAGTTCGCCTTATTGTTTTGTCATTTTTCTTTCTTACAACTCGACTTTCTCTATTTCTGAACAATTTTTTTTGTTAAATTTCATCTTTTACTAATTTATGTCACCTTTTTAATTTCATTATTGCCTTTGTTCTTATTCTTATCACTTTTTATCTCTTCTTATTCTCATTTTTCATCATGAATTCCTCCCAAACCCATTGTCTTTCTCCCTTTATTCTTCATCATCATTTTAAGACCTGTTTCCATGACAACAATGTTGTCTCCCGCAACTTCAACACATAATCGCTATTCTCTACTTTCTTCAGATTCAAACTCCATTTTGACTTCGTTGAAATTTGATTTTGAAGTGAGATATTTTAATGTGTTTGTAATTTTTTATCGTTGTTAAAATAAAACGTAGAACTGTAGGTTCTGGGCTAAAAGTCAATTTACCATCCAATGGTTATACTTCCACCTCCTAATATATCGGCTCACAAGTCACCGCGGCAACTTTTGAAAAATTAGGACTCAATTAAAAACTTTAGAAGAATTAGGACTCAATTAGAAACTTCAGAAGTTTTAGGACTAAGTTGATAAAACACTAAAAGTTTTAGGCCTGGAAATGTCATTTTAGCCCAAATGGTTGGTGATAACGCTTTTTTCTCTAACTAAATGTTTTTTTTTTCTCTCACAAACGCTTTTGTTCCCCCTTAAACGCTTTTTCTATTTTTCAAACGCTTTTTATTAAATATAATTATTAGTTCACCAAATTTATTTATTTTTTAATTTCAACAATCAATAAATTATTTAATAATATATATCAAAATGCTTGAAACTTATTTCCTATTTTTTAAAATTTATTTATCATCATATTTTCTATTTTATCTACTTGTATTACATATGTAGTAACTAGTTTTTAAAAGTAAAACGTAACTTATGAAAGAGTTCTACCAGTTAACTGGTTTGTTTTGATTGTAAATGTAATGATAAGTATTGTTTATAAAGGGAATAAAGATTAGACAAATAAAATAAATGTGTACTATTATATTAAAAAATTTATTAGTGATAAATAATTTAGGTAGAAATAAGAAAAATTGTATTAAATAGTATGAGAGAAAGAGAGGTAATGTGATGAGTTTGATTTAATGTGAGCTAAAAGTAAAAAAAAAAAAAAAAAAAAAGAAAACAATTTTAAAGAAGTTGAGAGAAGGAGCAGCATATATTAATAGAATAAGAAAGGGTGGGTGGAATGAAAAGAATGAGGATTAATTTGATAAATTTGAATTAATATAGAGAAGTGAATTAATGTAGGAGTAGTAGTTATATTTGTTAGTAAGAGGGATTTAATACAAGTAATGAAGGTAGATAGGTAGAGGGGAGGAAGTCTGGAAGTAGAAGTTCACAAGTTTTAAGTGCATCTTTTTCCATATTTGTAACTCAACAGAAGATTAATGTAGAAATGTGAGAAGAGAATGTAAGTGTCAACTATAGGTAAATCATAAATGGAGGAGGTGTGAATTAGAAAGAGTTTGTGAAAGATTAACTCAGTAGTAATACTTAATTTATTTGTGAATGTTTAATTTTTAAGGTTTGCCAAGTGCGTAGTAGAAGAGTTACACATGGAAAATGTTTTATAAGAGCCTCTTTAACTAAAACGCATTTGTTTGGACTAAATTGATTTTGTTTTTTACTAAATTGCATTTGTTTAGACTAAATCACTTTTGTTTTTACTTAGTCACTTTTTTTGCGAATGAGATGTTTTTATTACTAATAAAAAGGTGATGATGAGTTAGCGTTATGTAACATATAAAGGCAATACAAGATAAACAGGTGATATTAGTATAGAAAAAATGATTTAGCGGTTAATGATTTTACACCAAATAAATGGATATACACTAAAAAAAACTAATTTACGGTTAATTTTATGGGGAATGTGGTTCATAAAGGGACCCCTAAATACATACGAGCAGTATAAATTCTGGGTAAAATGGTTCACAAAGTGGCCCATAACGGTGTACCAGCAGTTTCTAGTCAAGTCCCTCAATTTGACCTACAACACAATTGGTACCAGAAAAAAATGCATTTCATATAGTGGCCCTCAAACAGTTTATCACAAAATTTAGCGGTTCATTTTCTGGTGTTGTTGTAAAACCAAGAGCTTTTAATTTATAACCCTCATTTACCCGCAAGTTAACAGAGTCGTTATGTACTAAGAGGCAAATTTGGGTATCGTCCCAAGAGATAATGATGTTTTTTACCAAGAATTGAAATTTAACTACTCGTGCTACCTAATCGATCATGGAAAAGAATTAAAGTAAAGAGAATGAAGTTGCTAACTGGTAATGCAATAAATGAAGTTAGGCTAAAAGGGTGCCCTAGGTACTAAAAGGAACTTGTAGAATGGGCAAAAATGGGAAAACTATCTCTCTAGAATTCCACCCCCCTTCCTTGCTACCCAAGATAAATGAGGCCCTAAGGTGGACTCCCCTTGTGTGGTGATAAGGTACAAAGTTCAAAACCTCTTCTCCCAAGATAAGATTTTGCTCACCAAAGATTAAACAAGACAATACTCAAGCTCAAGCTTTAAGCTAAGGTGGATTAAGCCTTAATCCCTCCTTAAACACTTAATGGATTCCTAGATTACCTTTAATCCAAGAGACCCATTATGGCCCATTCCTTCTCTTTCCATCACCTAATAATCGTCTCTCAAGGACTAAGTGAATTAGTAAAATGTGTATGAAGGCCTTTCAACACATAACAATTAGCTCAAGAAGAGGCAACATAAGTAATTTCTTGGATGCCCGCCAAAGCCCCACTGAGTTTGTCCACTGAAATTGGCCTTATGACTAAAGATACCTTCAAGGGGTCCTCCAAGTCGACACCGGCCCCCAAAAGCAAACTCGTGATTAGTTGTGGGAAGGGTAGGTTCCCCCGTTTTGATTTTGCTGCCCGGATGATATGCTTGAAGATGAAGTGGCCGACATCTATCCGAAAGTCCCAAGCAAGGCAATATAGGATCTCTAAGCGATCCGAGGTGACCTCCCAAACATGAGTTGTTGGGACGAGGCGAGAGGAGATAAAGTAGTTCCATGCGTTCATCTCAGTTGGGAGGGCTGCAGAGCTGAAATAGAGTTTCCTATGAGACTGGTCTCTGCTCAAGGTCTAGTTGACCGGGTGACCACACACTAACTGAGCCATCTGCTCAAGAGAGCCTTCCTTGACTGATCCTCCAATTAAGGGGTTAATCTGAAACAAGTTCTTGATAGCTGCATCATCATAGTGCACGTTGCGTTGCCTCACAAAGCAAACATTCATTCGACGATTCAGATAATATGCTCCCATCAAGTTTGAATAGAACTCCATGATTAATGTTTTTGGCACCTTAGCCCAAGGAGGAGCAACCCAGTGCTGTTAACCTCACGTCTCCACCACTCTCAGAATGCCCTTGTTTTCTTTCTTAGAGAAGTCAAAACCCCGCTCTAGTGTCAACTTGCGAGTTAAGAACCCCTCGAAATAGTTGCTAGCCCGAGCAAAAACAAAATGGTTCTTGTCGTAAGGAGGTTCTTGAGGCTCCTCCTCACGGATCTTTTTTCCCCTTCCCTTCTCTTTCAGAGAATGAACTGGCATGGACTTGCGAGGCATGCTTCCTACAAAACCACAAAATTCAATTCAAATTCTTTCACATGCAAAATACTGGACAAAGAACTAGCAATCACGCCACAAATACACCATCAACTTTGAAATACTACACAAGAAAAGCTCATGAAAAATTGAGGCATTTCGAGACTTACTTCAAGTTCATACTAGCGTGTTGGAGCATTCTAGTAAAAAGTTCTAAGTGTTGTTAAGCCCGAGCATGTTGGGATTAGGCAACTATGCATTCCATGCTTGCTAAACGAGCAATTCATCAAGAAAAACAAAGTCTAGGCCAAAAGTTGTATGCTCATAAACATGCTAGCATAGGAATCCCCATCATAGTCCATACAAAAATCTTGCTCTTGGTACATATGAAAAGCATGTTTCCAGGTGTAATCCAATGGCACAGACTTGCAATATGCAATACCTAGATGCAACCTACACAATGAATTAAGATAAACTAGAAGCACATGAAGCTACATTGTTGTGCAAAGTACCTATGGAGGAACTTGGTTACGCTTTTCCGGAAACAAACAAATGTAAAATTCGAGCACCCTAGAGCAAATTGGTTGAAATTCAAGGTTGTCCCACTCCTATTTCAAGTAGATAATAAGTTTAGAATCCACCAACCAACAAGAGAAAGCATCATCAAGAAATTGCCATGAAAAATTCGTGGCCCTCTTTGTGGTCAAATTTCTAACCAATATTTGCATTCCAAAACCACAATCCAATGAAGAAAACACTCCCACTACCAAGATATATTCAATGTAGATCAAAATCAAGCAAGGAATCCATGAAACCCTAAGTGTAATCAATCAATTTTAGGAACCGGCAAGCATGCACGATTCGCACCCAACAAAGCATCCAAAAGGAAGAAGGGAAGAGGAAGAAGATGAAGAAGAACTTATTTGCTTTGAATCTTGAGAGGAGAAACCAACAAGAAAATTGAACCGTGAGACTTACGGAAGGGCTAGGGTTTGGGAGTTGAGAGGTTTTTTTTTTGTAGATGAGCAAGTTAAAAAGTGAAGAAAAGTGAAAAAAAATCGAAGTTAAAACGGCAGTTTAGGTGTCGGCGACGCATCGCCAACGTTATGAGCATTATGTGACTTTTTTGCAAATTGGTGACGCGTCGCCAATTGACGCAAAATTCTGGTGATGTGTCGCCACAGTTATGAACATTCTGTGAACTTTTACCTTCAACTTAGCGACGCATCGCCAATGTTGCTAACTCACCCTCATTTTTCAAAAATTTTGCAATCAACCCCCTAGTTGTCTATATTGGCTCACGTACCACTTGAACAGTCAAAGCATTGTACCTCCCTAATGTTGTCCGTCCGCCTTTTTTTTTTTCTTTTTCTTCCAATGGCTCTTCCAAACCTACAAAACACATTGAACAACCAAATAATCATAAAAGCACAAAGAAAATAGAAAAATAACTCACGAAATTGAAAAGACAAAGAAATGGAAATTGGGTTGCCTCCCGACTAGCGCAAGATTTTACGCCTCTAGCTAGGTGCCTTTGACAATTCCTTCAAGGGTCGGGTTTGACCAAAATCAATTTGCCAATGTGCTGAAGTTCATCACCATAGTAGGCTTTTACTCATTGTCCATTGACTTGAAAGATGGATCCATCGTGACCCTTAAGCTCCACCGCTCCATATGGCTTCACTTTAACCACCTCGAAAGGACCTGACCACTTGGATTTTAACTTTCCTAGGAAAAGCCTCAACCTTGAATTGAAAAGCAGTACTTTTTGACCCAGTTGGAACTCCTTCTTCACAAGCATCTTATCATGCCAAAGCTTCGTTCTCTCCTTGTAAACCCTTGCATTCTCATAAGCGTCAAGGCGGATTTCCTCCAACTCATCCATTTGGATAGCTCTTTTCTTTTGAGCACTCTTTAACTCAAAATTCATCTTCTTTACTGGCCAATATGACTTGTGCTCCAATTTCATCAGCAAGTGGCAAGCCTTCCCAAACACAAGTCAATACGGAGACATTCCAATAGGTGTCTTGAATGCCGTCCTATATGCCAAAAGTGCATCACTCAACTTTTGTGACCAATCTTTTCGGTTGATGCCCACCGTCTTTTCTAATATTTTCTTGATCTCCCAGTTTGAAATTTATGCTTGACCATTCGTTTGGGGATGATAAGGTAGTGACACTTTATGCCGCACACCATACTTCACTAGAGCTTGAGCCAAAGTCTTGTTGATGAAGTGAGATCCCTTGTCGGAGATAATCGCTCTAGGTGTTCCAAACCTTGCAAAAATATTGCTTTGAAGGAACTTGACAACCACATTAGCATCACAAGAAGGGGTGGTAATGGCTTCCGCCCATTTAGAAACATAATCAACCACAAGCAAAATATAATTATTGCCAAATAAAGGAGGAAAAGGACCCATAAAATCTATACCCCATAAATCAAACACTTCTACCTCAAGAATATTTTGCAATGGCATTTCATCTCTCCTAGAAATATTTCCTAACCTTTGGCATGTATCACATGCCTTCACAAAAGTATATACATCCTTAAATAAAGATGGCCAATAATAGCCAGTTTGCAATACCTTACTTGCCGTCTTGGAAGCTCCAAAGTGTCCGCCACATGGTGAGAAGTGGCAATGGTGGAGAACATCCTTTACCTCCTTGTTTGATATGCATCTCCTTATAATTTGGTCGGCACACCGGTGGAAGAGAAGAGGCTCATCCCAAAGATAGTGTTTGACATCGGCTTGAAACTTCTTCTTTTCTTGGTAAGACAAGTTGGTGGGAAAACTCCACAAGCTAGGTAATTCACATAATCTGCATACCATGGCATCTTACCTTCCACTTTGAATAGACTTTCATCAGGGAAATACTCTTGAATAGGTCTTTCTAGGGGTTGCTCTTGGCCTTCCAATCTAGATAGGTGGTCGGCCACAAGGTTCTCACATCCCTTCTTGTCCTTCACCTCTAAATCAAATTCTTGGAGCAAGAGAATCCATTTTGTAAGTCTTGGTTTGGTGTCCTTCTTGGTGAACAAATATCTAATTGCCACATGATTGGTGTGAACCACAACTTTAGAACCCACAATGTAAGACCAAAACTTATCCACCGCCAAAAGCTCATTCTTCGTTGTGGTGTAATTTTGTTAAGCTCCATCCAAGGTTTTGCTAGCGTAATAAATAACTCAAAAAATCTTTTCCTTCCTTTGACCCAACACCGTTCTCACGGTGAAATCGCTAGCATCACACATGATTTTAAAAGGTTCCTCCCAATTAGGTGCTACCACCACCGGTGCACTCACCAATTTCTCCTTCAAGATCTTGAATGCTTCTAAGCAACTTTCATCAAAATGAAATGTCACATCCTTCTCAAGCAAGTTGCATAAGGGCTTAACAATCTTAGAAAAATCCTTTATAAATCTCCGGTAAAAACTGGCATGCCCTAAGAAATTTCGTACCCCTTTCACATTTGAGGGAGTTGGTAGTTTTTCAATGCCCACAATCTTGGCTCTATCCACTTCCATGCCTTCACAAGAAATTTTGTGCCCAAGCACTATACCTACGCTAACCATGAAATGACACTTCTCCCAATTCAAATCTAAATTAGTTTTTTGACATCTCTTCAAGACAAAAGCTAAGTTATCCAAACATGCATCAAAAGAATCACCAAAGACCAAAAAATCATCCATAAATACCTTCATGCATTTCTCCACCATGTCCGAAAAGGTAGCCATCATACATCGTTGCAAGGTTGCCGGCGCATTGCAAAGTCCAAATGGCATTCTTTGGAAAGCATATGTACCCCAAGGACTAGTGAAAATAGTCTTCTCTTGATCCTCCGGTGCTATCACAATTTGGTTATAACCCGAATACCCATCCAAGAAGCAATAAAACTCATGCCCCGCCAACCTATCCAATATTTGATCGATAAAAGGAAGGGGGAAATGATCTTTCCGGGTAGCCTTGTTGAGCTTCCGATAATTGAAACATACTCTCCATTTGGTAACCAACCATGTAGAGATCCATTCATTGATGTTATTTGCCCAGCATGGTTATACCACCCTTTTAGGCACCATTTGCACCGGGCTTATCCAATGGGAATCTGAGATTGGATAGATAATACCGGCATTGAGAAACTTCACAATTTCCTCTTTTACTACTTCCTTCATCTTTGGATTTAACCTTCTTTGAGCTTCAATGGAAGGCTTAAAATCATCTTCCATAAGGATCTTGTGCATGCAAATTTTCGGGCTAATTACCTTGATGTCGAAGATGGACCAAGCTATTGCCCCTTTATGCTCCCTCAAAACTCAAATCAAATTCTCTTCTTCCAAAGTAGTCAATGTAGAAGAAATAATCACCAGAAGAGAACCCCCATTGCCAAGATATACATACTTGAGGTCTTTCGGTAGTGGCTTCAAGTCCAACTTAGGCTCTTCCTTGAAATCACAAGATAAAAGTTGTTCTACCCCTTTTCTTGGAGATTGTAACTTCCCACAAGAATCAGGGGTAACCAAGGTGCTCATTACTTCATAGTCTTCCTCATCACAAGGATTTCCACAACCAAGTGCTCTCCCAATGGGGTCCTCTATAAGCAATAAATCCCTTTTTTCTTCAATACAAGAGTCAATCACATCAACCATAAAACACTTGGGCACCTCATCATCAATAGATTTAATGGCTTGAGCAAGATTAAAAGTAATTTCCTCATCATTAGCTCTTAAAGTAAGATTACCTTTTCCACATCTATCACGGCTTTCCCGGTAGCTAGAAATGGTCTCCCAAGTATAATTGGCATGTTTCGATCTTCCTCCATATCCAACACTAAAAATTTTATCGGGTATATAAACTTGCCGACCTTAACCAAAACATCCTCTAAAACTCCTTTTGGAAAGGTGAATGATCTATTCGCCAATTAAAGACAAATCAATGAAGGCTTCACCTCTCCAAGACCAAGGCTCCTACAAATAGATAATGGAATCAAGTTAATACTAGCCCCAAGGTCGCATAAAGCCTTGTCACAATGGAAAGACCCAATGTCTAGAGGAATGGTGAAACTCCCCGGTCTTTGAGTTTTTGAGGCATCTTCCTTTGAATGATGGCACTTGCTTCTTCTTTCATCAAGATGAGTTTATTATCAAGGAACTTCCTCTTTTTAGTAATCAACTCCTTGAGGAACTTAGCATATGAGGGCATTTGATTTAATGCTTCCAAGAAAGGAATGTTGATTTCCAATTTTTTGAATATTTTTAGAAACCTCATAAATTAAGTATCCTCCTTCTTGGGCTTGAACTTTTGGGAGTATGGAAGAGTAGGGATATGCTTTGGCACTTCCTCTTGCATGGGCAAATTTCTTGCCTTCCCCTTTGAATTAGCTTCCTCACCTTTTGGTGATGACACTTGAGCATTTTCAACACTTTCCGGTGAGGTGGGTCTTTGGAGAGGATAGTCTTCTTGAATGGGTGGGGTTGTGTTACCACATTCCTCCCACTTTTTAGAGTAATAGCTTGGCAAGACTCTCTTGGGTTGACATCCGTATCATTAGGTATGAACTTCCCTTTTTGGAGTTGTCACATAGAAGTCACTAGTTGACCCATTTGTGTTTCCAAATTTTTGATTGATGCTTGAGTGTTAGCTTGCATCGTCTTCATCTCATCTTCCAATGCACAAATCTTTTTGTTTTGTCCACTAGCCATCCCCCTCACTTCATGCATGAACTCTCGCATCATTCATTTCATGAAGTCCTTCAAAGAAGCCTCCGAATCATTGGAAGTCTCACTTTGAGGTTACATAACACCTTTTGGATTTAAATAGTTGAACCCTTTATGTTGACGATTCCTTGGAAAGAAGTTTCCTCCTCCTTGCTTAGGTGGGTAAAGATTCCGATGCCCCACAAAATTCACATATTCTACTTCTTCCACATCCTCACTAGCCATAGCTTGTTGTAATTTCATCCTATCTTGATTTTTTGACAATTTGGATACCATGCTAGTGAGTGCCAAAAGTTGTGCTTGGAGAGAGGTATCCTTGTCTACCTCATACAAACCACTTCCCTTCCTTGGAACCCTTTTTCCACTAAGCTCAAGGCTTTTGGCCATGTTGTTTAACAACTCAAAGCACTCCTCCACATCTTTCAAATGAGTATTTAAACTCAATCCATTATAGAAGAGATGAAGTTGATGAGCTTGGTCTATATCTTGAGTTGGGACCCTCTTCACCATCCTTTTGAAGCACACCCATGCCTCCGTGAGTGACTCCCATTCATTTTGCCTAAAGGCCAACGACTCATTCTTAAGCTCAAAAGCTTTTTGTGATGCGAAAAACCTCTGAATAAGTGCATCATACAACTCTTTCCATGTGTGAACCGATGTGGGCTCCAAATTCTCAAACCATTCCATCGCTTCATCCACAAGAGAAAAGGGGAAAAGTCTCATCCTTTTCGCATCTGCACTTACACCATCCAAATCAAAGGTATCACATAGTTGAACAAACCTCTTGATATGGTTGTTTGGATCTTCATCAAGAGCTCCTCCAAATGGATGTGCTTCAACTAGTTGGAGAACATGGCTAGGAATCATGAAACCTCGCCCTCGAAGCGGCACCGGTCTTATCACGTTATCATGGCCCTCCACCCTTTGAGGGTGAAAATAGTTAAGCACCGGTCTACCTCTTCTTCTAACACCATACCATTACCATTGTCCATCACTTCTTCAACCCCATGGGGATCCATGGCATTAACATTCCTTTCCCTTCCAAGGTTCTTCATGTTGTCTTCTTGCTTTCCTTCCATATTGACGGAATCAAAAGTACTAGTGTTACCTTCCTCAACCACCTTGCTTCTTAACCGAAGTTCTCTTAAGCTTCTTTCAATCTCCAGATCAAGTGGTACCAATTAAGAACAAGAGCTCTAGGTCATGCACTAGATGTACCTACAATTAACAAAGAAGGGCACACTAACTACAAGGACAAAAATCAAGTAGACAAGAGTAACCAACACTTAACAAGCAAGGTAAAAAAATCTAATCAATATCCCTGGCAACGGCGCCAAAAACTTTGTAGTAAAATCAAAAGCTTTTAATTTATAACCCTCATTTACCCGCAAGTGAACGAAGTCATTATGTACTAAAAGGCAAATTTGGGTATCATCCCAGTGGATAATGATGTTTTTTACCAAGAATTGAAATTTAATTACTCGTGCTACCTAATCGATCATGGAAAAGAATTAAAGTAAAGAGAATGAAGTTGCTAACTAGTAATGCAATAAACGAAGTTAGGCTAGAAGGGTGCGCTAGGTACTAAAAGGAACTTGTAGAATAGGCTAAAAATGGGAAAACTATCTCTTTAGAATTCCACCCCTTTCCTTGCTACCCAAGATAAATAAGGCCCTAAGGTGGACTCCAATTGCGTGGTGATGAGGTACAAAGTTCAAAACCTTCTCTCTCAAGATAAGATTTTGCTTACCAAAGATAACAAGGCAATACTCAAGCTCAAGCTTTAACCTAAGGTGGATTAAGCCTTAATCCCTCTTTAAACACCTAATGGATTCCTAGATTACCTTTAATCCAAGAAACCCATTATGCCCCTTTCCTTCTCTTTCCATCACCTAATAATCCTCTTTCAAGGACTAAGTGAATTAGTAAAATGTGTATGAAGGCCTTTCAACACATAACAATTAGCTCAAGAAGAGGCAACACAAGTAATCCACACTCATCAAACATAAATAGAAATCAATTAAATAGCAAGGTCAAGGAGTGTCATCCTAGAGAGATATGAGCAACTACTCACAATCCAACATGATGTTCAACAATGAAGCAATAAATAAACTAACCATAAGAATCCAACAAAAAGAGAAAAGAAAAAGAGGAAACCCAAGATGGACCCTAAAAGTCTAAGCCTCCTTGACTTTAATTTCCTTCTCCAGGATTCAAAACTCGTTCCAAAATGGTAGAGATCCCCAGAAAATGATGTGAAGAAGATGATGCCAAGGTAGGTTTCCTTTGGGCTCTTCCTTCCTTTTTCTATTTATACCTCAGGTCCTTTCCCATTTTGATTCCTCTTCCCAAAACCCTAAAGGGATAAGGATACCTCTTCAAGGCCAGGTCAGCAAGTAGGAAGTGTAGGGGACCATCTAAATTTTGAGATTTGGTGAAACAGAGTAGGCGTTGGTGACCTGTCGCCAACTAGGCCGAAATGCTGGCGACGCGTCGCCAGTTGATGAAAAATGGACAGAACATTGCTAACGTTGGCAACGCGTCGCCAACTGATGTAAAATTTTGGCAACGCGTTGCCAGCCTTGATTTACAGCTTCCACCGCTTCAATTGCCCAAACTCCATCTAACTTAATCCCACTCCAATCCACCATATCCACAACACCATCCCACTTGTAGAAAGATAATGAAAATAAGAAAAACTAAGATAAATTGGAAGAGATGCAAGTAATTAGCGGTCAAAGTTGCCGAAAAGTCAACAACTTTGATTGTTGAATTATTCACTTAACAGGTGTGCGTGGTGCATGAAGTAGCCCCATAAATTTAACCACAACGGCCTAGAAAATACACCACAGAAAAGCGGTTAATATTTCGGCCCCAAAAAGTCAACCACTAATTAAGCAGTTAATTTCCTGGGGAATGTGATTCATAAAGTGGCCTCTAAATACATACCAGCGATATAACTTTTAGGGTAAGTGGTTTAAAAAGTAGCCCATAACCATATACTAGCGGTTTTAGTCAGGCCTTTGAAATTGACCCACAACACTCCACAATTAGTACCACAATTAAATGTGGTTCATATTGTGGCCCTCAACAAATTCACCACAAATTTACCACAAAATTCATCATTTTTTTTTAATCACCTTTTTGTATTGTAAATCATTTTATTCTTTGTTTTTATCGCTTTTATTATATTTGTATTTCTTTTTTATGGTGTTAATCGCTTTTTTCTATGTTTATGATTTTTAAATTACAATATTAATGTAGTTATATGTTTAATTTATGAATGGAATAAATAGTAGAAAGATGAAATAATGTGAAATATTATATTACAAAATTCAATAAATATAATTGTTGGCATTAAAAATGGCATTAAAGAGTTTGAAAGAAAGAAGTGAGTGGGTGGGTGGAAGGAAAAGGGAATGACAGTTAATGTGATGAATTTGATTTAATGTGAGATAGGAGTGGGAAAAAAAATCACATTTAAGAGATTAAGAGAAAGACTAGGTTGGTGGAAAGGAAAAAGGAATAAGAGTTATTGTGACGAATTTGATTTAATGTGGAGATGGAAATAAATATAGGAGCAGTGTTGTAATTAACACAAGATATAATCAACGATTGCCAACTAGAGGGATTCTAAGGACTATCATGTCACGTGTCCACTACAAACTAAAACTGTTACTTTTTATAGCAGACAATTGAGAAAGGGACGTGTATTGTTTGCAAACAGGGATGTCAACGGATATTTGACCCGCCAGGTATCCAATTATACCATACTCGATGGATAGGATTCTTTTTCAATTAAATGCATTTGGAACAGATTTGAGGTTTTTTTTAACCCACTAGATGTGGATAAGATGCGAGTTTAGATCTTCCCGCCCCGTATCCTACCTGTGTGTGTGTGTGATATAGTAATTTTAAAGAAAACCTAACTGGCTTCACATAAGCCAAAACAAGATCTCCAGCCTCTTCACGATTTGTGAAGTTGATCTCTGGAGACAAATTTTTTCTTCTTCAGCCAATCTTCTCTCTTTGTTCTCTCCAACAATAAGACAAAAATTGTTGTGTAAGTAACTTGGTCTACAATGCAGAAAGGAAGTTAGCGATCTGGCAAAGCACATAGGGGACTATGAAATTGGTGTTCGATTTTTGAGGTTTGGCCTTGTTACCTTTTTTTTTTTTTTTGAAAACTTCTCTTCACTGGAGTAGTTTGGAAAATTACAAAGTTTCACTATGGAACCAATGATTACATGTGAAGTAGGCAATATTAAGGTCAATAATGTTAAAAAATGTTCCTATTACACCAAGCAACTTGATGGCTCAATTCTTTGTAATGATAGGCCATGAAGATTTTCTCTTGCTTTTTTCTTTTCTCTCCCTAAATTCTTAAGTGTGATAGTATAAAAAATTAGGACACTTATATCTTGCAACTTTCATAAAAAAATTAGGGCACTTATACTTAATTATTCTTACTCAGACTATTGAATAAATGCAATGAGCAACAGAGCAGCTGGCTATTTTTTAGGTTTTAGCTCCTTGATTCTTGAAATATTATGCCACTATTAGTCTTTGGTCATTTCTTCTTATCATGGGTAGAACATTGTTCAATTAAGCTACTGCATGCAATTGTATACGTAATTGTCCCTATTAAATATGGAAAATCATAATGCCATGTCATGTTTCTTTTTTATTCGGTTGGGCTAAAATTAACTGTAAATATTGCATCCATTTATAGTTAAATTGAGGACATGGAAGAGGGCCAATTTGAAGCCTCAATTGATGTTGAAGAGTTGAGTAAATCTCTTAATGAACCAAGTCAAGATGATTTTTCTAAATCTAGTTTGAAGCCTCCTTTGCCTCCTCAAAATGGTCCTACTAGTGTAGAACATGGAGAAAATCGGGTACCCACCAATGATCAAGTAATCAAAAACTCCTTAACTAAACTTGTTAAAGAGCCTCATTTGTCCCAGCAAGTTGGTACCGTAGCTGTAAAGAAGGGAAAAAATTGGCTTCTGGTGGTGACGAGGAAGGGAGAAAAATGTGACAGCAAAGGCATAAGACTTCTTTACAAAAGTACAAGTAGATGGTGTTTGGAAAGTAAAGTGTAACTGTTGCAGCAAACTCCTTTCATGTAAAGTTAGGGTAAATTACATGCATTACCCCCAACCTTTAATTGTTGTTTCACTTCTAACCCTAACCTTCACTTTGCACGTTGCGTGTCCCTAACCTCATTAAAACATTTTACTTAAACCCCTGAGCGGACGGAACTCGTTAAAATTGACGGGAAATGCCACAGACCGCTTAGCTGGCACCAGATTGTCCACGTAAGCCCACGGGAAATCCCATCTATCTCTCAATCCCAGCCCATCCCTTTCGCCTCTGCCGTCTCTCCACCTCCCACGCCCCGCCACCGTGTCTCCCCCTCTCTCTCATCCTTACTCTCGGCCCTCTCACCTTCTCTCCCATTCCCCGCCACCGTCTCTCCCCCTCTCTCTCGCCCTTCCTCTTGGCCCTCTTGCCTCCCCTCCTTGCCGCCTTTTCTCTTGACCTCCCTCTCGTTCGACGGAGATCGTTCAATCTTGTGAGTTGGAGCCCAAGTCGGAGTATCCCCCAAATTGGCTGCGGCAAGAATTGTGATAGAGATCACGAACAGAGATCACGATGAGAATCGCGACGTAGATTGCGAAGAAGATCGCGGCAAGAATCACGACAGAAATCGCAATAATGAAGGACGGGATGCAACAGAGATCCCGATGATGAGGGAGGGGATGCGGGAATTGGGAGTTGCTGTTTTCATCTTTCCACCAATTAGGTGAGCCCTTCATGATCTATCTGGCAAATCGATGGTGGGTTGAGTGAGCGATGGTCGGAAGCGTGGCCGATCGCGATTATGGTGAGAGTGGCAGAGAGGGAGGGAAGGGAATGACGCAAGGAGGGGAGGCGAAAGGGTGGCAGGGAGAGAAGGTAAGAGGGCCAAGAGGGAGCCAAGAGGAAGGGTGAGAGAGAGGGGGAGACATGGTGGCGGGGCGTGGGAGGTGGAAAGACGACAGAGGCGAAAGGGATGAGCTCGAACTGGGAGAGAGCTGAAATGGTAGGAAGGTGTTTTCTTTTATTTTAACAATTCAATTTTTTGGGCCTACGTGGATAATCTGGTGCCAGCTAAGCGGTCCATGGCATTTTGCATCAATTTTAACGAGTTCCATCCGCTCAGGGGGTTGAAGTGAAACGTTTTAATGGGGTTAGGGACATGCAACGTGCAAAGTGAAGGTTAGGGTTAGAAGTGAAACAACAATTAAAGGTTGGGGGTAGCGCATGCAATTTACCCTGTAAAGTTAAGAATGGGGCACGTCACTTGAATGATCACTACCAAAATTACTGCCATAAGATGCAACATAAAGATCTTAGGCAAATGATTCTGAGAGGGAAAATGAAGGTGGATGGATCAATGATGATTGGAACGTATTCATCTGATTAAGGGAAAATGATCATCGTTCATGAGTATTCGATTTGCATAGAGGAACATGATGGTTTTTGGAGCTACTTAGCTCGCCTCCAACCATTTTTAAAAGTTTATTCTCAAAATATAATAGTGATATATTGAAGTTGTATAAGGAGAATAGAACATCGCTCATGCAGAAGCTTTATACACTTGATAACCAGATTTCAAGTACCACAAACATGTGGATAGTAGAACATCGAAAGAAGAGATATATGTCCAATTCTGCTCACTACATTGACAGCTCATGGACCTTACAACAACGAGTGTTAAGGTATGTATACATACACACTAAAAAAATTTGTGCATTAGAGATTTTAGTATCTTATGTAATTTACTTAGCAACACTCTCTTAATGCTGCAATAGATTTTTAATTATAGAGATAATATAGATTATAATATATTAGAAAATTTTGTAGCGTAATAACCTCAAAATGCTTGTTAGCGATGCTTGATGTTTGGGTGTTGTAAAATACTTCTTTTGCTGCTCTTAATTAAAATGCTTGTAGTGATGCCTTGATGTTTTCATGCTGCATATTGCGAAAAATTTAAGGATATAACAATTTTGTAGATTGATTTTCTTGTTGTTGCTCAGGACATAGTGTTGTTTGGCTTGGTAATACAAGAAATTTTTTTGTTTTAGGTTTTGCTATGTTCCTGTGCCACACACAAAAGAGGTGATAGAAAATAAATTATTAAGATGTTTTATGAAATGGAATATTAACAGAAAGCTTTGCACTTTTACTGTTGACAATTGCTTTACTAATGATGGAGTTGTGGAGACGTTGGTGCACAAACTTCTGAGTAATTCTCTTTTCCTAAATGAGAGTTGTTCCATATGAGATGTTGTGCTCATATTTTAAATCTAATAGTGCAAGATGGATTGAATGTCATTCGAACTTGTGTTTGAGAAAATTTGAGATTGTGTTATTTTTTTGACTGGATCACCAAAAAGACTAGAGAACTTTGAGAGAATAACAAAGCAATGTCATCTTCCAACAAGCAAAAAGTTGTCAATTGATTACAAAACTCATTGGAACTCCACTTACTTGATGCTTGAAATAGCCATTAGATATAAAGATGTCTTTCCTTGCCTACAGATACTTGAAAAGCACTACAAATCTTGTCCAACTAGAGAGGAGTGGATTGTTGTTGAAGATATTTGTAGAAAATTCAAGATGTTTTATGAAGTGATTGAGATGTTTTTTGGAACAAATTATTCTACACCCAATCTCTACTTCAAGCAAGTTTGTGAGATTAAATTGGAATTGAAAAAATGGGTTGCTGAAGAAATTGACATAATGAAAACAATGGCAGAAAAGATGTTGGATAAGTTTGACAAGTATTGGGAAAAAATGTATCGAATTATGGGTGTTGCTACTTTTTTGGATCCAAGGTATAAAAATCTTATTCTAGAATTTCACTATTCTAAGATATATCCAAATTGCACCCAAAAGAAAGTTGAGGAAATTGTTCAAATTTGTTATAATTTGCTTGAAGAGTATGAGAGAAAAGGTGCAGGACACAGGGTTGAGGGAATTTCTTTAGACTCTCAGCCATTTGCCCTAAATGATCCTAAAAATCAAATGATGGACTTTTATCAATTTGCAAATAGTAAGAAAAGAAAAAGATCTAACTTTAGGGTAGAGTTGGACCATTATTTAGATGATGAGGCAATACTTTGGATGCCACCATTTGAAATTTTTTTATGGTGGAAGGTAAGTTCTGGTAAGTATCCAAACCTTGCTCATATTACCAAAGACATTTATGTCATACCTGTGAGTACAGTTGCTTCTGAGTCAACTTTTAGTGCTAGTGGAAGGTTGATAAGCCTACATTGGAATGGGTTACTTTCATCCGCTATTGAGGCATTAACTTCTTCTCAAAATTGGCTGCGTTGAGAAAAAATTGGTAAAACTTTTTTCTTTTTTACTAGTTTTTTTAATGAAAACCTGGGTATAAAATGCTAACTTCTTTATATTCTTTTTCTTCCAGCTGTTCCTATAGGTGACGAGGTTGAAATTCTTCCTGGTCATCTGGGATGTGTTGATGATGATATTGATGTTGATGAAACTAATGAAAGTATTATCATTGATGTCTTCTTTGAAGTGGAAGATTATGATTGACTTCATTTTAACAGGTATTGTTGTATTATGAAGGCTGCAGTTATAAGAGCTTACTAGTCAATATTGATTACAAGAAATTGAACTTCATTCCTTGTTATCGACACCCTCTAGAATTCTTTTATTTTTTTCATCTTCCTTTTCAAATTAAATTTTTGTTAACAAATATGTCATACTCCCAAAGGATTCCAAGAAGGGCTATCGAGTTGATGTAGAGTTTTGCAAGTGAAGGAATGTGTCATGTGGCATCGTTTTCTTATTTGTTGAAACAGTTTCACTTTGATTAGTTTTATCCATTCTCATAGATAAATTAACATCTGATATCTATATATTGTATCCCATGGGAACTAGACATTATAGTTAGATTTAACTTTATCGGCATGTTTAAGTTATCAGATTTTTGCACTTGATTATGTATCTTTTATGATTGATACTTTTTTTTTTGGAAGATCATTTTAAATGTTTTTTGTGGTACTATACTGCAGAACTATTGCTTTTGATGGTAGCAATGTGCAGTGGGTAGGTGGATTTTACCTGATCCTATCCACCTTAAAATGGATTGGATATGGATATTAAAATTATAAAACCAATGGATGGTGGATAGGATATAGATTGGTTATCCAACATAATGAATAGGATGTAAGTTTAATACTATCCTACCCAAATCCTATCCATTGACATCCCTATTTGCAGAGCCCCAAGTTACAACTACTAATGTTGAATAGCTCACCCTCTAAATTATTATTAGTAGAGAGGAGTCCTTCTATATCTCCAAATTTATATTTAAAAATTTAGTTTGCACCTCAGTTTTGGATAGTATCATACTTTACCCTTCTTATTTTAGAAATATATATTTTATTTTTTATTTTTTTATTATGTTATGGTAATTTGTAAAATCTTAATTTATACTGTATAGTAGCCATTTTTTAGTAAATTTAGTTAGTATGGTATTTTTAATATTAATGAACATTTTAAATAATCAATTTTTTCTTTCTAAAAATGTAAAACAATTTTTTTAAGAAGGTAAAATATAATGAGAGGCAAATTATATTTTTTTGAGATAGGGGTGGAATTTATAATTAACCCAATTTTATATGTTTAATCTATATTAGAGAAGTACTAGAGACAAGCCCGCACTTTGTTGCAGGGTATGCATTAATTTACTTAAATGAAGTAAGACTTTTCATAATTAATTAATTTTTCAGATTCATGAGTTTATCAATTTCAAAGGAACATGACCAATGGTTAAAATATGAAAGATGATTGATTTTAATATACAAAAAAGATGTATGGATATATGAGCAAAGGTTACATAAAGTTTGCACTTCATTACGGTTGATCAATAAAGATAAAAAATTTACATACCAAATACATTTATATTCTATAGTGAGAAAAGTATTTAAAAATTATGAATTCAAAATTAAGTCATAACCAATTTATAGATTTTGGAAAATTTGAAACATTTCAATGTTACCAATAACTCATTTGTTTTATAACTAATATGTGGTATAGGGTTCAAAAACATAAAAAAATATAAGTTTAAAATATCTTTTGTGTTTATTAGGGTAGAGTAATAAAAATACTTAATTTTAAAATTTGAGGACCAAAAGATATTATTATACATAAATAGGGTATCCATTATGTGGTATTACCCTTTTTTACATTGGACATATTTTGGGACAACAAAAAAAATCAAACAGGACTAACCCAAACAAAAAAAAAATAGTATAGCAGATGTGCTACTACAAGAAACAATTTCAGGGAAAAAACCCAAATGCCAAAAAAGAAATACAAGTAAAAAAAAAAACAAGGAACTGTAAAAAAAATGACACTATAGCAAAGACATTACTGTTATTAGCGTCACATCAAACCTTAGTTCTTACGAATAAAAAATTTCTACTCATTAAGCGGTACTGTTAAAATAATAAAACTAACATTTTAAGGCATCTTCAATGTCTATTACTACATAATGAAAAAAGTATATGATTTCAATGTTTGAGGACGAAATGATATATCATATACAATAGAGGGTATTACTCATTTTGTTTAGTTTCTAATGCCTCATGGGCCAAAAGCTCAAAACACACAAAAACACACACAAAAAAAAAAAAAGTAAAAAAAAACAGCAACACATACAGCGAAAAAGGAAAAGGAAAAAAAAGGAAAAAAAGACCCAAAAAAAAAAAAACTACTGTAGAAGACCAAGTTACTGTTACTAATGTCGCTTTCAACACCTAGCGTTTTAGTTATTATAATTTTAACCTTTTTAAAATTTAATTAATTCCTGTTACTCAGTATTTTGTATAAATTTTGGTAAAATTATTACTTTCTCCGTTTTGTATTTATTCACCCATTTATCTTTTTTTATTAAAGTTTAACCTGAACATATTTATATTAATATATATTAAAAAAATTCTTAAAAATGATAACTGGAAACTATAATATTTAAAGTTTCAATTAATTACTATAAATAGTATAATGATCAATTTTTATGCAACAGAAGGAGCAATATATTTAACAAAATTTTAACTAGTTATTTGACCAAAGAATAATACACTGACCCTTTTCCTTGTTGGAGTAGTATTCCTGTTTCTTTTTTTTTTGCGTGCGTGTACGGTATACTCAATTCAAGTGATAATAATGGTTCCATGTTGAATAATTAGTCATTTAGTTTCTTCCAGAAATTAATAGACATCCTTGGGTTTTGTTGGGGTTGGGGTTGGGGGTTGTAAGTCCAATTGGCAGTCACCTACGGTCCTGCAGAGCTATTGGAATTGCTGGGGGGCTTGAGGCATTCCTGTTGCATTGCTGCTAAACTTAACTCAATATTTTGGGAGAGATTGAATAATTAATTATTTAATATATTTTAATTTTTTACTTAATTTGTATATTAATTGAAAATTTTATAATTTAAATAACCTAAAAGATTATTTAAAATATTTTTTTATTTGAAAAGATTAAGTATTTTTATCAGATTTTCCTTTTAAAGTTGGGTACAAGGAAAATTGGTAAAAAATTTAATTACTTTATAAAATTTTTGTTAGTAATTATTAAGTAGATAGAGTATTAGGTTTCAAGTCACATTGATTTTGAGCAAAAAATAAATAAAATTAAAAATAATAAAATTTTCAATAAATTTTTAAATTGAAAAACGACATAGCTTTAGTTAAATCCCCAAATTTCCTGCTAATCTTTTTTATTTCCTAACCCAGTTCGCTAGATATAGTTATCACCCAAGTTGGGCCCTCAAATTCTACTGTTATTCTTATCTAGATTCATAAAACAAGAAATATTGATGTGTATTTAACCAATTGTACTTTATTTATTAGATCAAACAGGCGTCTAAAATGGGTTAATACAGCTCAGTCAGATTAATCAACTCCAATTGAGTTATTTGGACCAGAGGTCGAATAAGTACCAAAGAACATATATACAAGGGAACTTCAATGAATTAGCGTAATAGCTTGTCAATCATTAAGTTTTCAAGAGGTTTCGAATTCAATCCAGTATGACTTAATGACATCCTCAGTTCAGTAAGGCGGGTGACTGCTCTATCCATAGTGGATAAAGATGCAGCATGGAAACAAAATAAAGATTAGATGCAGCAAAGATATTTTTTTAAACACTATTTGACTAATAATCCTCTTTATAAATATTATAATTTCATATTTTTATATTTTCAAATAATAATATTTCATTTGTCATGTGAACTTAAATTGATAATTAATCCCTTTCATAAATATAAAGTCGGATTTGATTTTTCATTTTAGAAGAAATGATTTTTTTTACGGCTGGTTCATGATTACAATCAATAGTGAGCAAAATGACATCTTATAATCTAACAATAGCATAAATCTCTAAGGAATAACAAGAATATAAAATTGGTTACTAAAAAGGTTACTCATTCTTTCAATACAAAATGAAATGAAAAGAATCAGATCGAGCTGAACCTTTTATATAAACCAAAATAAATATGAAATATATAACTCACAAATAACTGGAACAAAGTCCAAACAGAGTATGAAAAAATAGCCAAAACGAATAATAGATTCTCAGAGTAAATCAATCAATGAATCAACTTCTAAATCTCTAACAGTAAATCAATCAACATAAAGTCTAATAAAAAATCCATAGCATATTTTGAGGATCAAATTTTCTTTAATAAAAGTTTGAGTCCATAGCATGTTTTAAGGACGCGGAAAGCCTTATTTTCTAAACTTTGGAAAACATATATGTTAAAATAGAAAACATCTAAAACAATGTTTTTTATTTTATAACATGAGGTTTCCAATGTTTAGAAAATAAGGTTTTTCATATTCTTAAAACAAGTTATGCATCAAACTTTCGTAAACCATAAACCACCTAAACCACCTAAACTATTGTGCAATTTACCCTTTTTATGCGATTTGGACATCTTCAAAACCTAAAGCACAAAAGAGAGCTGCAGTAGGAAAAATGGAAAAAATTACCAAAACTCATTGAGATTTAGTCAATCTACACTTATGTCATTCTGTTTAGAATACCTACACTTAACCACTCAATGGTTTACTCCATTAGTGACCATTAAGGCAACCCCTTAACAACCTTTGTTTTTGTGTTATTTAGCTTCATTGATCTCTTTGTTTTTGTGTTATTTAGCTTCATTGATCTCTCTTATTTTCAATGCGATTGTTAAATTAAACTGAAGCACTTGTCTTAAGTTATTTAGCTGTTAAAGTTAATTAGATAACTTATTTTTTTGTTAACTATATAATTCCCTTATATCCCACGTGAGAGAAATGTGGGAAGTCTTATATGAATATATAGGCTCAAGTTTCAGAGCACAAGTGTCTACTACTTATCCTTTTCACAGAGGATAGGCCATATGGTGTGGGTAAGTGTTTTGTTAATTAGTTATGAACTTGGGTTGTTACAAATAGTATTAGAGCCGTCTCGGGACCATGGTGTTATGGCATATTGTGTGTGTACATGCATCGTCTACTGGAGCTAATCTTAGATTAGAGAAGTTACATGGTCAGGGGCCAAGTAATTCAATTAGAGAGATTATTGGTTTGTGGGACCAAGTAATCCAAGAGACCCAACGAGGATGTTGCATATATAAGGAGAAGAGTTTGTACCGCTCTCATATCCCACTTGGGAAAAATGTGGGAAACCTTATGTAAATATATAGAAGAAAATTTTGTAACACTCTCATATTCCACATGGGAGATATGTTGGAAGCTTTATGTGGATATATAAGCTTAAGTTTCAAAGCATAAGTATCTAGCCCATGTGGTACGAGCAGGTGTTTTGTTGACCAGTTTATCGAATTGGGTTGTTAAAAATTGGGATCTAAAGAGGGGTATGAAGATAGTTACAATGATAAATGTTCAAAGTCTTGATTGATCTATCTATGCATTAGTGATTAGTTTTAGGAATCCAATGGCTGATGTTTACTCAGACTAAGAAAGAATTATGTTTTTTATTGCCTTTAGCCTCATGGGAGAAATGTGAGAAGCCTTTTGTGGATATATAGAGGAAGAGTTTGTAACACAACCATATCTTACATAGGAGAAATGTGATAAGTCTTATATGGATATATAGGCTCAAGTTTTAAAGCATAAGTACCTGGCCCATGTGCTGTAGGCAGATGTTTCGTTGACCATTTTCTAGACTTGGGTTGTTATAAACTAGGATCTAAGGAGGGATATGAAAATGGTTATAATGATAAATATTCAAAGTCTTGATTAATCTGTCTATGCATCAGTGATCAGTTTTACGAATCCAATGGTGGATGTTGACTTAGACCAATAATTATGTTTTTATTACCTTCAGTTTCTTTGATTGAATTGCTTCTTGTTTCATGCTTTAATTAATCTTGTTCATAATATAAACCCCCCAATCCTTGTACACATAGTATAAAATTAAGCTATAAATCCTATGTGGGAATGATCTTTTACTCACACTTCTTAAGAGTTTAGGTTTTATCTTTGATTGCCTAGAATAACACACCAACAAGCTTTGGTGTGGATAGGGAATTTCACTCACTACTTGGTAGTGTTTGTACCTTGGTAGTGTCTCTCTCTAGCCCATAAACTAGTTGTTTCTCTTTTTCCCTAACTTTATTATATGCTTCTGATTAAAAAAAATACTATTGGTAACACTTTTAATGTTTTATAAGTAAATCTGCACTTGAAACATTTGGCGGTGGCAAATTTACCAAAACTAAAGCAACAGGCATAAGATATGTAATTACAAATGATGATGATGATGATGAAAATAAAAAAACAACAGCAAGGAAATCAAATGCAATCCTATAAACCAAATTGCGATGAAAATTTTTAAGGACATTATCTATAATACTAACCGAGAAGTAGCATACAGTAGCCCTCATTGCCACTCTACAACTCTTGGAAGGCTTTATTCCCAATCAAATTATTTTTAAGAGAGAAAGTATCAGATAAATTAAAATAATTTTGAAAAATTAATATTACATAGACATTACTCTGAGTTAATAGATTTCATTTAATTGGGGACTCATATAAAATATTTTAAAATATTTTGATCCAAAAGAGAATACTAATAAGTTAAGAATGGAAACAAAGCATAATTGAAAGTTAAGGGCTATCTACAAAATTTACCCTATTCTTTATGTTAGCTATTTTCTTTCAACTTGGATAAAATATAGTAGTATATATTCTTATTTCAAATAAAAAATGGTATATTTAATATTAATTTATATTTTTTATATGTATGGTGTCTATTTCTTCTTTTTCCTTACTTATGTCTGTTAGTATGGTGTCTGTTGGAGTAGTGTAAAAATCTATAGCAACAGATACTCCACCGTTAGTAAAGAGATATACAAATGGTTTTCTTCTAATAGTAGAAGCGGACGCGAAACAAACATGGCATACCTATACCAACAATTATCTCTGTTAGTATATCATGGACATAAGGCAACTTGGGCACCCCTATACCAACAGTTATATTTGTTAGTATATATGTTGTATTATTATTATTATTATTATTATTATTATTGTACATATATAATCATGACATATTTCATAAAATTAATTTCATTAATAAAATGCTAAGTGAAATCAAAGTCATTACAATGAGTCTCATCCTTCAAATAATATCCAACAACCATAACTAGCACTAGAAACAAGTTTGTTGTTTTTAAACATCTATCTATAACTATCATTTATACAAAAAAACCTTTTATACCCAAAAAAGCAAGATTGGGTCATTTGAAGCCTAACTAGCACCAGAAATAAGAAGGAGTTCATGCCATTCTTCCACCATTAATTCCTTTGATATATATACATCAAAAGTTGTTCATGCACCTGAAAAAAATAAAAGCTAAGTAATTACTTTCAATCTATAGGAATCAACAATTGCCTAGAAGACACAATGGAAACAAGTGAAAAATTAGGAAAGGATAAGCAATATTAGAGCAAAATAAGGAAAAAGTAATAGAAAAAAAAGAATAGGTTCGAAGTTGGAAAAGGGTAAACTATTGAGCCTACTAAAAAATCAATCTTCACACTAGAAGTGATAGAAAATTGGAACACTAAATACAAGTGCTAGACGTGTATAATAATGAAATGGAAAAAACATGGTGGACAACACTTGGTAAATAGTAATACATATTCCATAAATGAGAATTGGACCAAGTAATTTATATGAGATGCATACCATTTGTATGGTTACTTCCACTTGATGATCTATGATTTCTAGCGCTGGGCAAAGTAGGAGAATTTTCAGGAGCACTGGAACTTGTGGGCACCTGTTACATGGATTGATAGAGAACATATATTTGATCACTAAGTTTGGTAGAACTTTATTGTACAATTTGACTAAATTTATAACTCATATTTGAAACAACATACACCATGTTGGTAAGAGTCTCCAGTGAAAAATCAAGACGTATCTGCTTAAAGGTTGCTACTGGGCAATCCACTGTCTTTTGTAATTGAGCAATTTGAGGATTAAATTCTGAATTTGTTTGTTCTGAAGAAGTTACATCTCTGGTTGTTGGAATCTTTCCCAAGTATCTAACACGTCTTTTTTTCTCAAGGCCTTTATATTTTGAGTACACATCCCCAACCCAAACATTGTTAGTGGTTGCCTTTTGTGGATCACTAGATGCATTGATATCTAATTTCATTGCCTCCTACACCCATAAATAAACATGTGAATTCATTGTTAATGTCATGGGAGAACCTGTACAAGTTAAAGATACTAAAACTTTTTAGAAGCAATAAAATGCAAGTTATTAGTTTTGAAGTGATACCATAAACTTAACTGCCTTCAGAATCACAAAGTTTCCATTTTTCATTGTACGAGTTTTGATATATATGTTAGCACGAAATGGATGTACACCATTATTTTGCTTTGCCTATGCGAAATAAAAAATAATATGCAACACATCAACCTTTTTAAGTTAGTGCAAATAAACATTTACTTATGGTTTTTCAATAAAAATAATTTACCTATTCATGAATGATTCGAGCGAATGTTTTAATTCATGTAGAATGAGTCTCCTTTAACTTTGATTTATTCAATTTTTTTGTCTCACTAGTTTTCTACACACAAATAAAAACTTAAAACAATAATATAGGTAACATGCATAACATTACATGCCAAAGTAGAGCTGAAAAAACGTTCACAGGTAAATAAAAATATTACAAGTAATTGTATACGTACCTTAGCTTCATCTGTAAACCAAAACTTGACAAGCGACTTAAATTGCCCTTCATTTACTCGTGCCTCATTCAAATTTGCAATAATTTAGTCCTCTATCAAACTAGGAACGAAGTGGCTAGACTTTAGGGTATTCTTCCAAGTCCTCCATTTGGCATTCAAGTCACTGATTACCTGTCTTTTAGTTTATGCATTTGACGGTGGGTGAAATGAGAATTTTGTCTATAAATATAACAATTTCATAGTCATAAATTTTGACTCATATGTATCTAATGCAAGTTAAAGAATATGCATATTAATTGGTACCTGTACAAGTTCCCACATATCATCTTTATTTTTGGCTGGCATCTCACACCAATCCTCATAATTAATGGGTGCATAGAAAACATTCCTAGCTAGAGTGGTAAGAAAATGAGTAAGTGTACCACCTTTATTACCAATTGGGATGCCATTTAAGTCTATCTCAACTTTTATTTTTTTGTTAGGATCTAACTCCCACATATCAACCATAGCTAAAGCACCTCGAACTTTATTTTGAGTAGTAGCTTATTTAATAAAGGAATCATAACAAAGAATCAGGTCTAAGACTTGATAAAAAAAAAATAAAAGTACAACTTGAGCATTAAGTACCTTGATATTCTTACTAGCTTTGCTCACTTTTGTTTAATACAGCATCTGTAGGGTGTTGCTGAGTTTAAGCTTGTGAAGGTCCCTCAATTTGAGTTTCGGGAGCTTGCTGGGTTTGATCAAGATCTTGTGATGAAGAACCAGTCCCTTGATCTACAGTTTCAATATTCAACCACCTACGTTTTTCCATTTTAGATGTTATATATTGCTGCATAGAACAAAAATCCCAACAATTACTTTCAAATTGTAATAGCGGAAGTGAATTAAAAATATGGTTAAAAACTCTTATGTCCTAGGAAGCACATGAAGATAATAAATTGTTGCAGAGAATAGTTTTATAATTTCAAGACAAAAGTAGAAGGGTACACCACTAATACAATATAACAAAGTGTTTCCTGACGTAAAACAAAAACAAAAACAAAAACATGATCATGCCACTAAGTTGGGAGTCCGTAACACCTAGTTTCATGAAAAGACTTTATATATTCTAATATGAAAGGCAAAATGTTCAACCAACTGAAGATGTAAGAATATAACTTTTGATAAAACCTGAATTTCATAGAAGAGAAAAGAATACACATACAACTTGCAATTCTGAATTCTTACAACCTAAATTGTTGTTCAGGATTAACCAAATACCTGTAGGGAAAATCATTTATCTTAGAATAATATTGAATCAAAATTTTATATATGGGAAGGAAAATAAAATGAAAAGCTAATCAATCAAAGCCATATACATGTTAATGAGTCACATATGTTAACAACAAAGAAATGACATCGAGTAGCAAAGAAACAATAAACTAACCAAAATGAATCCCTTTTAATTTCAATATGAGTAAATCATCCATTGAGAACAAAATAACAAGTTCATTTCATATAAAAACAATAAATACTAGGAAAATTGAATCCTTATATCAATCAACATCTTCATCATCCACACATTCTTTTTCCATCTTTGGTGTGACATCAATGCCATCCTTACTATCAATCTCGACTCTATACAACTATTGTTGGTCAAAAGGATCTTCAGATGCTTTTACACCCATATCAAAGGAAGGCTTTTCACCGATATCATAAAGATCTCGTAACTTCACATGTCTCATAACCATCCACCCATTATTATCATATGCATCTTTGATGTAATATACTTTATTAGCTTGTGATGCAAAAATAAAAGGGTCATCTGCTAAATTGTGTCCCTTGTGTACTAAATGTGAAAAGTTCACAATGGTGGGGCCAAACATATCCTTTTTACATCCTCTGTTAACATCAATCTAGTCACAGTTAAATAGATCAGCCTTTTTTTTATACCAGAGTAGTTCAGTTGAATAATTTCCTTTATAGAGCCATAATAGTACACTTCTCCATCTATAGGTTGTGTATCTTTTGAGCTGGCATAGCGGGCACAATAACCCTATTGTTTTGAGTTTTCAAGTATCTATCATGTTCTTTAGTGTGAAATCTGAATCCATTCACAATATAACCAGTGAATGTCCTAACCAAATCACTAGGGCCACGAGCAAGCCATTTGATTTCATTAGTGATTTTAGCACTTGCTTCTTCCTCTAATAGTGCTACCTAAAATTTATAATTAGGTAACTGAGTAAATAAAAAAAATACACATAAATATAGAGACACACATAAAAGCACTTACCTTTTCGTGGAACCAGCCACTAAATTGTTCACAATGAGCCTTATCTAACTCATATGGCCCAAACTTTCTACCATGAAACTTTCATTTAACAAGTCTTTATGTTCACTGCATGAATGATAATTAATCATTTTCTACTAAGGTGTGTTAGTGTTGTGCCCAAAAGCCAATCATGAGATGATTGTATTTTTTCACATTGAGTCATGATATTTTATTAAGGCATTAATCCAACAATTATGTTTGTTGATTTGTTTCTGCGTAACTTAACAAACATAATCGTAACCCTAGAATAATGATATTCTTAAATATCCCTGGTCTAGTATTATTGTGGAGCGGGTTGCAATAATACATAACGACTAGCATATGTGGGGACTAATATGAGATATGTAGTCTACATATGGGTACAAGTTGGAGAACTTGTGTACTGGACCGACCCACCATGAGAACACTATATGGATCGTTATATGAGTGTCATAAGTGATTCTCATAGTGATCATGGTATATGTAGTCGTTCAACCTAAGATCATCAAGGTTCCCTACATGTGAGTCACATACTTTGATACTTTCCTTTGTTGCTCGTAACTGAGTGAACTTGAAGGAGGTCATTGGGTATGTCACATATCATGCGGAGGGATTTGTATGATCAAGATGGGATTTGTCCCTCCTATGTAACGGGAGTGATATCTTCGGGCCCCTTGATAGAGTGAGACTTAGAAAATGCATGGCCATGCTCGGATGAGTTGATATACGATATCAATGTCATCAGTTTAAGTTAGTCTACTCGGTAATCAAGAAACCAAAGATTGGGCTATACGAGAGTGACACATTCCATGTCTCGTGCTTAGTCTTGATATCTTGGACAAAGGGACAATGGCATATATCGGTGATGATCATAAAGGTTTAGTCGAATCATCGACAATCTTGTCACTTGGGTAGCAATGATGTGTTGCTAGACATCGCTCATTGCTTATGATCATAAATGTGATTTATGATCATTGCCAACATGGCAAGAGCCTATTGGGTCGCACACATAGAGCTATTTGGATCATTAGAGTGCATGGGCTAATTATTTGGGTTATGGTTTCACTTTAATTTCGTATTAATAATGGGCCCAAGAGTTGAGCCATTATTAAGCCCGAAATTAAATCCTAATTGGATTAGGGCTTTGAAACCCATTAGGCCTGGAAGTTGAGTCTCACTATAAATACAACTTTTAAGTGAGAAATTCGCAGGTCTCCTTGCCCTAGCCTCCAAAAAGGACAGCCACACTCTTCTCTTGCAATTCCTTGGAGGACGCAAGCTAGCACTGCGAGCGCAAGAGAAACGCATCTGTCGGGACGCGGTGGAAGCGTGGTGATCCCGAGAGGCTCGTGTGGATACCATAGAGAGCCTGAACACGTCAACTGTTTAGGTTTTGTGATTCGACTCTACAGTTGAGTGAGAGATCTCAACCGAAAATTAGGTATGAAAATTTTCAAACACCCGGTTTACCCCGTTTCACTTGGATCCTAGAGGGTTTCGGTTAAATTCCACTGCGCTGTTTGGCTCCCGAAACCCATCAGTGGTATCAGAGCTACTGGTGAAACCCTAAATCGGGATTGAGTGTTGAATCGCATGATGCTATGTGTTCGGTTGCTTTTCGGCCATGATTAATTAGATTGATTCAAGATGCATGAAACTGGAATTCGTAATGAACATATGAGATATATGAAGAAACGACACAAATTGGTTAATGAGATTAACCCGAAATTGAATGGTATGAGATACCTATATGGATTAGGATTCTTGCAATAGTTGCAAAAACCCTAGCTTTGTTCGGATTCGGCCTATTCGGGCACCGAAAGTAAGGTATTTTTGGTGGCTCGAATAGAGGAGTCTCGGGTGCCTACTTGCTCGAAATAGAAGATTTCGGGCTAAGCAATTGTAAGACAATTTTTTGCGCCGGGGGGCGCTGCCCCCCACGCCCCCTGCAAGGGCGGCTCCCCTTGACCCCGTCCGCTGACCGGTCAGCGGAACCACCGCCCGCTGACCGGCCAGCGGGACCGCCGTATGCGAAGCGCCACATAAATAAAAACTGGTTAATCAACACGCGAAAATTGGCATGCATCTTTGTTGAATGAGATTTGACATGATATGCTGATTGGTGTTTGAAGCATGGTGCATGGTTATAGCCCTTGATTGGTTGTACTTGTAAATACGGCCTGCGAGTCGTGCCTTTTCTTATCACTCTCATTGTACATTCTCTTCTCACCTTACTCCCCTCGAATGTAACTCGAGGTTTCTATTATTGATGTAATGGTGCATTATGGGATCAATCTCAAGGTTTCTGGTATTGATGTAAAGGATCATCCAAGGTAGTATGTCCAATGAGATGACAACAAAAGGGCAACCAAGAAAAGAAGAGAAGGAGCTTGTGAAGACTCTTTTCTTTTCTTAGGCTTTTATGATATTCTCATTGGCTTGAGAATATCGCATAGTTTGGGCTATAACCATGTCACGTTTACTTTCTTGTACGCATGAGATTAGGGACTTAGAGGCATAGAGTTGGGCTTAAGCTTCATGAGATGAGCTTGGACAAGTGTTGTTCACCCAACTATCCAAGAGTTGCATAAGATGCAATTGGCAAGGAGTTGCCTACCTAAATAGCTGTAACTTGAGAGAAAAGCCAAAGCTGACTCAGGTTGTGGTCAAATATGGATCTTGGCCCACTAGAATACCTTAGCGCCGAGGTGTTCCGAAATAATATCGAGGGTTATTATTTTGAGGAAAATAGTGGGAGTATCGTTTAATAAAAGTCCTTATTAAATGAATTAAAATACATGACTCTTACACTGCATATTTACTGTTGTAGATAACCATGGCACAAAACACATCGACACTTTCGTTGCGATCGATCCTTGAGAAGGAAAAACTGAATGGGACCAACTTTCTCAAATGGTACCGAAACTTGAGGATAGTCCTCAAGCAAGAGAGAAAGGCTTATGTCCTAGAGCAGCCCATTCCGAATGAGCCTGCTGCCACTGCTCCAAGAGCTGAAAGGGATGCTCACAAGAGGCATTCTGATGATGCTTTGGATGTTGCATGCCTCATGCTTATTACCATGGAATCTGAGCTTCAGAAGCAACATGAGAACATGGGGGCGTTCGATATGATCGAACATCTCAAAATGCTTTTCCAAGAGCAAGCTAGGCATGAGAGGTTTGAGACCTCTAAGGCATTGTTTCAGTGCAAGATGTCTGAGGGAAGTCCCGTGGGTCCTCATGTGCTCAAGATGATTGGGTACATTGAGAATCTTGAGAATTTGGGATTTGCTCTTCAGAAAGAGTTGGCTATTGATGTAGTCTTGCAATCGTTGCCTGAAAGCTACAGTCAGTTCGTCATGAACTATAACATGAACGACCTTGACAAGTCCCTTCCTGAATTGCTCAACATGTTGAGAACTGCTGAGCAAAACCTTAAGAAGGCTAAGCCCATTTTGATGGTTCAAAAGGGCAAGGGAAAGGGAAAAGCCAACAAGAAGAAGGATAAAGCTAATGGAAAGTCCAATGCTAATTCTTCTTCAGCTGCACTGAAACCAAAGGGTGGTGTGGCAAAGGAAGGGGAGTGCTTCCATTGTAAGCAACCTGGACACTGGAAGCGCAACTTGCAAGCTCTATCTTGAAGAACTTGCTAAGGAAAAGGGAAGTAAGACTTCCACTTCAGGTATTTTTGTTATAGAGGCTAACTTTTCTACTTCCTCATCTTGGGTATTGGATACTGGATGTGGATCTCACATTTGTGCAAATGTGCAGGATCTAAGTAGAAGTAGAAGAGAAGATTGGCCCGAGGTGAAGTGGACCTACGTGTTGGAAATGGAGCAAGGGTTGCTGCCTTAGCCGTAGGGACTTATGTTCTCACTTTACCTAGTGGATTAGTTTTAGAATTAGACAACTGCTACTTTGTGCCTACTATTAGTAGAAATTTGATTTCTGTTTCTTGTTTGGACAAGAAAGGTTTTTCATTTATAATAAAGGACAAATGTTGTTCTATTTATTTGAATGAAATCTTTTATGGTAGTGCTCAACTTAGCAATGGGTTGTATGTTCTAGACCTCGAAGATCCAATCTATAATGTGAATACCAAGAAGGTCAGATTAAATGATTCGAACCCGACCTATCTCTGGCACTGTCGCTTGGGCCATATAAATGAGACCCGCATATCCAAGCTCCATAAGGATGGACTCTTGGACTCATTTGATTTTGAATCATATGAGACATGTGAGTCATGTTTGTTGGGCAAGATGACCAAAGCCCCATTCACAGGGCAAAGTGAAAGGGCTAATGACTTACTAGGACTCATACATAGTGATGTATGTGGCCCTATGTCTACACAAGCTAGAGGAGGTTTCCAATACTTCATTACTTTCACTGATGACTTCAGCAGATATGGCTATGTGTATCTTATGAGACACAAGTCAGAATCCTTTGAAAAGTTCAAAGAATTCAAGAATGAAGTAGAGAATCAACTCGGGAAGAGTATCAAAGTGCTTCGATCAGATCGAGGTGGAGAGTACTTGGATCGAGAATTCCTTGACTATCTGAAGGAGTGTGGTATAGTATCACAACTCACTCCACCAGGTACACCTCAATGGAATGGTGTATCTGAAAGGAGAAATCGAACTCTGTTAGACATGGTTCGCTCTATGATGAGTCAAGCTGACCTTCCAAACTCCTTTTGGGGACATGCTCTAGAGACAGCCGCTTTTACACTAAACCGAGTTCCATCTAAATCGGTTCAAAAGACACCATATGAGATATGGAGTGGGAGGCATCCCAATTTGTCTTTTATGAAGATTTGGGGCTGTGACGCTTATGTGAAACGTCAATCCTCTGACAAACTAGGGCCCAAATCTCAAAAATGCCTTTTTGTTGGGTATCCCAAAGAAACAAAGGGTTACTATTTCTACAATCCTTCTGAGCAAAAAGTGTTTGTTGCTCGAACTGGTGTCTTTTTAGAGAAAGAGTTTATCTCTAAAGGAACTAGTGGGAGGAAAGTAGAACTTGAAGAAATTCAAGAACAACAAGGAGACATCGAACCTGAAATGGAACCTGAACAGACACCACAAGATGTTGTGGTTCAAGAGTCTGTTCCTGTAGCACAGAGCCCACGTAGGTCTGGTAGGATTCGGCGTGAGCCTGAGAGATATGGATTTCTCGTGACTCACACTGGTGATGTGATGCTCATGGATCAGGATGAGCCCACAACCTACCAACAAGCTATGTCGGGGCCTGACTCTGAGAAGTGGCTAGTGGCCATGAAATCCGAGATGGAATCCATGTATGAAAACCAAGTATGGACTTTGGTTGACCCACCTGAAGGGGTAAAACCCATAGGGTGCAAATGGGTTTTCAAGAAGAAAACTGACATGGATGGTAATGTGATTACCTTTAAGGGACGATTGGTTGCAAAAGGTTTCAAGCAAATTCATGGTATTGACTATGATGAAACTTTTTCACCAGTTGCTATGCTTAAATCCATCCGAATTTTGTTTGCTATTGCTGCACACTATGATTATGAGATATGGCAAATGGATGTCAAAACTGCATTCCTAAATGGAAAGCTACTTGAGGATGTGTACATGACACAACCTGAGGGTTTTGTCACTCCTGAGAATGCCAATAAAGTGTGCAAGTTGCAAAGGTCCATTTATGGACTGAAGCAAGCTTCTCGAAGTTGGAATCTTCATTTTGATGATGCAATCAAAGAGTTTGGTTTTATCAAAAATGAAGATGAACCTTGTGTCTACAAGAAGGTTAGTGGGAGCGCTATTGTCTTCTTGGTGTTGTATGTAGATGACATACTACTCATCGGGAATGACATTCCTGAGCTACAGTCTGTGAAGACTTGGCTGGGGAAATGTTTCTCTATGAAGGACTTGGGTGAAGCAGCCTATGTGTTAGGCATCAGGATCTATAGAGATAGATCTAGAAAGCTTCTTGGCCTAAGTCAAAGTACATATATTGACAAGGTGCTAAAGAGGTTTAGCATGCAAGATTCCAAGAAAGGATTCTTGCCCATGTCACATGGTATCAACTCTTTCTAGATCTCAGTGTCCGAGTACAACCCGAGGAGAGAGAGCGCATGAGTAAGATTCCATATGCCTCAGCAATTGGATCTATCATGTATGCCATGATATGTACTCGTCCCGATGTCTCATATGCTTTGAGCATGACGAGTAGGTACCAATCGAACCCCGGTGAGAGTCACTGGACAGCTGTTAAGAACATCCTTAAGTACTTACGAAGGACTAAGGATGCATTCTTGGTCTTTGGAGGTGAAGATGAGCTCGTTGTAAGGGGTTACACCGATGCAAGCTTCCAATCCGATAAGGATGATTTTAGATCGCAATCTGGTTATGTGTTTTGTATTGGTGGTGGTGCTGTGAGCTGGAAGAGTTCAAAGCAAGAGACAGTAGCTGACTCTACAACAGAATCTGAGTACATTGCCGCCTCTGATGCTGCGAAGGAGGCAGTTTGGATCAAGAAGTTCATCACTGAACTTGGAGTGGTTCCAAGCATTGCCGACCCGATAGAGCTCTATTGTGACAACAATGGAGCAATCGCACAGGCTAAGGAACCTCGATCTCACCAGCGATCCAAACACATACTCCGACGCTATCATCTCATCAGGGAGATCATCGAGAGGGGTGATGTAAGGATATGCAGGACTTCGACAGATAGCAACATTGCTGATCCACTGACAAAGCCCCTTACGCAGCAGAAGCATGATAGCCATTCTAGGTCCATCGGTATTAGATACATGGATGATTGGCTTTTAGTGCAAGTGGGAGATTGTTAGTGTTGTGCCCAAAAAAGCCAATCATGAGATGATTGTATTTTTGCACATTGAGTCATGATATTTTATTGAGGCATTAATCCAGCAATTATGTTTGTTGTTTTGTTTCTGCGTAACGTAATAAACATAATTGTAACCCTAGAATAATGATATTCTTAAACGTCCCTAGTCTAGTATTATTGTGGAGCGGGTTGCAATAATACATAATGACTAGCATATGTGGAGACTAATATGAGATATGTAGTCTACATATGGGTACAAGTTGGAGAACTTGTGTACTGGACCGACCCACCATGAGAACACTTCATGGATCGTTATATGAGTGTCATAAGTGATTCTCATAGTGATCATGGTATATGTAGTCCTTCGACCTAAGATCATCAAGGTTCCCTACATGTGAGTCACATACTTTGATACTTTCCTTTGTTGCTCGTAACTGAGTGAACTTGAAGGAGGTCATTGGGTATGTCACATATCATGCGGAGGGATTTGTATGATCAAGATGGGATTTGTCCCTCCTATGTAACGGGAGTGATATCTTCGGGCCCCTTGATAGAGTGAGACTTAGAAAAATGCATGGCCATGCTCGGATGAGTTGATATACGATATCAATGTCATCAGTTTAAGTTGGTCTACTCGGTAATCAAGAAACCAAAGATTGGGCTATACGAGAGTGACACATTCCAACCCATCAAGGTGTACATGATAATATATACTTGCACAATTAAATAACAAAAAAGATCTTACTTCCGATATCATGTGATGGATTCAAGATTAAATAATACAAATCTATGTGCTTGCTGCAAGGATTGATGATCAAGCTTTTGACGTGAAACCCTTTTCCTTTTCCCAGCCACAAAATCTCTAGTCACCTTTGTCCCTAGTGGCCTACCAAAATTTATAGGTGTGTGCTCTCCCTATAATTCATCAACAAATTCATCATTCCTAATTGGCCGGTTAAAACAAGTTTTCACATCAAATAAATACCAAGAACAAAAGGTCAGACATTCATGAGCTAAGTATCCCTCTACAATAAAACCTTTTAGATGAGCTCTATTGCGTACATAAGACTACAAGGTACATAGGAACCTACATTTCATTAATGATTTACATAAGAAATAAACATAGACACATCAATATTTGTTTCAAAAAAATGTGCTTTAGTTTGGTTGAAATAAATAAATAAATCATGGAAAGGTTTTTTCCACCATCCTTTTTCACAGTGATGATTTACTTAGTTGTTCACTTAGCAACTGAAGCTAAAATTGCAGGTCCAGTGTTGTTTCGATGGATGTCAATTAAAAGGTAAATCATAACTTTTAAGACCAATGAACCTTTTTTGATCAACTTGCACACAATGTGCTATGTTTGACGATCATTCATTTGGAACTTTAATTTCTTTGAGGATTTTCAGAAAATTTCCTTCTCCTTGTGAGTCATTTCATAACAAGCTTTAGGCAAATATAATTTATTAGAAGAGCAGGTCTTAGACGCATTTCCTCAAGGTCACATCGAGCCTTATAATTGTTTTTGATTTTCTAGCCTGGCCCAACAAAGTTCCAACAATATTATCACAAACATTCTTTTCTATATGCATCACGTCAACATTATGACACAATAATTGATCCTTCTAATAAGGAAATAAAAAAAATGCTTTTCCTTTTCCATGGCCTTACACCCACAATATCACCATAAAAACCAACACTTTCTAATTACTTCAAAATTTTATCACTAGAAAGAGGGATAGGAGGAGGTCTCAACTCTTCTTCACCATCAAAATATTGAGGATCTCTATGAAAGTTGTGGATGGGTCCTAACCAGTGACAATGTCCCATATAACAAAACTTCTTAACATGATGCAGCCATTTTGATGTGGTATCAACGCCACAACAAGGACAAGCAAATTCCCTTTTAGTACTATACCCTGAAAGAGTAGCATATCTAGGAAAATCACTAATTGTGGTCATTACTGCTGCATGAAGCTAGAAATATTCATTGCGAGAAGTGTCAAAGGTCTCAATACCTATATCCTATAGCTCTTTCAACTCCTGTAGTAATGGTTGCATGTATACATCAAACTTGTTGCTAAGAGCTCTTGGACCCAGGATAAGCAAAGAAAGAATAAAGTTAGGTTCTTTCATAACCAACCATGTGGGTAAATTGTAAGGAATCAAGATGACCGGCCATGTGCTATGAGCAACATTCATAGTTTTGAACAGATTGAAGCGATCTAAAGCTAAAGCTAATTGAACATTGCAAGGATTGGAAGAGAATTTTGGGAATACAACTTATTTAGAATGAAATATAAATATTCACAACTTTTTTAGAAAGGAAAATTTCACAACTTATTTAGGATGAAAAGGAAACATTCCCAACTTGTTTCGAATGGAAACATTCATAACTTGTTTGGAATAAAAAAAAATAGAACTTGTTTATAATAAAATGGAGGCATTCCTAACTTGTTTGGAATAGAAATATTCATAACTTATTTACAATAAAATGGAAACATTCACAACTTGTTTAGAATAGAAACACTCATAATTAGTTTGGAATGAAATGAAAACATTCACGACTTGTTTGGAATCATTCACAACTTGTTTAGAATAGAAACATTCACAACTAGTTTGGAATGAAATAAAAACATTCACGACTTGTTTGGAATCATTCACAACTTGTTTCTATTCAAAACATTCACAACTTGTTTGGAATGGAAACTAGTTACGAATGTTTCCATTTCATTCTAGACAAGTTGTGAATGTTTCCATTCCAAACAAGATGTAAATGTTTGTATTTCATTCTAAACAAGTTGCGAACTTTTCCATTTCATTCTAAACAAGTTGTGAATGTTTCCATTCTAAACAAGTTGTGAATGTTTACATTTCATTCTAAAGAAGTTGTGAATGTTTCCATTTCATTCCACACAACTTATGAATGTTTCCATTTCAATCTAAACAAGTTATGAATGTTTCCATTTTTTTATAAATAAGTTGTTAATGTTTCTATTTCATTCTAAAGAAGTTTTGAATGTTTCCATTCCAAACAAGTTGTGAATGTTTATATTCCACAAAAGTTATGAATGTTTCAACTTCGAACAAGTTGTGAATGTTTTCATTTCATTCTAAACAGGATGTGAATGTTTTCATTCCAAACTATTTATGAAGATTTCTATTTCATTATGAATAAGTTGTGAATGTTTCCACTCCAAACAGGTTGTGAATGTTTCCATTCCAAACCAGTTGTGAATGTTTCCATTTCATTCTAAATAAGTTGTGAATGTTTCCATTTCATTCTAAACAAGCTGAGATTGTTTCCATTTCATTCTAAACAAGTTGTGAATGTTTGCATTATAAACTAGTTGTGAATATTTCCAATTTATTCTAAATAAGTTATGAATGTTTTCATTTCATACAAAGCAAGTTGTGAAGGTTTTTGTTCCAAACTAGTTGTGAATGTTTACATTTCATTCTAAACAGGTTGTGAATATCTCCATTTCAAACAAGTTGTGAATGTTTCCATTCCAAACAAGTAGTGAATGTTTTTTTTTCCAAACAAGGTGTTAATGTTTCCATTTCATTCTAAGCTAGTTGTGATTGTTTCATTTTCATTCTAAACAAGTTGTGAGTGTTTCCATTTCATTCCAAATAAGTTGTGAATGTTTCTATTTCATTCTAAACAAGTTAGGAATGTTTCTATTCCAAACAATTTGTGAATGTTTCCATTTTATTCTAAACAAGTTGTGAATATTTCCATTACAAACTCGTTGTGAATGTTTCCATTTCATTCTAAAAATATTTTTAATTTTTTCTTTGCAAACAAGTTGTGAATATTTCTATTGTAAACAAGTTTTTTTTCCACTCAAAACTAGTCGTGAATGTTTTCATTTTATTCAAAATAAGTTATAAATGTTTCTATTTCATTATAAACAAGTTGTGAGTATTTCCATTTCATTGTAAATAGGTTTTGATTGTTTCCATTCCAAACAAGTTGTGAATGTTTCCATTTCATTATGAACAAGTTGTGAATGTTTCCATTTCATTTTAAATAGGTTGTGAATGTTTCATTTCCTTCTAAATAAGTTGTGAATGTTTTGATTTCAATCTGAACAAGTTATGAATATTTCCAATCCAAACAAGTTGTAAATGTTTACATTTTATTCTAAAAAAGTTGTAAATGTTTACATTTCATTCTTACACATGTTATGAACATTTCTATTTCATTCTAAACAAGTTGTGAATGTTTTCTTTCCTTCTAAACAAGTTGTAAATGTTTCCATTCTAAACAACTTGTGAATTTTTCAATTCAAAACAAGTTGTAAATGTTTCCATTTCATTCTAAACTAGTTGTGAATGTTTCTATTTCATTCCAAACTAGTTGTGAATGTGTCCATTTCATTCTAAACAAGTTTTAATTGTTTCCATTCTAAACAAGTTGTGAACATTTTCATTTCTTTTCAAAAAACTTGTGAATGTTTTCATTTCATTATAAACAAGTTGTAAATGTTTCCTTTACTTCTAAACAAGTTCTGAATGTTTCAATTTCATTCTAAACAAGTTGTGAATATTTCCATTCCAAACAAGTTGTAAATGTTTAGATTTTATTCTAAACAAGTTGTAAACTTTTCCATTTCATTCGAAATAAGTTATGAATGTTTTCATTTCATTATAAACAAGTTATGAATGCTTCCATTCCAAACTAGTTGTCATTGTTTTGATTTAATTCTAAAAAAGTTTGAAATGGAAACATTCACAACTAGTTTGGAATGAAAATATTCACAACTTATTTAGAATGACTTGGAAACATTCACAACTTGTTTAAAATGAAATGGAAAAGTTCGCAACTTGTTTAGTAGGAGATGTATAGATTTACTACTAAATAAGTTATGAATGTTTTTATTCCAAACTAGTTATGAATGTTTCCATTTCATTCTAAACAAGTTGTGAATGTTTTGCATTCCAAATATGTTTTGAAAGCTTTCATTTCATTCTAAACAAGTTATGAATGTTTCTATTTTATTCTAAACAAGTGGTGAATGTTTCCATTCCAAACATGTAATGCCCAAACAATCCAAAGTGATTAGGTCTCGGGTTAAATGGATTGGGAGCATAAGAATTTTTCCTTAATCGGGAATTTAGCTCAATTAAATTGAGGAGACAATATGGCATGGGCATAATTAAGTGTTGAACACTCTTAAAAATAAGCTTGGCTTAGGCCAAGAGAATTAGTGATGAAAATGGTGGATTTTAAAGGTGAGCGACTCAATTGAACAAAGGGATTTTTGTAGGATGGGCTCAATTGCCTAAATTCAAATAAATAGAGGACTAATTAGGGAATTAGCCCATTTTTATGGCATAGGATGCCATGGCCGGCCATACCCCTCCATTTCCTTTTATTTTATGTCACCTCCCTCCAATCCCAATATTTTAATCCACCTCCCATCCTTAGTTAACACTTTGGGTTCTTTCTTCACCTACTTGTCTCCTATTTTTTGACATTTTCTACCAACTTACACAAAAGTCTTCCAATTAGTCTTCCTTCCATTCAATATTTTCTCCCACTCTTCCAAGCACATTATACACTCATATTCTCTCCCATATGGCCGGCCATCACCTTCCCGCACATTAAAACATAATCAATCCCCTTATTCAAAGCCATTTGCTCTCAAATTCTCTCTTTCTCTCTCCATTTTCTTCCATACCAAGTCTCACCATTCCAAACAAATTTCCAACTCTTTTCCTACTCTAAATATTCATCCATAGCTGGAAATCATCCTTCCTCAAATTAAAACCAAGTATTCTTGGTAGAATTCAAGCTCTATGACCATAAAGAGCAAGAATCAAGTGAGGAATTCAAAGAAAACCAAGGAGGAAAATTTGACCATTTCCATTTCTTGGAGGTTTTAAGCTCTACTCAAGGAGCTCTTTGTGTGATTGAGTTTCTAAGTTCATTAGAAGCAAGAAATCAAGAAGAAGCTTGAAGAACATCAAGCACAAGAAATTGGTCTTACCTTTTCTGTGAGGTTCTGTAAGTGTGCACCAAGTGTTCTTGGTATTTTGTGTTATTTGAGTTAATCACCAAGTGTTCTTGGTACCTTATGGTTACTAATAAAATTTGGCCCATCTTGGTTCTTATGCTAGAAAACAATTTCTAGAGTCAACAAGCAAGGAAAACGAAGGAAAATAAGCTTCTAAAGCTTTCGGTGTTGTGGGTAAGGATTCCTATACTCTTTGAGTATTCGGGCCCCTAGGTGATGGTCATTGTAACCATATGATCCTAGGAGTGCTAAGAGGGCTTAAGTTATGTTATTGCTTCGGCAATTCTGTTTTGCTCATGAGCTAAGTTAAGTAAGCAAGCATTATGGGCTAGGAGTTAAGGCGGCCACCTTAATTCCTATGCTAAGTGAGCTCTCCGAAAACATTAAGTATATGAAATTAATGAATTAAAACTTGAGGGATGCTTGCTGCCCTTCTGTGAACAAAGTGTTAAGTGGCGTGTGTTTGTGTGCTTCTTTGATTTGTTGTGCATGCTAACCCCCGATTATGATATTATTGTTATATGCATGTATCTTTGTGTTTTCTTTGTCTTTATGTTTTCTTTGCAGGAGTAAGGATTATTTTGCCATTACATTCTTGGCATATGTTAGGCCTTGGAGGCCATAAGTTAGGCATTGGATGCCACGGAATCCTTATTGAGTTTTATAACTCACCCGCCCTACTCTACTTTTGTAGGTAAAGGTTTGCTTGAAAGATCAAGCTAAGAGTCTTGAGTACTCTTTCTGTGTGCTAAGGTTGGATTTGTGTATGGTATGGCTAAGAATATTCTAAGTATTCTAAGTATATAAGCTGCTTGTAAACAAGCTAAAAAAAAAGATATGGACTTTTTGTGCAGGACTTGAAGTCTTAGAATTGTGGGAACAAGGTCTATTAAGGTGGAAATTTGTGTTCCATGGATTTGTGGATTTATGGCTTGCTTTTAAGCATGTTTTTGTTGGTCTAACTTTAGTGACCAAATTATGGACTTAGCTAAAATTTGGCCAAACATGGTTTTGGGCTTGTAATATAGACTTTGGACATTTTGGGTATTTTTTTTCATTGCTTGGTGGACTTACCAAGGCACATGCATATTTTATGAGATATGTTTTTCATGAAACTTGGAAAAGCATGAAATTGGATGCATGTGTAAAGAATAGCTCCTAAAGAAATTTAATGCATGTATGTGAAACGTGAAGATTTCAGGATCTCATGATAACATACTCTTATGTTATCTACCCATGTATATAACACATGCATATTTGTTCATTTGAGTTCAACATGGATATAGGCATGCATAATTCTAATTCTTTAACATATTATTCATGCATTTGATATAACATGCTATATAACATATCAATTTTACATACATGTTGTGTCAAATAAACCTAGCATGCTACTAAGAACATACATGTAAATAATAAATGAAACCTAGCATGCTACTAAACCAAGAAAGAATGTGTACCTTTCTTCTTGGTTATGCTTGATCAAAATGAGGAATGACATGATCTTGGAGGAGCACCTTGAGGCTGAATTGAGATGAATAATCTCAATGTTAATCCACCCACTATGCTCTAGAAAAGTGTCTAATATTTCGGCCACTAAAAGAATAGGAAGGAGAACACTTTTCTCTCAAGAAAATGGAGCAAATGGAATGCCAAGGAATGCTCTAAATGGCCGGCCCCTAAAGCCTATTTATAGATGACCAAAAGGCACACCTTTACACCAAGCAAGGTGTCCTTTAAGCCAAAGAACACTTCCTTTGGCCAAGGGTCATCTATGGTGGCGAAAATACATGTCTCTTTGGCCAAGGAACACTTCCTTTGGCCTAAGAGACATGTCCCTTTGGTCAAGAGACATCTCTTGGTGCTATAACCAACCCATGGCCGAATATACATGTCTCTTGATGTCAAAGGACATCATTCTTGGTGCAATAACCACCCCAACCACCTCATGGCCGAATATACATGTCTCTTAATGTCAAAGGACATCATTCTTGGTGCAATAACCACCCCAACCACCCCATGGCCGAATATACATGTCTATTCACTCAAGGAACACTTCCTTTGGATGAAAGGACATGTTCTTTTAGCCAATAGTCATCTCTTTTGATGAAGAGACATACCTTTACACAAAAGATGTGTCTCTTGGTGGTTTTGAGCTAAAAGCAAGGTGAGCTGGCACAAAGCTAGCTCACTATGCTACTTATGCACCATTGAGCTCCTTTGAGCTCCAACCAAGCACCATGAACTGAGGTCCAGCTCCTAGAGCTGACCTTGAGCTGGAGTTAGCTGCTCTCAGCTGAAGTGAACTGAAGTCCAGCTACATTCAGCTACCAGAAGCTGAAGTGAGCTGACTTGAGCTGACTTGAGCTAACTTGAGCTGAAGTCCAGCTACTTTGAGCTACTTATAGCTGAAGTGAGCTGACTTGAGCTGAAGTCCAGCTACTCTGAGCTACTTATAGCTGCAGTGAGCTGAGTGAGCTCAGCTACTGAAGCTGACTTGAGCTAACTTGAGCTGACTTATAGCTGACTTGAGCTAACTTGAGCTGAAGTCCAGCTACCTTGAGCTACTTATAGCTGAAGTGAGCTGACTTGAGCTAAAGGGAGCTACTTCTAGCTGCCTTAGATAGCTGTTCAAGCTAGAGTTAGCTCAATGAGCTTAAATCCTACCTTAAAAGGATCTTGGTGCGCCAAGAATTCCAACAAACTCCCATTGGCACTAAGATGCTTTTAAAGTTCCAGCTCCCACTCAAAACAAACTCCTTAATCCTTATAGCCGAAATAATCCAGACCCTTCTACATATATAGAGTTGTGGGTGCGACCTCAGGCACACACACTATGTCTCTTCCATTGAGGTTGTTAGACGCTCAATAGAAGATTGTCCTCTCCTCATAGTTTGAACTTCTTCAAACTTTCTTTGAACACATCAAATTCAAGTGTGTTGCTTAAACACATCAATCTTGCTTGAACACATCAAGCTATGCCTTCCAGACCCCAGACATATGATACACTTCTTAATCACAATCAGTCTCTTTCTTAGAATTTCAACTTCTTGAAATCCATGATTGTATTAAGCATTGAGTACTCATTTAAATCACTTGTCATTCAATCTAGCATACTACTCACAGTAATATGTGGGCGCAAGATTAAATTTAGTGAACGTGTATCATCTTAATGTCTTTCCTTTTAGCTTTAACTACTTAGGTCAATGAGTTAACATGATTACCAAAAGGAGGATACTCCAGTCTCATTTCTCTAAGATCTTCGACAACTAATCAAAGTAATCATAATTAACTCAACTTCCTGATAGCAAGCCATAGTCACTAAGAGTCTGATTCGAAGAATCTCACACTAAGCAAGAATAGAGACAACTTGCTTAAATTCTTCTCTGGTCGTATTTCATGGTCATGGAACACTTGGAAACACATCCATTAAAGTTCCAGAATACACTTCTAAGGTGTTTTACTCATGTCACTCCCACTTGGAGTGATCTCCATTCCAATTGAGGAGTGTGTCATTTCTCCCTCTTAAAACACCATTAAGTGTACTCCTCTTAACATATAAAAGGAGGACATGTCAATAACCATGAAATTTCTCCATGTAAGCCCTTGCTTACATCTAACATAGGCTAGGATGTATGAATGGTCATACAAACTGAATGCACCAAAGCATTGAACCTTGATTACTCATAATCTAGGCGACCATGAAAGGCTAAAGTGTCATGTGTTGGAGCATGACTCCCACTTAAATGTACCATTCATTTAAGTCTTTAGCCAGTCTCATCCTTAATCTTACACAAAGATCAAGGGCGAATGACTCGTGTGAGAAAGTCATTCTCTACCTATGTTTGACATGTTCATTTGTTCGTTGTGTTTTCTAAAATTGAACTGATTATTTCATAAAATAATCTATATTATCACAAAAATAATACTTAACATGTGTGACACCAAAGAGGTGAAGTACATCCAACATTTACATTCTTCTAAGACCCATTGCTCTAACATGTCGAGCAAACACAAGTGGTGGCAATGGCTTAGTGAGAGGATCTGCCACCATCAGGTCTGTAGAAATGTACTCAATCCTAACTTCACCCTCTTCAATTGCATCCCTTACAAAGTTATATTTCATGCTAATGTGCTTGGTTTTTCCATGGTATTTGGGGTCCTTAGTATAAGCCATGGCTGCCATACTATCACTGTAGATAGTAATAGGTCTCTCAATAGAAACCTTGGACTCCAAATTCTTAAGGAAATAACCTAGCCAAAGGGCTTCTTGTACAGCTGAGGCACATGAAACAAATTCAGCCTCCATTGTGGACAATGCTTTACAAGTTTGCTTCTTACTACACCAAGTAGTAGCCCCACCATTTAGCATGAAAAGATAACCAGATGTAGACTTGCTGGAGTCTCTATCTCCTCCCCAATCAGCATCGGAATAGCCATGTAAACTAGGTCTTTACCTTGGTAACAAAGCCAATAATCCTTAGTACCCTTGAGGTACCTTAGGATCCTCTTGACACTCTTCCAATGCTCCAGACCAGGGTTGGAAGAATATCGTGCTAGAAGTCCAACCGCTTGGCTGATGTCTGGCCTTGTACATAACATGGCGTACATCAAGCTACCAATGGCACTTAGGTAGGGGACCTTAGCCATCTCTTCCTTCTTCTTTGGAGTCTTAGGACACAAGTCCTCTCCAATCTTGCAACCATATGCAAGACGTGTACTCATGGGCTTTGCGTTTGTTAAGTTGAACCTTTCAAGAATCTTATCAATATAAGGCCCTTGAGAAAGGGCCAACAGCCTTGCCTTTCTATCCCTCAGGATCTTAACCCCTAGGATAAAGGCAGCCTCTCCCATATCCTTCATGTTGAAGGTGGAAGACAACCATCCCTCGATGGAACTTAACAACGCAAGCCTATTACTTGCAATCAGTATATCATCTACATATAGAGTCAATACTGCAAAACTAGACCCAGAAGAGTACAAGTATACACAATGGTCTTTATGCATCATCACAAAGCCATAGCTTTTGGTTGCATGGTGAAACTTCAAGTACCACTGTCTTGAAGCTTGCTTAAGACTATAGATATACTTCTTTAGTCTACATACCTTGTCCTCTTGACCCTTTTGGACAAACCCCTTGGGTTGTCTCATATATATCTCCTCACTCAAAACACCATTGAGAAAGGTGGTCTTTACATCCATCTGATGTAACTCTAGGTCTAGATTTGCCACGATGGCAAGTAATATCCTGATGGAAATGAATTTCACAACAGGAGAGAAGGTGTCTTTGAAATCAACACCCTCCTTCTGTGTAAAACCCTTGGTCACCAACCGGGCCTTGTATCTTTCAATACTTCCATCAGAGTTCACCTTGATCTTGAGAACCGACTTGTTCCCAATTGCCTTACGGCCTAGAGGAAGATTACTTAGCTCCTAAACCCCATTGAGATGCATCGAATGCAACTCATCCTTCATTGCATTTAGCCACTCTTCCCTCTGTGCACCCTCAAGAGCCTCCTTAATGTTACTTGGCTCATCTATCTCAGATGCAACCAAGGTTGCCTCATTATCCATGACCCACCATTCCTTAGGTGGTATGGATTTCCTCATTGATCTTCTCAATGTAGGCTGAGATGGAGGCAACTCATGCTCTATCTTCTGAGGCTCAACATCTTGCCCTTGAGTATCCTCAACTCCCTCTTGAACAAAACCTTCCTCTTGGAAGTCTTGCTCATGTTGGTCCACAACAACAGGGATTTCTAGAGCCATTGTTCCATGTGGTTGAGTTATTCCATCTAGAGTAGGTGCATGTGTCCCAGGTGTCCTTATGACACTTGGTTGATCTTCATCTAGGATCTGGCTTAATGAGGTTAAGTCACCACGCTCACCAACTTTGGGGAACTCATCCTCCACAAAGTTAGCATTCCTTGCACCAAAGATGTTCCCTATTTTGTGACTTATATCCAAGAACACATAACCCCTAGACTGTTCAGCATAACCAAGGAAGGCACACCTCCTCCCTCTTGGACCCAACTTCCCCAAAGGGTGGTCCGTTATGTGAACATAAGCTAAGCAACCCCAAGGATGCAAATAGCTTAGGTTAGGAGTTTTTTTCTTCCATAACTCATATGGAGAAGAGTTCACGTTCTTGGTGGGTACTCTGTTAAGGACATGAACTATACACAGCAGTGCATTACTCCAATAAGTGATGTCTAAATTGGGCTTTGCCATCATGGAACGTACCATGACCATAAGAGTTCTATTCTTCCGCTCAGATACTCCATTTTGTTGGGGTGTCCAAGGAAGAGTGAACTCCCCCTCAATACCCTTCAAGTCACAAAATTCCTTGAATGCATTTGATGTATACTCTCCACCCCTATCTATCCTCAAGGACTTAACCTTCTTACCTACTTGGTTCTCAACCAAGTGCACATACTTCTCAAAGCATGCCAAGGCCTCTGCCTTGTTTCTCAGTAAGTAGATGTGGATGAATCAAGTATAATCATCCGTGAATGTGATGAAGTACTTGAATCCACTTCTGGATTCAACCCTCATTGGCCCATACAGGTCAAAGTGAACTAAACTTAGTGCCTCACCTCTCCTAGTTGCTCTGCCAAAAGGCTTTCTTGTGGCTTTGCCCTCTAGGCATGATTGGCAACTTGGAAGGACAACCTTGGTCAAGGAACCTAGCAAGCCACTTTTGGCTAGCTTGTCCATTCTATCTTGACCAATATGACCCAACCTCTTATGCCATCTCATTTAATTTGTGACCTCTGTCACATAGCAACTAGGACTTGCAACAGAATGGTCAGTTGGCTTCAACTCATAAAGCCCATTATTAACCGAGCAAGTGCATACTATCTGATTATCTTTAATAATAGACACATTATTATTAAAGAAATTAAAGTAATAATTGTACTTCAATATACAACTTATAGAAATCAAATTTCTACAAATGTCTGGTACATACAATACATCTATTAGATACAAATATCCAATATCTATAGGAACTCTACATGTTCCTATGCCTTCTACTTCCAGCCTGGCATCGTTCCCCACTGAAAAGTGCTTAGCTCCTTTTGAGAGCTTCCTGTAGGCCACGAACCAGGACTTGTCCCGGGCTATGTGGTCTGTTGCTCCCGAGTCTACAATCCACAAAGAATTGCACTCAATTAGTAATGTACATGACACAACATGTACAATGGAAGTAAAAGGGTATGTATGTACCTTGGGTGGACCCCATGCAATCCTTTGCAAAGTGTCCCTTATACCCACAGTTGAAGCACTTCAGCTTGCTTATGTCCCGCTTCTTCTTGAACTTTTTCTTGGAAGCAGGACCTTTTCCCTTGCCCTTCCCTGGCCCTCCTTTGCCACCATTCTTCTTCCATCCCTTCTGGATAGAAGATGAGGCAACATATGCCTTAGAATGGTCCTTGAGGGCCATCACCTCAGCCTCAAAGACGAGGTGATGGGCAATGTCATCAAATGACATTATTTGAGGGTTATGGCGTAAGTTGACCTTCATAAACTACCATTCCTCATCGGGCAAGGAACGGATTATTGCTTGCACTTGTTGCTCATCAGTGAGCACATGCCCAGCCGTCTTGAGCTGGTGGATCATGTGTGACATTTCACGCAAGTGAGCACTCATAGAGTGATCAGCACGCTTCACATAACTCTCAAACCTGAGAATCATTGAGCATTGTTTCTCTACAGAAACATCTCCATACTTGACCTTGACCGAGTCCCATATGGCCTTGGCCCCATCAAGCATGGAGAATTCCACCATAATCTCATCCACCATAGTGGAAAGGAGAGTGACTCTACACATAGAGTTTTTCTTTAGGAATGCCTCATAGGCAGTCCTATCCTCTCCCTCAGCAGGAGGCATGATCTCATGAGTGAGCACATCGAGAGTATCTTGCTCAATTAAAATGAATTTGACTTTCTATTGCTAAATTGAACAGTTTTCACCATCCAATTTGAGGTCACGGTTTAATTCTGCAACTATATTCTTACAAGCCATCTACATTGATGCAATTCACATGTTTTAGTTCAATTTACACAACAAGACTCAACAAAACAACATGTGTATGAAACAACTTCTAACATGCTCATATATGGCAAAAGAGATGCATATAGCATTCAATTAGAAATACACAAACATGCCTTCATTGCTTCATACACATATCCTTCATTAGCCTTATCAAAATCATACACATATGTATGATCCTAAATCATGCTTACTACATGCAACATATATATGTCAATGACCTAGGCTCTAATACCCATTGAAGATTTCAGGATCCCATGATAACATACTATTATGTTATCTACCCATGTACATGCCACATGCATATTTGTTCATTTGAGTTCAACATGGATATAGGCATGCATAATTCTAATTCTTTAACATATTATTCATGCATTTGATATAACATGCCATATAACATATCAATTTTACATACATGTTGTGTCAAATAAATCCTAGCATGCTACTAAGAACATACATGTAAATAATAAATGAAACCTAGCATGCTACTAAACAAAGAGAGAATGTGTACCTTTCTTCTTGGTTATGCTTGATCAAAATGAGGAAGGACTTGCTCTTGGAGGAGCACCTTCAAGCTGAATTGAGATGGATAATCTCAATGTTAATCCACCCATAATGCTCTAGAAAAGTGTCTAATATTTCGGCTACTAAAGGATAGAAGGAGAACACTTTTCTCTTAAGAAAATGAAGCAAATAGAATACCAAGGGATGAGTGATTTGGCCGGCGCCCTTAGCCTATTTATAGATGACAAAAGGCACACCTTTACACCAAGCAAGGTGTCCTTTAACCCAAGGAACACTTCCTTTGGCCAAGGGTCATCTATTTTGGCGAAATCACATGTCTCTTTGGCCAAGGAACACTTCCCTTGGTCCAAGGGACACCTCTTGGCCTAAATGATGTGTCCCCTTGGCCAAAGAACATGCCTTTTCAAGCATATGCCAAAATTACATGTCCCTTAAGGCCAAGGGACATCACTCTTGGTGCTAAAACCACCTTTTGGCCGAATAGACATGTTCCTTCACTCAAGGAACACTTCCCTTGGATGAAAGGACATGTTCTTTTAGCCAAGAGTCATCTCTTTTGATGAAGAGACATACCTTTACACAAAAGATGTGTCTCTTGGTGGTTTTGAGCTAAAAGCAAGGTGAGCTGGCACAAAGCTAGCTCACTACGCTACTTATGGACCATTGAGCTCCTCTGAGCTCCAATCAAGCTCCATGAGCTGAGGTCCAGCTCCTTGAGCTGACCTTGAGCTGGAGTTAGCTGCTCTCAGCTGAAGTGAGCTGACTTGAGCTAACTTGAGCTAACTTGAGCTGAAGTCCAGCTACTTTGAGCTACTTATAGCTGAAGTGAGCTGACTTGAGCTGAAGTCTAGCTACCTTGAGCTAACATAAGCTGAAGTCCAGCTGCCTCCAGCTACTTATAGCTGAAGTGAGCTGACTTGAGCTAAAGGGAGCTACTTCTAGTTGCCTTACATAGCTCAATGAGCTCAAATCCTACCTTAAAAGGATCTTGGTGCGCCAAGAATTCCAACAAAACAATGGGTGCATAAGTATTATGTTGCATCCAGGGGAATTAAGTGAATATGAGCACTAGTGATCACCAAAACACACATAAGCATGCAAGGCATATGCATGAAAATAAGTTTTCAAACTTGGACTTGGTGTTTTGGTTGCCATGCATATTCTTGGCTAAGCTTGGTAAAGACCATGAAATGAACACATGAATTCCACATAGGTGCTACCTTTTTTTCTGAGAGCACTAAAAACTTAACCCTTAATTAAAGAACTTAATGAGCTAGTACCGGTAAGTATCCTGGGGTTCGTGCCCACAAGTCCTAGTGTTTATTAAAAGCCCCTTCTGTGTAAATAAAATTCCGCTACATATTTTTATGTAATTGGGCCCGAATGGGCTAGGGGCAGTTTAGGGCACGACAAAACAAGTTATGAATGTTCCCATTCCTAATAAGTTTTAAGTGTTTCCATTTTATTCTAAACAAGCTGTGAATGTTTCCATTTTAAATTAGTTGTGAATGTTTCCTTTTCATTGAAAACAGGTTATGAATGTTTACATTCCAAAGTAGTTGTGAATGTTTCCATTTCATTCTAAATAAGTTTTGAATGTTTTCCATCCAAACTAGTTAGGAACATTTCCAATTCATTATAAACAAGTTGTGAATGTTTCCATTTCATTCAAAACAAGTTGTGAATATTTCCATTTCATTCTAAACAAGTTTTGCTGTTTTCAGTCCAAACTAGTTGGGAACATTTTCAATTCATTCTAAACAAGTTGTAAAGGTTTCCATTTTAGTTGAACCAAGTTGTGAATATTTCCTTTCCAAGCTGATTGTACAGATTTCCATTTTATTCTGAACCAGTTGTGAATGTATTCATCTCAAACAAGTTGTGAATGTTTTTATTCAAAACAAGTTGTGTGTGTTTCTTTTCCAAAAAAGTTGTATGTTTCTATTCCAAACTAGTTGTGAATGTTTCCATTTCATTCAAAATAGGTTGTGAATGTTTCCGTTCGAAACAAGTTGTGAATGCTTCCATTCAAAACTCGATGTGAATATTTCCATTTCACTTTAAACACATTGTGAGTGTTTTCATTCTAGTAGAAATAAGTTGTAAGTGTTTCACAACATGTTGTGACTGTTTCCATTCCAAACAAGTTGTGAATTTTTTTCATTTCATTGTAAACAAGTTGTCAATGTTTCCATTTTATTCTAAACAAGTTGTGAATGTTTCCCTTTCATCCTGAATAAGTTTTGAATGCTTGCATTCAAAACTAGATGTGAATGTTTCCAACTCAATCTAAACAAGTTGTGAATGTTTTCATTCTAAACAAGTTTTGAGTGTTTCCATTTCATTCTAAACAAGTTTTGAATGTTTCCATTTCATTCTAAACAAGTTTTGAATGTTTCCATTTCATTCTAAGTAAGTTGTGAATGCTTCCATTGCAAAGAAGTCATGAATGTTTCATTTTATTCTAAGCAAGTTGTTAAACTTTCCATTCCAAAATAAGTTATGAATGCTTATATTCCACACAAGTTGTGAATGTTTTCTTTTTCATTCTAAGCAAGTTGTGACTGTTTTTATCACAAATAAGTTGTGTATATTTCCATTCCATTCTAGGCTAGTTGTGACTGTTTCCATTCCAAACAAGTTGTGAGTGTTTCTGTTTCTTTCAAAACAAGTTGTGAAAGTCTCTATTTCATTCAAACCATGTTGTGAACATTTCAACATCATTATAAACAAGTTACAAATGTTTCCATTTCATTCTAAAGATGTTGTGAGTGTTTCCGATCCAAATAAGTTGTGAATGTTTCCATTTCAACCTAAACAAGTTGTGAATGTTTCCATTTCATTCTAAACAAGTTACAACCTATTTAGAATGAAATGGAAACATTCAAAACTTGTTTGGAATTAAAAGAATCACAACTTGTTTAAAATGGAAACATTTAGAACTTATTTAGAATGAAATAGAAACATTCACTACTTATTTGGAATGGAAAGTTTCACCACTTGTTAAGAATGAAATGGGAACATTCACAACTTTTTTGCAATGGAAACATTTACAACTTGTATAGAATGAAATGTAAACATTCACAACTTGTTTAGAATGTAATGGAAACATTCGCAACTTGTTTGGAATGAAATCAAAACATTCACAACAAGCTTTGAATGAAATGGAAACATTCATAACTTATTTAGAAGGAAATGGAAACATTCACAGCATGTTTATAGTGAAATGGAAACATTCTAAACTTGATTGGAATGGAAACATTCACAACCTCTTTGACATGGAAAAAACTAGTTTGGAATGGAAACGTTCACAACTTGTCTAGAATGAAATGGAAACATTAGAATGAAATGGAAACATTTACAAGTTTTTTGGAACTGAAGCACTCACAACTTGTTTAGAATGAAATTGAAATATTTTGCAACTAGTTTGGAGTGGAAACATTTACAACTTGTTTAGAATCAAATGGAAACCTTTACAGATTGTTTCAAATATAACGGAAACATTCACAACTTGATTACAATGAAATGAAAAATTTGACAACTATATTGGAATTCAAACATTCATAACTTGTATAGAATGAAATGAAAATGTTTACATCTTCTTTGGAATAGAAACTTTCATAACTTCTTTGGAATAAAAATGATCACAACTTGTTTGGAAAGGAAACATTCATAGCTTGTTTAGAATGAAATGGAAGCATTCACAACTTGTTTGGAATGAAAAATTCACAACTTGTTTAGAATAGAAACATTCAAGACCTATTTAGAATAAAATGGAAACATTCAAAACCTGTTTGGCATGGAAAAATTCACAACTTATTTAGAATGAAAATGTTCAAAACTTGTTTAGAATGGAAGCATTCACCACTTGCTTGGAATGAAATAAAAACATTTACAACTTGTTTAGAATGAAATGAAAATATTCACAACTTGTTTGGAATGAAAACATTCATAACTCCTTTAGCATGAAATGGAAACATTCACAACTTGTTTGGAATGAAATGGAAATATTCACAACCTGTTTGGAATAGAAACAACAAGTTTGGAAAGGAAGCATTCACAACTTGTTTAGAATAACGTGGGAACATTCACAACTAGTGTGGAATAGAAACATTCAAAACCTATTTGGAATGGAAACATTCACAACCTATTTGAAATAGAATGATTCACAACTTGTTTGGAATAAAATGGAAACATTCACAACTTGTTTGGAGGAGAAACAGTCAGAACATGTTTAGAATGAAATGGAAATGTTCACAAGTTGTTTAGAATGAAATGGAAATGTACACAACTTGTTTGGAGTGGAACAGACAAGTTGTCAATGTTACCGTTCCAAAGAACTTGTGAATATTTCAATTCAAAACAAGTTGTGAATGTCTCCATTTCATTTTCAACATGTGGTGAATGTTTATATTTCAAACAAGTTATGATTGTTTCCATTTCATTTTGAACGAGTTGTGAATGTTTCCATTCTAAATAAGTTATGAATGTTTCCATTCTAAATAGGTTGTGAATGTTTCTATTTTATTCCGAACAAGTTGTGAATGTTTCCATTTCATTTGAAACAAATTATAATTGTTTTCATTCCAAATAAGTTTGGAATGTTTTCATTTCATTCTGAACAAGTTACGAATATTATCATTCCAAACATGTTGTGAATGTTTCCATTCCAAACTAGTTATGAATTTTTTCTTTTCATTCTAAATAAGTTATGAATTTTTCCATTCCAAACAAGATTTCAATGTTTTCATTTCATTTTGAACAAGTTGTGAATATTATCATCCTAATCATGTTGTAAATGTTTTCACTTCATTCTAAACTAGTTGTAAATGTTTTCATTTCATTCTAAATAAGTTATGAATTTTTCTATTCTAAACAAATTGTGAATGTTTCCATTCCATTCTAAACAAGTTATGAATGTTTGCATTTCATTCTAAACAAGTTAGGAATGCTTCCATTTCATTCTAAACATATTGTGAGTGTTTCCATTCCAAAGAAGATCTCAATGTTTCCATTTCATTCTAAACAGGTTATGAATGTTTCCATTTCATTCTAAATAGGTTATGAATGTTTCCATTTCATAAACAAGTCAAGAATGTTTTCATTCCAAACAAGTTGTGAATATTTCCATTTCATTCTAAACAAGTTGTGAATGTTTTCATTCCAAACAAGTTATGAATGTTTTATTCTAAACAAGTTTTGAATGTTTCCATTTCAAACTGGTCGTGAATGTTTCCACTTCATTATAAACAAGTTGTAAATGTTTCCATTTCTTGCTAAACAAGTTGTGAATTTTTCTATTCCAAATGAGCTGTGAATGTTTGTATTCTAAACTAGTTGTGAATGTTTTTATTTCTTTCTAAATAAGTTGTGAATGTTTCCATTATAAACAAGTTGTGAATGTTTCCATTTCATTCTAAACAAGTTGTGAATGTTTCCATTTCATTCTAAACAAGCTGTGAATGTTTACATGTCATTCTAAACATGATGTGAATGTCTCAATTTCATTCTTAAGAAGTTGTCAATATGTCCCTTTCAAACATGTTGTAAATGTTTCCATTTCAATCTAAATAAGTTATGAATGTTTCCATTCCAAATAAGTTCTGAATGTTTCTATTTCATTCTAAACTAGTTGTGAATGTTTTCATTTCATTCTAAACATGTTATGAGTGTTTCCATTACAAACAAGTTGGGAATTTTTTCATTTCATTCTAAATAAGTTGTGAATATGTTCATTTCAAACTAGCTGTGAATGTTTCCATTTTAACCTAGTTATGGATGTTTCCAATTTATTCTAATCAAGTTATGAATGTTTCCATTCTAAACAAGTTATGAATGTTTTCATTCCAAACATGCTGTGCGTGTTTCCATTTTGAACTAGTTGTTAATGTTTTCATTTCATTCTAAACAAGTTGTGAATATTTCCATCCCAAACTAGTTATGAATGGTTCCCTATCAATCTAACCAAGTTATGACTATTTCTATTTCAAACAAGTTATGAATGTTTCCATTTCTATCTAAACAAGTTGTGAATGATTCTATTTCATTCTAAACTAGTTGTGAATGATTCCATTTCATTTTAAACTAGTTGTGAATGTTTCCATTCCAAATAAGTTGTGAATATTTTCATTTCATTCTAAATAAGTTTTCAATGTTTTTCTTTTCATTCCAAACAATTGGTGATTGTTTCCATTCTAAACAAGTTACGAATGTTTCTGTGACGACTCTCCTAGTTAAGGACGGGTTTTAATCAAGTAAGTATTTTTTTAGTTTATTTAAGTTTTTTAAAATTAAGTACCTCAAGTTAGCACCTTGTTAAGGAAGAAAGACAAGCTTAGCTTAGTAAGTGAGTTCCTAAGTGTGGTTTGGCACCTAAAAGTTAAAAAAAAAATGGGCAAAATGGTAATTTTGACCTAAGTGAATAGCATGACTATAATTTTGATGAAATTAGGGTCATGTAAGGAATTTGGCCTAGTTAAGTCAAGACCATTAGTTATCCTAGCTATTAGAACCGTTTTTGAAGGAAAAGAGTAAAAAGTTGCACTAAGTGTTTAATTAAGCCATTTATGTCTTAAGTGGCTTAAGTGTCCAATAGGCCAAGTGTAAGAGGCTCTTGGGCATCCTTTAGGACAAAGGAAATATGGTTTTGGGTGAGTGAACAAAGTAAAACAAATGAGAACTTGAGGGTCAAGGAGCAAGAAAATATGAAGTATGCTTTAGTGGGGGAGTTAGGATATTTTTTTGGCTTAGTTGACTTCCTTTACCATTTGCTTCCTTTCCTAAAATTCGTAGCTTCCTCTCCCCACCAGAATTTCTACTCCAAAGCTTCCTAATTCTACAAATTCCCATTGAATTCGAAGGCCCCAAGGTGATTACAAGAAGCTTCAAGCTCCATTTTGGTGTTCTTGTTTTAATCTAGATCTTTGATGCTTGTTTTGGACTTGAAACCTTAGGTAAGCTTCTTGGTTTTATATGGGCTGGTTCTAAGTTGTTCGCATAGCTAAAAAGGGTCTTGATTTGAGGTTCTTGATGCCATTTCATGTTGGTTTTATGATTCAAACTCAAGAGAGCTTGGTTGAGCTAAAGTGAGCATGTGCTTCAATTCTTGCTTCGTGCCTGAGTTTGAGGCAAGGGTTCAAGTTAATTTAGCTTAAATAATGCATAAAAATGTAGTGTTATGTGTGGGAATGAAGTAAAAACAAGACCCATGTGAATCAGACTTGGGATGAGAAAGTTTGAGCAGGTTTCGTGCAAGTTCGCACGCTGTCGCGCAATGCTGTAAATGCATTGGTGATGCGTCGCCACCAATTGGAGACGCATCGCCGTCAGATATCAGGATTCCAGAGCGTCGATGCCTTTGGCAACGCGTCACCGATGGCGCCACCAAGGCATTAGTCCCTCAAGCTTGGGGCATCCTAAGAATGTCTCAAATTCTCGGTTATCATCCCTAGGCTAATTTAGGATGTTCCGTAGCCTTGGTTGGGTCTTAGACTCATTCCCAAGTTAAGAATTATGCATTATTTAAGAGGTAGCTAAGTAAGGTGGTTAAGTTAGAGCTAAGTAGAGTGCCTAAGGGCTAAAAGTGCTTAAGTGGTCAATTGAGCGCTAAGGGGGATTAAGTCGGTTTCAGAGGCGACATTGCCCTAAAAGAAAAAGGTCTCAAACCTAAGAGAACTAAATAAGAAACCTAAGAAGATCCCAACCAAACTATTTAGTTTGGTAAGTGAGCCATTAAGGAGCTCTAAGCCAAACTATAAAGGTTTGGCTAGTTAAACCACATAAGATGGCTACCCTGTATAATAAATTAAGGGTAAGGCGGGTAAGTTTGAGAGGAGGTGATGACCTACTCTAGGACCCATAAGTGGGACTTAAGGGAGGTAAAGTATTTGGGATACGAGGGCCAGCGTCTCAAGTATCTCCGCCATTTAGGCTTACAGTAAGTAAAAGGCACTTAGCGTGCAAGAAGTCCCAAGGATTGTGTGAATCACATACCATACATTCATGCATTGCATATCTTCCATGTCGTTGTCTTGATTTACTTGTTGGTTGGCTACTTGATTGTTTGTTTTTCATGGTGGCATGCTGGCTTGCTACTATCTTCTTTGCAGGTACCCCAAGGGACCCTTACTGAGTACATTCATGTACTCACTCCCTTAAGTTTGTTGTGCAGGTTCTAACATCGGGCCTAACAACTAGTGGATAGTTGTGGGCTAAGCTTTCTCTTTTTGCAGGTATTCTTTCTCTAGAATCCTTGTGATTCTAAGTTTACTTGTGGACTAAGCTATGTACTGACTAAGTTTTATGCCTTTATAGTGTAGAGGCTAAGTGGTGCATAAGGACTAAGGAAGGGCTTGCACTTGGAGCTTTGATAGGTCAAAGGTGGGGCCCAAGTAAAGAATCTTAGTTAGGTTTTTGTCTCATGTATATAGTACCTTGTGTACTAAGGTGTTGCCTCTATTAGGATACTGTTGACACCCAATTTTGTTCGGGCATTGACTTTTGTTTAAGTTTTAGGTTAGAAAAATTAGTTTAGGAGGCATTTTCATTTTTAGGGACTATTTGGTCATTTGTTAAGAGTTTGGGTCATTTTTGTCATTTTAGGGTTTTTCATAATTAGTTGGTCTAGTTACATTTAGGTTGTATTGTTATTTTGGTCAACAAATCTTTAAGAATTTTAAGTGGTCATCTAAGGTAGAAATATGAGTTAATTTAGTTTAGGTACTAATTTGGAGTCCTAAAGGTCTTGTAGGGTCAATTTTGGGAAAACGGGAAAGTTTGGAGAAAAACTAGGAATTTTTAGAGGATTTTAGGGAAAAATTGGAAATGGAAAGTTTGGGGGCAAATATGATGAGATCATGAAATTTTAAGAAAATCTGGAAAATTTTAGGAAGTTTTGGGCTCAATTGACAAATTCTTAAAAGTTTGGGTCAAATTGAAACTTGCACAGAATTTAGGGCAAGATCAGCAGCTTGAGAGTTTTGTTGGACTTAAACTGGCACTTTACTAGATTATATCCTAATCCCCTCAAAATTGAATTTGGATCAAGCTTAAAATCTGTAAAACCTACCTAATCTCGCCTAGCCACTTTTAGTATAAGTATGAGCCATTAATTGATGAAAATAGAGAGAAAAATCGTAACCTTAAGCACTAGTCTCGAAAGAGGGAAAACAGCAGCCTTAAGCCTCTGATTTTTTGCTCTCAGCTCTCCAGTACCCTAACCTTCCTTCTAAGCCGCCGCCTCCCCTAGTGTATGCTTTTGCTGCCCGACGCCTCCGTCCTCTCCTTCCCTGTTTCGGCCACCATTTCCAGTCCATCGCTGCTGCTCCCCTCGCCTTCGCAATCGCTCCAGCCACCATCTTCAACCCTCCTTCCATCGTCATTCGCCCCTGACGTTTCCCCCCGACGTCACTCCCTCTCTCCACATCGGCCGCCGTCCGCTTGTCAAGGAGTCGCCACAGCCATCGCCACCCTAGCTGTCGCCGTCAAAGCCTAGGCCGCCAATCGATTGTTCGTCGACGGAGGAACACCGAGTCGAGAGTAGACCCATTTTTTTCTAACTCGGATCCGACCCAGCCAAGCTTCTGTTTTGGTACAACACTCGTCTAGTCCCTTTTCTCTCTGTTTCGTTTAATTGAGTATTCACTTCTTTTCTGTTTAACAAATCAATCACTAACAGCATTGTTTTTGTTTCTGGTTTGGTTTCTTTTTCTGATTGCTCGTTTTATTATTTTGGACAACGAATTAGTTTGGTAATTAATATAAAATTGCATGTTTAGGTTAGGTCAGATTTTACTTATTTATTGATTTTAATTTTTCATAGTTAGCATAAGTTTAAAATTCATGTTTATGTAATGCATCTAAAAAATCATATTTAAGAAATTCAATTTTCTGTGGGTTTTAATGAAAATTCTAGGATGAATTTAGGATGATAGTAAATTTCAAAATCCATATCCGGCTGACTCGATAGAGTCCATAGTTTGGATGAAAAATTATCTAAAATTTTCAATAAAAAATATATTACGTTTAACATCCATATCTGGGTGGTCCGATAGGATCTATGGTTTGGAAATATTAAAATTTTATAAAACCAAATAAAAATCAAATAGTAAAATTTAAAAGTCCATATCCGGGTGGTTCAGTTAGAATCCATGGTTTGGATATTAACTGAAATTATTTAAAGTAAGCAAAAAAAAAATTAAAATCAAACTAAGGTGCCAGTTTTTTGGAGCTATAACAAAGTTGTTTTAGCGTAACCGTACTCCCAAACCCCTCGAACTCTCGTAGACCATTTTAAGGTGTCCAATCGACCTAGTTGAAACAGATTGGTGGCGAATCCCAAAAATACGTTGCTACAGCTTGGCGACTCTAGTGGGGACATCTCGTGAGTCAAGCCTAAAAGTTTGATTTGTTTTGTTTTGCTTTGCTTATCTTTGTGTGGACTTATGTAATGTACTTGCTTGTTGGAAGCATGCAATATGCATTCAGGACATGAGGCTCTACACCCAAGCTTCCTCAACTCAAACACATTCTTTCAAAGCAGAATTGGTGTTGTTGTTCTTGTGAGACCATGGTCTCCAAGCCTTCACCGGTTTCAAGTAGGAAAGTAGTGTATTTCCCTTCTAAGACGGTAGTCTTTGCATGAGCCCACGAAAAGTTATGACCCGAATTAATCCTCTCCTTACATAAACCCTCGTGAATAAGGAATTGGGTTATTGCTATGATTTAGTGATGGGATTCAGGAACCACCCTCAGCCTTTTTGACAAGCCACCCTATGTTTATTGAATACCCCACTTAACCATAGAACTGGCCATAGAATTTCTACCATTTACTAACGCCATAAGCATGTCATTGTTATGCCACTTTGTTGCCTTACACTTTTGTTTTCTTTGTGTCTTATATTTATGGCTTTAACTTCTTTTTCTCATATTAGCTCATGAGTTATTAATTGCTTCATCTTCAAGAAATATGCTATTTAACCTGTTACTAACCTTGCTTTTCTTTTGTTGTGCTTTTGATTTTTCAAGTACAAGTTTTCTTCATGAATCAAAACCGCGCATCAAACTATACTAACTTTTTTCTTTCTGATGACAACAAGAAGTCTTGAAGTTCCACAATAGTGGACAATCAAGCTCACTCATTGCATGCATGCATTACATCAATCACATACATATAAAGTCTAATAAAATGAATCTCACTTTAAATAAGGTAAAAATTGGCCCTTAACACCTATATCCAACTCGGCTTCGAACAAGATGGAGGGCATGGCTGAACAAATGAAGCATTTAATTGAGCTGATTAAGAGGAAGGCGGTGCAAGCCCCTATCAGAGACCCACAGGATCAGATCCACCATCTCGGATTCACTCAACAACGAGTCTCAGTTCAAGATAAGCTCTTTCAAGACTCAAGCCCTTCTGATGACATTCATTTAAGGCACAATCCAATTTTTGAAGAAAAGAAGTCACTGCTTAAAGAAGAAAATGATACTCAGAAACTTGAGACCATAGGGAAGAGACTTCGGGCCATTGAAGGTGGCACTTTATTTGGATCCCTATTAGTGGACGATCTTTGCTTAGTGCCAGATGTTGTGATTCCCTCAGACTTCAAGGTACCAGAGTTTGAGAAATATGATGGGATAAGTTGCCCTATCACTCATATAACACTCTTCCTAAGAAAGCTACAACCACTCACAAAGGATGCAAAAGTGTGGATGACTCTTTTCCAAAAGAGCCTTGCAAAATCTGCATTACAGTGGTATCTTAGTCAAGGTCTGAAAAACATTAAGACGTGGAATGATCTCGCTCAAGCTTTCATTAACAATTACAAGCATGTTATGGACTTGGCTCTTGGTCGCCAAACTCTTCAGAATATGGAAAAGAAGAAAAAAGAGACCTTTGAGGAGTTTGCTCAAAGATGGAGAAACTTGGCAGCACAAGTTCGACCACCTATGATAGAAAGAGAAATGATCACTCTTTTTATCCAAACATTGAAAAGACCATTTTATGAAAAGCTAGTTGAGAACACTTTGAGTAGTTTTTCAAATATGGTGTTGTCCAGAGAAAAGATCGAATTCGGAATCAAAATAGGGAAGCTGGTCGAACCATCAACTGGGGGATTCCACAAGGGGAGAAGCGGGGCTGTTCAAAATGTCATTTCTGACACTCATGGCCCAACACTGCTTAAGATGTATAAGAAAGGGTAACCTAATGAGGCAATAGTCTCGGGGTCATTTCCTCACCCCACTTCATCATTGATTCAAGATCACAAGCCTCAGGGAGCACCATTGAAAAAGAAAGAGGAATTTGATCCCATCCTCATTTCATACAATGAGTTATATCCCAAGCTTATTGAGAGCCAACTAATACAGCCTATGCCAATGAAGCAAATTCAACCTCCTTATCCAATGTGGTATGATGTGAACACCATTTGTGAATATCATGGCGGAGTAGTCGATCACTCACTTGAAAATTGTTTTGCTCTCAAGAGGAAGGTACAACAGCTACTTGAGGCAAAGTTGTTGGATTTCACTAATGGACCATGAGAAAGTGCATCAACTCATAAGACTATTTCAAGTTAGGTCAACCTTTAGGTCTATGTACATTTTTAAATAATTGGAATGCTTCGAAGTGACTTGTATCTTTGAGAGCTTGCCAAAGTAATTTAATAGTAAAAATCTCCTAGATTTAGTCCAGAATCTAGGGTGTAGTCTTTGTTAAATGGACATCTGTTATTCTTTTCTTTTTCAATAAGGAGATGTAACATGTGCATTTTATTGCCTTGCCATAAAAACCCACATTTTACTTCCCTTTTCACCATCTTCACTATTACACCATTCATTTCACCATATTGCAATCATGTTTCTCTTGTGTAAATAAACACAAATGTGACAGTGCTACTCAAGAGTGGAAATGAAAGTCAAGGGAGACTTGATGGTGGCAATCTTGAAAAAACTGCCAAATCTAGGAAGAAGGATCTTAAATGTTGCACCTCAAATTTAAGTGGTTATCAACATCATTGCAAGAAGTTCTTGGTTAGCTTTTGGAAAAGGTAGCCCTCATATTAAATGGCTTCAGTGGCATTCCCATTTTAATGAATGCTCAACACAAGAAAAGGTTCTCAGTTCTCCACAATGAAAATTCCAAAAAGAAAAAAATTTCATCCCTTCCATCAAAAGGCAACAAGGGAAATTCAAAATAAAGAAAAAACTGAGAGCAAGCACGAGCAAGTAAGGCTACTTGAGTCATCTCACTTGAAGAGGACTATCAAGCATGTCATAATCATAGCTCACAAAAGAAAAAGATGAAAGAAAGAAAAATAAGGGCTCACTAGGTTGTTAGTCTGTTAGTGTTGTGCCCAAAAGGCCAATCATGAGATGATTGTATTTTTTCACATTGAGTCATGATATTTTACTTAGGCATTAATCCAGTAATTTTGTTTGTTGTTTTGTTTCTGCGTAACGTAATAAACATAATTGTAACCCTAGAATAATGATATTCTTAAACGTCCCTAGTCTGGTATTATTGTGGAACGGGTTGCAATAATACATAATGACTAGAATATGTAGAAACTAATATGAGATATGTAGTCTACATATGGGTACAAGTTGGAGAACTTGTGTACTGGACCGACCCACCATGAGAACACTTCATGGATCGTTATATGAGTATCATAAGTGATTCTCATGGTGATCATGATATATGTAGTCCTTCGACCTAAGATCATCAAAGTTCCCTACATGTGAGTTACATACTTTGATACTTTCCTTTGTTGCTCGTAACTGAGTGAACTTGAAGGAGGTCATTAGGTATGTCACATATCATGCGGAGGGATTTGTATGATCAAGATGAGATTTGTCCCTCCTATGTAACGGGAGTGATATTTTCGGGCCCCTTGATAGAGTGAGACTTAGAAAATGCATGGCCATACTCAGATGAGTTGATATACGATATCAAAGTCATCAGTTTAAGTTGGTCTACTCAGTAATCAAGAAACCAAAGATTGGGCTATACGAGAGTGACACATTCCATGTCTCGTGCTTAGTCTTGATATCTTGGACAAAGGGACAATGGCATATATCGGTGATGATCATAAAAGGTTTAGTCGATTCACCGACAATCTTGTCACTTGGGTAGCAATGATGTGTTGCTAGACACCGCTCATTGCTTATGATCATAAATGTGATTTATGATCATTGCCAACATGGCAAGAGCCTATTGGGTCGCACACATAGAGCTATTTGGATCATTAGAGTGCATGGGCTAATTATTTGGGTTATGGTTTCACTTTAATTTCGTATTAATAATGGGCCAAGGAGTTGAGCCATTATTAAGCCCGAAATTAAATCCTAATTGGATTAGGGTTTTGAAACCCATTAGGCCTGGAAGTTGAGTCTCACTATAAATACATCTTTTAAGTGAGAAATTCGCAGGTCTCCTTGCCCTAGCCTCCCAAAAGGACAGCCACACTCTTCTCTTGCAATTCCTTGGAGGACGCAAGCTAGCACTACGAGCGCAAGAGAAATGCATCTCTTGCCGGGACGTGGTGGAAGCGTGGTGATCCCGAGAGGCTTGTGTGGATACCATAGAGAGCCTGAACACGTCAACTATTTAGGTTTTGTAATTCGACTCTACAGTTGAGTGAGAGATCTCAACCGAAAATTAGGTATGAAATTTTCGAACACCCGGTTTACCCCGTTTCACTTGGATCCTAGAGGGTTTCGGTTAAATTCCGCTGCACTGTTTAGCTCCCGAAACCCAACATAGTCTCCAACACAACCTAGAAAAAAATAAAAAGTTAGAGAAAATGAAGGAAAAGAAATGAAAAGAAAAAGAAAAAGAAAAGTGAGCTATGGATTCTAGACTAAAAACCTACAAAGGTGGTTTAGAAGATGAGGCAACTTTCAAAGCAAGTCCGCACTCAGATTGCAAGCGTTGGGGGGCATATAATAAGGCCCAACTTTCTGGAAAATGTGGTAACTTTGAGGTTGTCGCTATCAAGTTTTTTTTAAGGCAATTAGATCTACTCATGAATGGCATTAAAAAGCCTTTCTTTCACACCATTCAAACTTTCCTTAACCTTACACTTGCCTTTTGATATCATTTTTTATTCATTTAAAATGTTGTCACCCTGAAACTTATTTCTACCTTTTGCCTTGTACATGTTTATGTCCTTGAGTTGAAAAGGGGAAGAATAACCGAACATCTTAATCAAATACAAAGACCGTAAGTTATTTTGTCAAGCTTTACAAATTGATGAAAGTCTTTTTGGGGAAATACAATTATTTTTCAATGTGTTCATATTCAAAAGGTGGAAGTAGCTTGAGTATCTCTTTGAGGAGATGTGATTTCCTGGGGCATAGTTGACCAACTATCACCCATTTGAAGGCGAGGCGGTGTCATAACCAATGAGAGACATCTTTGAGCAATCCATTCAAGATGCACTTGGACCTTTGGCAAGCAATTCATATGATCCGGTTGGGAAGGAGCAAAAGAGACGCACACTTCTGAGGGAACAATTCCAAGAAAGTGAATTCACAAGAGCAAAATAATTGAAGTTAAGATGGAAGATACTCCCTTTTCATGCATCATGGATTTTATAAAATCTGTGCATTTCATCTATTAAGGTTCTCAACAGTCATGGATTTTCATCAAATCTATGCATTTCACCTATTGAGGTTCTCACTTTTTGAGTCATTCATGACCATCATGCATATTCTTTTCAAAACAATTTTAAAGACAGGTTTCCTGATGGCAGGTTTGAGGAATGTCCACAAGGATCTCCAAGAAGAAAACTTTTACGAGGCATGATTTAAAGACCAAAGGTTAGAAGCATGGACATTCAACAAGGAGTTTTCAAAGATTGAGGTCAAGGTAAGTTTTTACTCCCAAAGAAATCATGGCTTATTTTCATGCTTGGGGGGCAAATTTGAGAGGTGGGCATCCAGGAGTTGTCATATGATTTTTCAAACATGATTTTCATCTTGTTTGGATGACTGCTCTTGAAGCTCACTTCAAGACATTTTCAAGATATTTTTAAGGTGTCTCAAGACACTTTCAACTCTTAAGGTTTCACATTGGACCACACTTTTTTCTCATTTTTAAGATTCACTCATTTTGTGAAATTTTCGACCTTTTGAAATTTACTCATTTTGTGGAATTTCTCACTTTCAAGATTCACTCATTTCGTGGAATCTTTGACCTTTTTGAAATTCACTCATTTTGTGGAATTTCTCACTTTCAAGATTCACTCATTTCGTGGAATCTTCGACCTTTTGAAATTCACTCGTTTTGTGAAATTTCTCACTTTCAAGATTCACTCATTTTGTGGAATCACTTTCAGGATTCACTCATTTTGTGGAACCTTTTGAAATTCACTCGTTTTGTGAAATTTCTCACTTTCAAGATTCACTCATTTCGTGGAATCTTCAGCTTTTTGAAATTCACTCATTTTGTGGAATTTCTTACTTTCAAGATTCACTCATTTCGTGGAATCTTCAGCTTTTTGAAATTCACTCATTTTGTGAAATTTCTCACTTTCAAGAATTGGTTTTCATTTTCATTTTGTGAATCTTCTTACTTTTGAAATTCACTCATTTTGTGGAATTTCTTACTTTCAAGATTCACTCATTTCGTGGAATCTTCAGCTTTTCAAAATTCACTCATTTTGTGGAATTTCTCACTTTCAAGATTCACTTGTTTTGTCATTTTCACGTCAAATCTTCAGCTTTTTGAAATTCACTCATTTTGTGGAATTTCTCACTTTCAAGATTCACTCATTTCGTGGAATCTTCGGCTTTTTGAAATTCACTTATTTTGTGAAATTTCTCACTTTCAAGATTCACTCATTTTGTGGAATCTTCAGCTTTTTGAAATTCACTTATTTTGTGAAATTTTTTACTTCAGGATTCACTTATTTCGTGGAATCTTCAACTTTTTAAAATTCACTCGTTTCGTGGAATTTCAATTTTTTTTTGCATTCACCCATTTTAAAAATTCACACTTTTGATGAAATTATTCTAAATCTAGTTGCTTTCTTTGAAATTTTTGCTTGAGATAATAATGAGGGTTCCTATATCTCAATACCAAAGCTAAACCGAGGCTCCAAAGAGAAAGTAATTCTCTTCCTCATAATTGAAGTCAAACAAAGGTTTTAAATGAGAAAGGTTTTTCTACCTCATCACATCTAAAACAAAGGTAATCCAAGCTTTCAAAAGCAAAGTTCTCTTTTCTCATAGTAAAAGCAGAGGTGGTAAAGTTCTCTACCTCAAAAGTCATTAGAGGTGATAAAGAGTCAGGGTTCTCTACCTCAAGAGAATTTAGAAGTGGTAAAGAGTTAGGGTGCCATACCTCAAAGGAATTTGAAGGCGGTAAAGAGTTAGGGTGCTCTACTTCAAAGGTCATTAGAGGTGGTAAAGAGTCAGGGTGCTCTACCTCAAAGGAAAACAGAGGTAGTAAGGAGAAGGTTCTCTACCTCTTAGACCATGGTGAGAGAGAGTTCTCTACCAAAGTTAAAAGAAATGAGAGAAGAGTTTCTTTCATCTATAGAAATGTTTCTATAGAGACAAGGGTGAAGAAGGTTCCTTAACCCCTCAAGAAAAGAGGAAAGAATTTTCCTCTTTGGTTTAGAAGCAATAGGAAGGTTCTTATTGCAAGAGCCTAGGAAAGTTCCTAGACTTAGTAAACGAGGAGGAAAATGTTTTTCTGCTTAGACTCTTAAATGATAGGAGAGTTCCCATCGTAGAGGAAATAAGGAAAGTTCCTTAACCTTAAAGAGGAGAAGATGAAGGTTTTTCTCCTCAAGGTTTTGGCAATCAGAAGGCTCTCAACATCTAGCTAAGGTTGGACGAAATTTGGTAATGGCTTTGCATGCATCATGTCCCATGAGACATGCAAAGGGGTGCAGCTGTTAACACACAATTTTATTCGGTCACTGAGTTTTACTTAAGTTTTAGGTTAAGAAAATTAGTTTAGGGGGCATTCTCATTTTTAGAGACTATTTGGTCATTTGTTAGGAGTTTGGGTCATTTTTATCATTTTAGGGTTTTGCATAGTTAGTTAGTCTAGTCACATTTAGGTTACATTGTTATTTTAGTGTAAGTGGTCATCTAGGGTAGAAATAGGAGTTAATTTAGTTTTGGCACTAATTTGGAATCCTAAAGGTCTTGTAAGGTCAATTTAGGAAAAATGGGAAAGTTTGGAGAAAAACTAGGAATTTTTCGAGGATTTTAGGGAAAAATTGGAAAGTTTGAGGTAAATTTGTCAGAAATAGAGAGTTTGGGGGCAAATTTGTTGAGATCTTGAAGTTTTAAGCAAATCTGGAAAATTTTAGGAAGTTTTGCGCTCAATTGACAAATCCTTAAAGTTTTGGGTTAAATTGAAATTCGCACAGAATTTGGGGCAAGATCAGCAGCTTGAGAGTTTTATTGGACTTAAACTAATACTTTACCAGATTATATCCTAATTTCCTCAAATTGAATTTAGATTAAGTTTAAACTCTGTAAAACATAGCTAATCTCGCCTAAGACTCAATAGTATAGTTATGGGTCACTATTGACATGAAAAGATAGAGAAAAATCATAACTCTAAGCTTTAGTCTCGAAAGAAGGAAAACAGCAGCCGTAAGTCCCTGATTTTTCGCTCTCAGCTCTCCAGTACCCTAACCTTCCTTCTGAGCCGCCGCCTCCCCTGGTGTACGCTTCTGCTGCCCGACGCCTCCGTTCTCTCGTTCACCGTTTCGGCCACCACTTCCAGTCCATCGCTGCTACTCCCCCAGCCTTCGCAATCGTTCCAGCCACCGTCGATGCGTCAATCGACGGCTCGCGCAGCCGCCTTCGGCCCTCCTTCCATCGTCCGTCGCCCCTGACGTTTCCCCCCTGACGTCGTTCCCTTGCTCCACATTGGCCGCCGTCCGCTTGTAAAGGAATTGCCACAGCCATCGCCGCCCTAGCCGTTGCCGTCAAAGCCCAGGCCGCCAATCGCTTGTTCGTCGACGGAGGAACACCGAATCAAGAGTAGACCCATTTTTTTTTCTAACCCGCACCTGACCCAGATCCGACCCAACTAGGCTTCTATTTTGGTACAACACTCGTCTAGCCCTTCTTCTCTCTGTTTTGTTTAATTGAGTATCCAATTGTTTATAAAATTGCATCTTTAGGTTAGGTTAGATTTTACTTATTTATTGATTTTAATTTTTCATAGCTAGCAAAAGTTTAAAATTCATGTTTACGTAATGCATCTAAAGGATTACATTTAAGAAAATCAATTATGTGTGGGTTTTAATGAAAACCCTAGGATGAATTTAGGATGGTAGTAAATTTCAAAATCTATATCCGGCTGATTCGATATGGTTCATGGTTTGGATGAAAAATTATCTAAAATTTTCAATAAAAAAATATATATATATTAAATTTAACATCCATATCTGGGTGGTCCGATAGGATCTATGGTTTGGAAATATCAAAATTTCATAAAACCAAATAAAAATCAAATAGTAAAGTTTAGAAGTCCATATCCGGGTGGTTCGGTTAGAATCCATGGTTTGGATATTAACTGAAATTATTTAAAGCAAGCAAAACAAAATTAAAATCAAACTAAGGTACCAATTTTGGACGCTACAATAAAGTTGTTTTAGCGTAACCGTACTCCCGAACCCCTCGAACTCTCGTAGACCATTTTAAGGTGGTCCAATCGACCTAGTCTGAAACAGAATTGGTGGCGACCCCCCAAAAATACGTTGCTATAGATACAGCCTGTCGAGTATAAAACTATTGAGTTACTTTCAATGGGGGTGCATGCTTATAGTGATGTTAAATGTGCATAAACTATTAATTGAAGCCGAAGTAACTAGCATTTCACTATCTTGGCATGATTTAAGCATGTTTTAAATGAAATGCTCGAGCAATGTTTTTAACAAATAGTTTACTTATTCGTTGCATTGCCAAGACAAAAGCACGCATGCATATCTTTTGCAGGGTAGGCTAAGAAACTAGTTGCACGTAAATTGTTTTAATTTTACTGATAAGTAATAGTTAGCCAATAGTAACTAAGTGGGATTCATAGTCCCTAAGGGCCTGCAAGCCAAGAAATTTGGGGCGCTTGGACCCCGTTCTGTGACAATTTCCATTCTAAACAAGTTGTGAATGTTTCCATTTCAAATAAACTTGTGAATGTTTTCCATTCCAAACAAATGGTGAATGTTCCCATTTCATTCTAAAAAGGTTGTGAAGAGTTTTATTTCTAAACACGTATGAATGTTTTCATTCCAAACAAGTTGTGAATGTTTCCATTTCATTCTAACACAAGTTTGTGCATATTTCCGCTCTAAACAAGCTGTGATTGCTTCTATTTCAAAAGAAGTTGTGAATATTTCTATTCTAAACAAGTTGTAAATGTTTCCATTTTAGTCACAGGGCCCAACTTAAGGGCCTGGAGGCCATTAGCTGAGTAATTCGGGTAATTTGGTGCCATGTGGGATGTTATACTGGCACGCCTTGGTAGGTTTGATCAAGATATGTTGGCACCATAACCTAGGGTCATTTCTTAAGATAGGGAGATTGAATTTGGAGGACCAACTTCTCGAAGGCAGGGAGAATGTTATAGCCATCCAAGTGGGAAACTCGTTTAAACAGTATTGTTATAGCCCTCCTAGTGGAATGCTTGGTGGGTAAGGTAAGTTCAAACTTTCCTAGTTTAAATGCCTTAGTTAGATATGAATTAGCAAAAATTCAAGAAATTTATTCCAAGGGTTAGTTGGTTCCGAGTGGTATGACACTAGGTTTGCTCGGGGGCAAAATGGTCAA
>SMDT01000519.1:0-162288 GCA_005392925.1 Aquilaria sinensis
AAGAAAAGAAGGCAAAGGACCCTAACACAAGCTAAGGAATCTCGGCATCTCAAGAGCCACCAACCCCCGCGTCCTTGTCTACCACCTTCGGCACCGGAAGAGGAAAGGGCAAGTTGAGGTGCTCAATTTTGGACCAAGACCACCGAGGCCCCTCGGGAATGTTTAGGGCCGCTAAGAAGGAGAGGTCCAGATCCGGGAACCTTTGCAGAACTTGATGCCGAACAAGGCAAAAGCCATCCTGAAAATCGACCTTGGTCGCTTGCTCGGCCTTCTCCTTCTCGACCGCTAAATCGTCAAGTTCCTTCGCCAGATCAGCGATCTCCTTCTTCAATGCCTTCGTCTTCTTCTTCTTCGGCTCCTTCTTCAGAGACTAGACCTCGGCCTGGAGCACGGCCTTCTCAACAAGCACCTTCGCCAAGAGAGCCTCAGACTCTGACTTCTCCTTTTGATACGCCTCGTTTGGGGAAGTTAGCTCCGCCACCATGGAGCCGAGGTCAGAAATCTTTTGGGATGAGTCTTTCAAGAGCTCCTCTTTTTCCTTCAACAACTCATCCCGAACAGCAGCAACCTCCTTCTTTGCAGCTTGAGCCGTCTCCGCGTTCTTGACAACCAATTCAGAGCACATGGCCTTGGATTTCTCCACACAGTCTAAGGCCTAGGCTTGAAACGCCGCTTGCTTCGTTGCCCAAACTCTAACAAGGCCGATGTACCCCAACAGCTGGAAAGCAAGAACAAAGTCAGTAAGGGAAAAAAAAAATGAGCCAAACACTTAGAAGAAATAAAAAAGAAAAAGAAAAAGGCCTGAAGTATACCTGGGCAGCGTGCTCGGAAACTTTTGCAGCAAGGGACTCTTCGTCCGGGCATGCCTCGGAAATGGCCTTGAAAGAGGCCTCGGTGAGGATCCCCCTTGAAATCTGGTTGGCCATTTTCCGGCAGTCGCCGGAGTACAAGTTCATGTCCTTCGTAAATGACCAGAGAGGCTCCCTCGGGATTTTCCCTTTCAGGATACGGGAATCCCGAAGCACCCGTTTCCGGGAGTGCTCGGCCACCCACCCCGAAGACGGTACCTCCTCTGCACAGCAAGACAAGAAACTTGTTAAGGCAAGCAATTTTCAAAGTTCAAAAAATAAAGACACTGCAGCTTGTCCAAAAAACAAACCTGGTGGCACCTCGGCAACATGATCGTCAGAATCCCGGACCCCCTCGGCAGAGATTTCCTTGCCTTTGCTCTTGCGGCGATCCTCGGCAGAAGGGACTTCCACCAAGGCGTCCAGAAGAGCCGCCGAGGAAGTGGGACTTCGAGGAGGGGCATCAGCGGCAACCTCGGTTGGCGGGGCAACATCAGCGTCAGGCTCTTTCTATGCCTCCTCGGGAATTTCCGGGGGAGGAAGAGGCGCGTCTTTCTTCGCCCGCTTTGTCGAGGATGGCCCGGCCCCAGACAATTTCCGCCTTCGGGAGACGGCCTTCTTTGTTTGCTCCCCCTTCTTGGCTTGGCCAAGGAAGAGCGCCTTGTTGTAAGCAGCAGACTCATCACCCATCGCTGAAAAAGAAGGAAAATATCAGTGTGAGTCTAAGTGGTATCTATAACAAAAAAATTTTTGGATAACTTACTCTCACAAAAAGCCTCGTAAGTAACCTCCTTCTAAAGGATTTTCACCAGCCAGGATTCTTTCCCAGCGATGGCAGGAGCCGGCATCCCGAGGTCCGTCTTATGCTCCTTCACTACCCCTAGTTCCTGAAGGACCTCTTCGGTCATCAGTTTCCACATGATGGGGAAAGGGTAGAGTGAGCGTGAAGGGACCTCGGAGTCCTAGTCGGAGACTGCCCGAATTCGTCTGTCGAAGTTCACGAACCTGGCCGCCAACTCAGGAGTCAGTAGCCTTTTCGGGTCTACAACATCTGTCTCCAGCCTTCCCGAAGCCCACTTGGTCGGAACGTACGACCAGGCCTCCTCCATCTTCAGAAAAAAGAATTTCTCTTGCCACCCTCACCAGCTGTCCTTAGTGGCGAAGGTGAACATATAGTTTTTGCTCCCTGATCCCCGAGGCAGCATGAAGTAAAAGCCACCCTTCGGGACCGCGTAGAGCTTATAGTACTGCATAAAAAGAATGAAATGGGGTTCTATTTTGAAAAGGCCGCACATGCAAAGGAAGGCATTAAAATAGCAGTACGAGTTCGGGGGAAGATGATTTATAGTAATGCCATGAAATTGGCAAAAGTCGCAAATCACCCTCGAGGGAGGAAACCGAAGTCCGACCTTCAGTTGGGCACGAAAAATGGTAACCTCATTTTGGCGGTTCAAAAAACCGACCACCTGAGGGCCAGGAAGTCTAGTGGTGGCGTAAGAAGGAAGAAAAAACTTTTTGGTCCATCTTTCTAATTTTTCTGAAGTCGTACAGCAAGTATGATTGAGAAGAGGAAGCCAGCTCTCTAGGATGGGGGAAACAGACATAATAGGAGTTGGCGAAGACATTTTGGAAAAAAAAAGGACTTCAAAAAGAAAAGGACTTCGGGAAAAAAAGACTTCGGGAAAGCTTCCAGAAAAGCAAAAGAGCACAGAAAATCAAAGGATTTTGAAAGTCAAAACCCACCAAAACGCTTTGCCAAAATCTGGGTTTGAAGTCGCCGTCATAAAAGGTGGCCCAGAAATCACCTGAGTTAGAACCGTTGCAAAGAACCATCGTGAAAAACACAAAAACAGTTGTGAGCAGGGGAGGAGCAAAAGCAGAAAAAAAGTAACTTTTGACGGAGAGCAGGCTATAGATAGGCCGAAGGAGGGTAGAAAGGTCAATCGGCGTCATAAGTACCCCACGAAGGCGAACAGTCGCCAACTGCTCGCCTTCATCTAAAAAAAGGCCCTTGCCTGCCATAACCAAACCAATGCAGTCCCCTCCAATGATAGCGTGCCACATGTCAGCAGCCATCACGCCAAACAAGGGACACACCTTCTGACACCCCTAAACCCTAGGCGCGGCTCGGCTCCAGACTGACACGCTTGCTTATGAGATGCGACGATGCGCAGACCTGCAAAAAGAAAGAAGTGGGTTACCTCGAAGACACCAAAAGACAGGCTATGGTCGAACAGCCTATGTCTTCAGACAAAAAGGTGCATCTCTTCGGCACAGGTATTACACCCAAGACCCGAGTCCGGAAAAGGCCCCCTCAGAAAGCCTTCAAACCAAAGTTTTCACTTCAGCCTTCTGAAGGGGGGGCATGTGATAGCGGAAGGGCTATCGCCTTTCTCAGTGCATACATCCTGCCAATAGTACATGGTCAGGAAACCTAGCGTTACCCAAAAGAGACGCGATATCATGGACCTCGGAAAGAGGGAGCGAAGCCTTGGGCAAATAGGTGGCCCCAAACCCCTGGGAATGAGACTTCGGCTAGAACGTCAGGAATCCCTCAAGGATGTTACCGGCTCACCTCGGGGGACTAAATAGATTACCTTCGGCAGGATGAAGAATCCAGCTATTTCAAGCAGGAGAGAATCAGTGCCCTGAAGGCGGAACCCCCGAACCAGGGAACTCCCCGAAATACAGGCATAATTCCTGAAGAAGGGCGTCCGTACCGAAGGACGACCTTGCCAGAGAAGCTCGGGAGTACGGCATGGACATTTAAGGAAGCCTCTGACATGTCGCCCACATGCGCTACACGCCGCCTCGAAGAATGGTCTGACGCACCGACGTCGTCTAAGTCTTGTCACGACCTGTCCTCGGTCCCAAACCCATGAGAGAGCCTACAAACGGCTACCTGTCCCCTACGCCCGGAAGTACAGATCACATCCGACCGAACATGTGTCGTGATCTGAACGGGCTGCGCACCACCTATAAATGCCAGGAAACAAGCCCTGGCAAAGGATCAGCAGGGGATCCTCTCCCTGACCAAAACACGAATAGGCAAGACCAGGCAAGAACCTCTTAGTGCCCCTATTCCTTTATCTCCCCCCGGAACACTAACTTGGGTGTCGGAGGCTCCTCCCCGGAAAAACACTCCGGGGACCTCCTGATCTCCTTTCTTCTGAGCATTTTAGGCACACTCCTCTGGGAAACCTTTGATCCAGATGTCCTCCCTCACAGGAAGTCCCTCTCGAAGTCATACCATGTCACCTGACGAAGATGCTGCAGGGCATCAATTTTGTATTAATAATGGGCCCAAGAGTTGAGCCATTATTAAGCCCGAAATTAAAGCCTAATTGGATTAGGGCTTTGAAACCCATTAGGCCTGGAAGTTGAGTCTTCACTATAAATACAACTTTTAAGTGAGAAATTCGCAGGTCTCCTTGCCCTAGCCTCCCAAAAAGGACAGCCACACTCTTCTCTTGCAATTCCTTGGAGGACGCAAGCTAGCACTGCGAGCGTGCAAGAGAAACACATCTGTCCGGGACGTGGTGGAAGCGTGGTGATCCCGAGAGGCTCGTGTGGATACCATAGAGAGCCTTGAACACGTCAACTATTCAGGTTTTGTGATTCGACTCTACAGTTGAGTGAGAGATCTCAACCGGAAAATTTTTGAACACCCGGTTTACCCCGTTTCACTTAGATCCTGGAGGGTTTCGGTTAAATTCCGCTGCGTTGTTTGGCTCTCGAAACCCAACAGTGGTATCAGAGCTACTGGTGAAACCCTAAATCGGGATTGAGTGTTGAATCGCATGATGCTATGTGTTCGGTTGCTTTTCGGCCATGATTAATTAGATTGATTCAAGATGCATGAAACTGGAATTCGTAATGAACATATGAGATATATGAAGAAACGACACAAATTGGTTAATGAGATTAATCTCAAATTGAATGGTATGAGATACCTATATGGATTAGGATTCTTGCAATAGTTGCAGAAACCCTAGCTTGGTTCGGATTCAGCCTGTTCAGGCACTGAAAGTAAGGTATTTTTGGTGGCTCGAATAGAGGAGTCTCGGGTGCCTACTTTCTCAAAATACAAGATTTCGGGCTAAGCAATTGTAAGAAAATTTTTTGCGCAGGGGGGCGCTGCCCCCCACGCCCCCCGCAAGGGCGGCTCCCCTTGACCTCGTCCGCTGACCGGTCAGCGGAACCACCGCCCACTGACAGGCCAGCGGGACCGCCGTATGCGAAGCGCCACATAAATAAAAACTGGTTAATCAACACACGAAAATTGGCATGCATCTTTGTTGAATGAAATTTGACATGATATGCTAATTGGTGTTTGAAGCATGGTGCATGGTTATAGCCCTTGATTGGTTGTACTTGTAAATACGACCTGCGAGTCGTGCCTTTTCTTATCACTCTCATTGTACATTCTCTTCTCACCTTACTCCCCTCGAATGTAACTCGAGGTTTCTATTATTGATGTAATGGTACATTATGGGATCATCCAAGTTGGTATGTCCAAGGATCATCCAAGGTGGTATGTCCAAGGAGGTGACAACAAAAGGGCAACCAAGAAAGGAAGAGAAGGAGCTTGTGAAGACTCTTTTCTTTTCTTAGGCTTTTATGATATTCTCATTGGCTTGAGAATATCGCATAGTTTGGGCTATAACCATGTCACGTTTACTTTCTTGTAAGCATGAGATGCATGTTTTATATTTGTATGTGATGCATGTATAAGACAACCGGAGATAACATATTGGTGAGATCAAAATGAAAAAAATCCCTCAAACAAATATTAAGTCATTAAATGTGATGCCTTCCAAATGTTGGCACTCGTCAAGACTTTGATCAACATTAGGTGGGTTTGCCAAAGCAAAGCACCTATGTTCATCTTGGTAAGGCGCGATGGGATAATAGTGATATCCAAATTGCTAACTTTGGGTCTGACTTAACTAAGTCATCCTAATAGGATTAGGGACTTAGAGGCATAGAGTTGGGCTTAAGCTCATGAGATGAGCTTGGACAAGTGTTGTTCTCCAAACTATCCAAGAGTTGCATAAGATGCAATTGGCAAAGAGTTGCCTACCTAAATAGCTGTAACTTGAGAGAAAAGCCAAAGCTGACTCAGGTTGAGATCAAATATGGATCTTGGCCCACTAGAATACCTTAGCGCCGAGGTGTTCCGAAATAATATCGAGGGTTATTATTTTGAGGAAAATGGTGGGAGTATCGTTTAATAAAAGTCCTTACTAAATGAATTAAAATACATGACTCTTACACTGCATATTTACTATTGTAGATAATCATGGCACAAAACACATCGACACTTTCGTTGCGATCGATCCTTGAGAAGGAAAAATTGAATCAGACCAACTTTCTCAAATGGTACCGAAACTTGAGGATAGTCCTCAAGCAAGAGAGAAAGGCTTATGTCCTAGAGCAGCCCATTCCGAATGAGCCTGCTGCCACTGCTCCAAGAGCTGAAAGGGATACTCATAAGAGGCATTCTGATGATGCTTTGGATGTTATATGCGTCATGCTTATTACCATGGAATCTGAGCTTCAGAAGCAACATGAGAACATGGGGGCGTTCAATATGATCGAACATCTCAAAATGCTTTTGCAAGAGCAAGCTAGGCATGAGAGGTTTGAGACCTCTAAGGCATTGTTTCAGTGCAATATGTCTGAGGGAAGTCCCGTGGGTCCTCATGTGCTCAAGATGATTGGGTATATTGAGAATCTTGAGAATTTGGGATTTGCTCCTCAAAAAGAGTTGGCTATCGATGTAGTCTTGCAATCGTTGCCTGAAAGCTACAGTCAGTTCGTCATGAACTATAACATGAACGACCTTGACAAGTCCCTTCCTGAATTACTCAACATGTTGAGAACTGCTGAGCAAAACCTTAAGAAGGCTAAGCCCATTTTTATGGTTCAAAAGGGCAAGGGAAAGGGAAAAGCCAACAAGAAGAAGGATAAAAGTTAATGGAAAGTCCAATGCTAGTTCTTCTTCAGCTGCACTGAAACGAAAGGGTGGTGTGGCAAAGGAAGGGGAGTGCTTCCATTGTAGGCAACCTGGACACTGGAAGCACAATTGCAAGCTCTATCTTGAAGAACTTGCTAAGGAAAAGGGAAGTAAGACTTCCACTTCAGGTATTTTTGTTATAGAGGCTAACTTTTCTACTTCCTCATCTTGGGTATTGGATACTGGATGTGGATCTCACATTTGTGCAAATGTGCAGGATCTAAGTAGAAGTAGAAGATTGGCCCGAGGTGAAGTGGACCTACGTGTTGGAAATGGAGCAAGGGTTGCTGCCTTAGCCGTAGGGACTTATGTTCTCACTTTACCTAGTGGATTAGTTTTAGAATTAGACAACTGCTACTTTGTGCCTACTATTAGTAGAAATTTGATTTCTGTTTCTTGTTTGGACAAGAAAGGTTTTTCATTTATAATAAAGGACAAATGTTGTTCTATTTATTTGAATGAAATCTTTTATGGTAGTGCTCAACTTAGCAATGGGTTGTATGTTCTAGACCTCGAAGATCCAATCTATAATGTGAATACCAAGAAGGTCAGATTAAATGATTCGAACCCAACCTATCTCTGGCACTGTCGCTTGGGCCATATAAATGAGACCCGCATATCCAAGCTCCATATGGATGGACTCTTGGACTCATTTGATTTTGAATCATATGAGACAAGTGAGTCATGTTTGTTGGGCAAGATGACCAAAGCCCCATTCACAGGGCAAAGTGAAAGGGCTAATGACTTACTAGGACTCATACATAGTGATGTATGTGGCCCTATGTCTACACAAGCTAGAGGAGGTTTCCAATACTTCATTACTTTCACTGATGACTTCAGCAGATATGGCTATGTGTATCTTATGAGACACAAGTCAGAATCCTTTGAAAAGTTCAAAGAATTCAAGAATGAAGTAGAGAATCAACTCGGGAAGAGTATCAAAGTGCTTCGATCAGATCGAGGTGGAGAGTACTTGGATCGAGAATTCCTTGACTATCTGAAGGAGTGTGGTATAGTATCACAACTCACTCCACCAGGTACACCTCAATGGAATGGTGTATCTGAAAGGAGAAATCGAACTCTGTTAGACATGGTTCGCTCTATGATGAGTCAAGCTGACCTTCCAAACTCCTTTTGGGGACATGCTCTAGAGACAGCCGCTTTTACACTAAACCGAGTTCCATCTAAATCGGTTCAAAAGACACCATATGAGATATGGAGTGGGAGGCGTCCCAATTTGTCTTTTATGAAGATTTGGGGTTGTGACGCTTATGTGAAACGTCAATCCTCTAACAAACTAGGGCCCAAATCTCAAAAATGTCTTTTTGTTGGGTATCCTAAAGAAACAAAAGGTTACTATTTCTACAATCCTTCTGAGCAAAAAGTGTTTGTTGCTCGAACTGGTGTCTTTTTAGAGAAAGAGTTTATCTCTAAAGGAACTAGTGGGAGGAAAGTAGAACTTGAAGAAATTCAAGAACAACAAGGAGACATCGAACCTGAAATGGAACCTGAACAGACACCACAAGATGTTGTGGTTCAAGAGTCTATTCCTGTAGCACAGAGCCCACGTAGGTCTGGTAGGATTCGGCGTGAGCCCGAGAGATATGGATTTCTCGTGACTCACACCAGTGATGTGATGCTCATGGATCAAGATGAGCCCACAACCTACCAACAAGCTATGTCGGGGCCTGACTCTGAGAAGTGGCTAGTGGCCATGAAATCCGAGATGGAATCCATGTATGAAAACCAAGTATGGACTTTGGTTGACCCACCTGAAGGGGTAAAACCCATAGGGTGCAAATGGGTTTTCAAGAAGAAAACTGACATGGATGGTAATGTGATTACCTTTAAGGGACGATTGGTTGCAAAAGGTTTCAAGCAAATTCATGGTATTGACTATGATGAAACTTTTTCACCAGTTGCTATGCTTAAATCCATCCGAATTTTGTTTGCTATTGCTGCACACTATGATTATGAGATATGGCAAATGGATGTCAAAACTGCATTCCTAAATGGAAAGCTACTTGAGGATGTGTACGTGACACAACCTGAGGGTTTTGTCACTCCTGAGAATGCCAATAAAGTGTGCAAGTTGCAAAGGTCCATTTATGGACTGAAGCAAGCTTCTCGAAGTTGGAATCTTCATTTTGATGATGCAATCAAAGAGTTTGGTTTTATCAAAAATGAAGATGAACCTTGTGTCTACAAGAAGGTTAGTGGGAGCGCTATTGTCTTCTTGGTGTTGTATGTAGATGACATACTACTCATCGGGAATGACATTCCTATGCTACAGTCTGTGAAGACTTGGCTAAGGAAATGTTTCTCTATGAAGGACTTGGGTGAAGCAGCCTATGTGTTAGGCATCAGGATCTATAGAGATAGATCTAGAAAGCTTCTTGGCCTAAGTCAAAGTACATATATTGACAAGGTGCTAAAGAGGTTTAGCATGCAAGATTCCAAGAAAGGATTCTTGCCCATGTCACATGGTATCGCTCTTTCTAGATCTCAGTGTCCGAGTACAACCGAGGAGAGAGAGCGCATGAGTAAGATTCCATATGCCTCAGCAATTGGATCTATCATGTATGCCATGATATGTACTCGTCCCGATGTCTCATATGCTTTGAGCATGACAAGTAGGTACCAATCGAACCCCGGTGAGAGTCACTGGACAGCTGTTAAGAACATCCTTAAGTACTTACGAAGGACTAAGGATGCATTCTTGGTCTTTGGAGGTGAAGATGAGCTCATTGTAAGGGGTTACACCGATGCAAGCTTCCAATCTGATAAGGATGATTTTAGATCGCAATCTGGTTATGTGTTTTGTATTGGTGGTGGTGCTGTGAGCTAGAAGAGTTCAAAGCAAGAGACAGTAGCTGACTCTACAATAGAATCTGAGTACATTGCCGCCTCTGATGCTGCGAAGGAGGCAGTTTGGATCAAGAAGTTCATCATTGAACTTGGAGTGGTTCCAAGCATTGCCGACCCGATAGAGCTCTATTGTGACAACAATGGAGCAATCGCACACAGGCTAAGGAACCTCGATCTCACCAGCGATCCAAACACATACTTCGACGCTATCATCTCATCAGGGAGATCATCAAGAGGGGTGATGTAAGGATATGCAGGACTTCAACAGACAGCAACATTGCTGATCCACTGACAAAGCCCCTTACGCAGCAGAAGCATGATAGCCATTCTAGGTCCATCGGTATTAGATACATGGATGATTGGCTTTTAGTGCAAGTGGGAGATTGTTAGTTTTGTGCCCAAAAGCCAATCATGAGATGATTGTATTTTTGCACATTGAGTCATGATATTTTATTAAGGCATTAATCCAGCAATTATGTTTGTTGTTTTGTTTCTACATAACGTAATAAACATAATTGTAACCCTAGAATAATGATATTCTCAAATGTCCCTAGTCTAGTATTATTGTGGAGCGGGTTGCAATAATACATAACGACTAGCATATGTGGAGACTAATATGAGATATGTAGTCTACATATGGGTACAAGTTGGAGAACTTGTGTACTGGACCGACCCACCATGAGAACACTACATGGATCGTTATATGAGTGTCATAAGTGATTCTCATAGTGATCATGGTATATGTAGTCCTTTGACCTAAGATCATCAAGGTTCCCTACATGTGAGTCACATACTTTGATACTTTCCTTTGTTGCTCGTAACTGAGTGAACTTGAAGGAGGTCATTGGGTATGTCACATATCATGCGGAGGGATTTGTATGATCAAGATGGGATTTGTCCCTCCTATGTAACGGGAGTGATATCTTCGGGCCCCTTGATAGAGTAAGACTTAGAAAAATGCATGGCCATGCTCGGATGAGTTGATATACGATATCAATGTCATCAGTTTAAGTTGGTCTACTCGGTAATCAAGAAACCAAAGATTGGGCTATACGAGAGTGACACATTCCATGTCTCGTGCTTAGTCTTGATATCTTGGACAAAGGGACAATGGCATATATCGGTGATGATCATAAAGGTTTAGTCGAATCACCGACAATCTTGTCACTTGGGTAGCAATGATGTGTTCCTAGACACCGCTCATTGCTTATGATCATAAATGTGATTTATGATCATTGCCAACGTGGTAAGAGCCTATTGGGTCGCACACATAGAGCTATTTGGATCATTAGAGTGCATGGGCTAATTATTTGGGTTATGGTTTCACTTTAATTTCATATTAATAATGGGCCCAAAAGTTGAGCCATTATTAAGCCCAAAATTAAAGCCTAATTGGATTAGGGCTTTGAAACCCATTAGGCCTGGAAGTTGAGTCTCACTATAAATACAACTTCTAGTGAGAAATTCGCAAGTCTCCTTGCCCTGACCCTCTCAAGGATGAAATCAAAAGAGTTCTAAGAGTTCCAGCCACACTTTTCTCCTGCCATTCCTTGGAGAACTTAAGCTAGTAGGGCGAGCACAAAAGGAATACATCTACCGGGATGTGGTGGAGACTTGCTGATCCCAAGAGGCTCGTGTGGATACCATAGAGAGCTTGACCATGTCAACTATTCAAGTTTCATGATTCAACTCAAAAGTTGGGTGAAAGATCTTAACCAAACTAGGTATAAATATTTGAACACTCGATTTACCTTGTTTTACTTGCATCTTGGAATGTTTTGATTATCTTCTACTGCACTTGTTTGGCCCCTGAAATGCAACAAGGTTGAATTTTCAAATGAGTTAGTTCAGTTGGCGTAGTTGGTAGCAAATAATAATGAGTTGAATGGATAAGTTCCGTAGAGTAGCCAAGCAATTGAGTTGTTTAGGCAGATGCTGAAAAAGTAAGCAGGTAAGTTTTAATTTTTTTTTTCCACCATCATTGCAAAAGGTAACCAAGGAAGGAAGCAAGGACCAAGGAACTCATCCGAGGGTAAATGAATTGATTAGCTTGTTCATCTGTTAGCTCTATACCCTAGGGTAGAGCCAATTAGAGTAAAGTCACTGCTAGGGTTTAACTTGATTTCCAGAACATAGTAAGAGAGCCCAAGCAATAGGATTAGCTGGCATGCACAGAGGGATAGGTAGTGACCTGTTATCATCATCATGAGGCTAAGTGCAGTTAAGAGCCATAGAGGTGACTTATGGAAGAAAAGAGATTTGACTAGTGCAACTGGCCGAGTAGGTAAAGGACTAAGTCCTAAAAGGAACTGAGGTAGTGATGGTGGTCACTTAGTACTTTATGTTAGTGTGAGTAAGTTAGTAGAACACTGAACTGTCAGGTTAGAAATAACCAGCTGAGTCCAGAAAGGGGATGTCTTGCCTTAACCCTTTGGGTTAGTGTTTGTGGAGTTCCCATGCGGAAGCTTTCATTATGACCAGTTGAGGGCTGACTCATAAGTAGCCAAAAGGAGAAGTAATCTCGCACCTACTTTAATATATTCTTGGAAATTAGAAGTGCCAGGTCTAGTATAGGTACAATTCTGCTCATATGTTGTGGAATGACTCTGGTAGTTGTTGTGTTCACTAGAGGTAAGGTAAGTTAAAGGAAATAACCCTAACTAGTGAGGCTTTTAGTTAAGCTAGTTTCAAGCCTAAAGTTAGAGCAACTCACTTGACCTTAGTGGCTTGTAAAGGAAAGCCTAATGACTAGCAAGATTTGTTGTCAGGGCGCAATTCACCCACACTCTAAATCTTTTAGTGGCTTGAAACCAACTACTTGTTGGGTTTCAGGAGCCAAACAAGCGTAGTGGAATTTAATTTCGGGCTTAATAATGGCTCAACTCTTGGGCCCATTATTAATACGAAATTATTGTGAAACCATAACCCAAATAATTAGCCCATGCACTCTAATGATCCAAATAGCTCTATGTGTGCGACCCAATAGGCTCTTACCACGTTGGCAATGATCATAAATCACATTTATGATCATAAGCAATGAGCGGTGTCTAGCAACACATCATTGCTACCCAAGTGACAAGATTGTCGGTGATTCGACTAAACCTTTATGATCATCACCGATATATGCCATTGTCCCTTTGTCCAAGATATCAAGACTAAGCACGAGACATGGAATGTGTCACTCTCGTATAGCCCAATCTTTGGTTTCTTGATTACCGAGTAGACCAACTTAAACTGATGACATTGATATCGTATATCAACTCATCCGAGCATGGCCATGCATTTTCTAAGTCTCACTCTATCAAGGGGCCCGAAGATATCACTCCCGTTACATAGGAGGGACAAATCCCATCTTGATCATACAAATCCCTCCGCATGATATGTGACATACCCAATGACCTCCTTCAAGTTCACTCAGTTACGAGCAACAAAGGAAAGTATCAAAGTATGTGACTCACATGTAGGGAACCTTGATGATCTTAGGTCGAAGGACTACATATACCATGATCACTATGAGAATCACTTATGACACTCATATAACGATCCATGTAGTGTTCTCATGGTGGGTCGGTCCAGTACACAAGTTCTCCAACTTGTACCCATATGTAGACTACATATCTCATATTAGTCTCCACATATGCTAGTCGTTATGTATTATTGCAACCCGCTCCACAATAATACTAGACCAGGGACGTTTAAGAATATCATTATTCTAGGGTTACAATTATGTTTATTACGTTACGCAGAAACAAAACAACAAACATAATTGCTGGATTAATGCCTTAATAAAATATCATGACTCAATGTGCAAAAAATACAATCATCTCATGATTGGCTTTTGGGCACAACACTAACAATCTCCCACTTGCACTAAAAGCCAATCATCCATGTATCTAATACCGATGGACCTAGAATGGCTATCATGCTTCTGCTGCGTAAGGGGCTTTGTCAGTGGATCAGCAATGTTGCTGTCTGTCGAAGTCCTGCATATCCTTACATCACCCCTCTCGATGATCTCCCTGATGAGATGATAGCGTCGGAGTATGTGTTTGGATCGCTGGTGAGATCGAGGTTCCTTAGCCTGTGCGATTGCTCCATTGTTGTCACAATAGAGCTCTATCGGGTCGGCAATGCTTGGAACCACTCCAAGTTCAGTGATGAACTTCTTGATCCAAACTGCCTCCTTCGCAGCATCAGAGGCGGCAATGTACTCAGATTCTGTTGTAGAGTCAGCTACTGTCTCTTGCTTTGAACTCTTCCAGCTCACAGCACCACCACCAATACAAAACACATAACCAGATTGCGATCTAAAATCATCCTTATCGGATTGGAAGCTTGCATCGGTGTAACCCCTTACAACGAGCTCATCTTCACCTCCAAAGACCAAGAATGCATCCTTAGTCCTTCGTAAGTACTTAAGGATGTTCTTAACAGCTGTCCAGTGACTCTCACCGGGGTTCGATTGGTACCTACTCGTCATGCTCAAAGGCATATGAGACATCGGGACGAGTACATATCATGGCATACATGATAGATCCAATTGCTGAGGCATATGGAATCTTACTCATGCGCTCTCTCTCCTCGGTTGTACTCGGACACTGAGATCTAGAAAGAGTTATACCATGTGACATGGGCAAGAATCCTTTCTTGGAATCTTGCATGCTAAACCTCTTTAGCACCTTGTCAATATATGTACTTTGACTTAGGCCAAGAAGCTTTCTAGATCTATCTCTATAGATCCTGATGCCTAACACATAGGCTGCTTCACCCAAGTCCTTCATAGAGAAACATTTCCCTAGCCAAGTCTTCACAGACTGTAGCTCAGGAATGTCATTCCCGATGAGTAGTATGTCATCTACATACAACACCAAGAAGACAATAGCGCTCCCACTAACCTTCTTGTAGACACAAGGTTCATCTTCATTTTTGATAAAACCAAACTCTTTGATTGCTTCATCAAAATGAAGATTCCAACTTCGAGAAGCTTGCTTCAGTCCATAAATGGACCTTTGCAACTTGCACACTTTATTGGCATTCTCAGGAGTGACAAAACCCTCAGGTTGTGTCATGTACACATCCTCAAGTAGCTTTCCATTTAGGAATGCAGTTTTGACATCCATTTGCCATATCTCATAATCATAGTGTGCAGCAATAGCAAACAAAATTCGGATGGATTTAAGCATAGCAACTGGTGAAAAAGTTTCATCATAGTCAATACCATGAATTTGCTTGAAACCTTTTGCAACCAATCGTCCCTTAAAGGTAATCACATTACCATCCATGTCAGTTTTCTTCTTGAAAACCCATTTGCACCCTATGGGTTTTACCCCTTCAGGTGGGTCAACCAAAGTCCATACTTGGTTTTCATACATGGATTCCATCTCGGATTTCATGGCCACTAGCCACTTCTCAGAGTCAGGCCCCGACATAGCTTGTTGGTAGGTTGTGGGCTCATCCTGATCCATGAGCATCACATCACCAGTGTGAGTCACGAGAAATCCATATCTCTCGGGCTCACGCCGAATCCTACCAGACCTACGTGGGCTCTGTGCTACAGGAACAGACTCTTGAACCACAACATCTTGTGGTGTCTGTTCAGGTTCCATTTCAGGTTCGATGTCTCCTTGTTGTTCTTGAATTTCTTCAAGTTCTACTTTCCTCCCACTAGTTCCTTTAGAGATAAACTCTTTCTCTAAAAAGACACCAGTTCGAGCAACAAACACTTTTTGCTCAGAAGGATTGTAGAAATAGTAACCCTTTGTTTCTTTGGGATACCCAACAAAAAGGCATTTTTGAGATTTGGGCCCTAGTTTGTCAGAGGATTGACGTTTCACATAAGCGTCACAGCCCCAAATCTTCATAAAAGACAAATTGGGACGCCTCCCACTCCATATCTCATATGGTGTCTTTTGAACCGATTTAGATGGAACTCGGTTTAGTGTAAAAGCGGCTGTCTCTAGAGCATGTCCCCAAAAGGAGTTTGGAAGGTCAGCTTGACTCATCATAGAGCGAACCATGTCTAACAGAGTTCGATTTCTCCTTTCAGATACACCATTCCATTGAGGTGTACCTGGTGGAGTGAGTTGTGATACTATACCACACTCCTTCAGATAGTCAAGGAATTCTCGATCCAAGTACTCTCCACCTCGATCTGATCGAAGCACTTTGATACTCTTCCCGAGTTGATTCTCTACTTCATTCTTGAATTCTTTGAACTTTTCAAAGGATTCTGACTTGTGTCTCATGAAGATACACATAGCCATATCTGCTGAAAGTCATCAGTGAAAGTAATGAAGTATTGGAAACCTCCTCTAGCTTGTGTAGACATAGGGCCACATACATCACTATGTATGAGTCCTAGTAAGTCATTAGCCCTTTCACTTTGCCCTGTGAATGGGGCTTTGGTCATCTTGCCCAACAAACATGACTCACATGTCTCATATGATTCAAAATCAAATGAGTCCAAGAGTCCATCCTTATGGAGCTTGGATATGCGGGTCTCATTTATATGGCCCAAGCGACAGTGCCAGAGATAGGTCGGGTTTGAATCATTTAATCTGACCTTCTTGGTATTCACATTATAGATTGGATCTTCGAGGTCTAGAACATACAACCCATTGCTAAGTTGAGCACTACCATAAAAGATTTCATTCAAATAAATAGAACAACATTTGTCCTTTATTATAAATGAAAAACCTTTCTTGTCCAAACAAGAAACAGAAATCAAATTTCTACTAATAGTAGGCACAAAGTAGCAGTTGTCTAATTCTAAAACTAATCCACTAGGTAAAGTGAGAACATAAGTCCCTACGGCTAAGGCAGCAACCCTTGCTCCATTTCCAACACGTAGGTCCACTTCACCTCGGGCCAATCTTCTACTTCTACTTAGATCCTGCACATTTGCACAAATGTGAGATCCACATCCAGTATCCAATACCCAAGATGAGGAAGTAGAAAAGTTAGCCTCTATAACAAAAATACCTGAAGTGGAAGTCTTACTTCCCTTTTCCTTAGCAAGTTCTTCAAGATAGAGCTTGCAGTTGCGCTTCCAGTGTCCAGGTTGCTTACAATGGAAGCACTCCCCTTCCTTTGCCACACCACCCTTTGGTTTCAGTGCAGCTGAAGAAGAATTAGCATTGGACTTTCCATTAGCTTTATCCTTCTTCTTGTTGGCTTTTCCCTTTCCCTTGCCCTTTTGAACCATCAAAATGGGCTTAGCCTTCTTAAGGTTTTGCTCAGCAGTTCTCAACATGTTGAGCAATTCAGGGAGGGACTTGTCAAGGTCGTTCATGTTATAGTTCATGACGAACTGACTGTAGCTTTCAGGCAACGATTGCAAGACTACATCAATAGCCAACTCTTTCTGAAGAGCAAATCCCAAATTCTCAAGATTCTCAATGTACCCAATCATCTTGAGCACATGAGGACCCACGGGACTTCCCTCAGACATCTTGCACTGAAACAATGCCTTAGAGGTCTCAAACCTCTCATGCCTAGCTTGCTCTTGGAAAAGCATTTTGAGATGTTCGATCATATCGAACGCCCCCATGTTCTCATGTTGCTTCTGAAGCTCAGATTCCATGGTAATAAGCATGAGGCATGCAACATCCAAAGCATCATCAGAATGCCTCTTGTGAGCATCCCTTTCAGCTCTTGGAGCAGTGGCAGCAGGCTCATTCGGAATGGGCTGCTCTAGGACATAAGCCTTTCTCTCTTGCTTTGAGGACTATCCTCAAGTTTCGGTACCATTTGAGAAAGTTGGTCCCATTCAGTTTTTCCTTCTCAAGGATCGATCGCAACGAAAGTGTCGATGTGTTTTGTGCCATGGTTATCTACAACAGTAAATATGCAGTGTAAGAGTCATGTATTTTAATTCATTTAATAAGGACTTTTATTAAACGATACTCCCACTATTTTCCTCAAAATAATAACCCTCGATATTATTTCGGAACACCTCGGCGCTAAGGTATTCTAGTGGGCCAAGATCCATATTTGACCACAACCTGAGTCAGCTTTGGCTTTTCTCTCAAGTTACAGCTATTTAGGTAGGCAACTCCTTGCCAATTGCATCTTATGCAACTCTTGGATAGTTGGGTGAACAACACTTGTCCAAGCTCATCTCATGAACTTAAGCCCAACTCTATGCCTCTAAGTCCCTAATCCTATTAGGATGACTTAGTTAAGTCAGACCCAAAGTTAGCAATTTGGATATCACTATTATCCCATCGCGCCTTACCAAGATGAACATAGGTGCTTTGCTTTGGCAAACCCACCTAATGTTGATCAAAGTCTTGACGAGTGCCAACATTTGGAAGGCATCACATTTAATGACTTAATATTTGTTTGAGGGATTTTTTTCTTTTGATCTCACCAATTTGTTATCTCCGGTTGTCTTATACATGCATCACATACAAATATAAAACATGCATCTCATGCTTACAAGAAAGTAAATGTGACATGGTTATAGCCCAAACTATGCGATATTCTCAAGCCAATGAGAATATCATAAAAGCCTAAGAAAAGAAAAGAGGTCTTCACAAGCTCCTTCTCTTCCTTTCTTGGTTGCCCTTTTGTTGTCACCTCCTTGGACATACCACCTTGGATGATCCTTGGACATACCACCTTGGATGATCCCATAATGTACCATTACATCAATAATAGAAACCTCGAGTTACATTCGAGGGGAGTAAGGTGAGAAGAGAATGTACAATGAGAGTGATAAGAAAAGAACAAAGATGCATGCCAATTTTCGCGTGTTGATTAACCAGTTTTTATTTATGTGTTGCTTCGCATATGGCGGTCCCGCTGGCCTGTCAGTGGGCGGTGGTTCCGCTGACCGGTCAGCGGACGAGGTCAAGGGGAGCCGCCCTTGCGGGGGGCGTGGGGGGCAGCGCCCCCCTGCGCAAAAAATTTTCTTACAATTGCTTAGCCCGAAATCTTGTATTTTGAGAAAGTAGGCACCCGAGACTCCTCTATTCGAGCCACCAAAAATACCTTACTTTCAGTGCCTGAACAGGCTGAATCCGAACCAAGCTAGGGTTTCTGCAACTATTGCAAGAATCCTAATCCATATAGGTATCTCATACCATTCAATTTGAGATTAATCTCATTAACCAATTTGTGTCGTTTCTTCATATATCTCATATGTTCATTACGAATTCCAGTTTCATGCATCTTGAATCAATCTAATTAATCATGGCCGAAAAGCAACCGAACACATAGCATCATGCGATTCAACACTCAATCCCGATTTAGGGTTTCACCAGTAGCTCTGATACCACTGATGGGTTTCGGGAGCCAAACAGCGCAGCGGAATTTAACCGAAACCCTCCAGGATCCAAGTGAAACGGGGTAAACCGGGTGTTTGAAAATTTTCATACCTAATTTTCGGTTGAGATCTCTCACTCAACTGTAGAGTTGAATCACAAAACCTGAACAGTTGACGTGTTCAGGCTCTCTATGGTATCCACACGAGCCTCTCGGGATCACCACGCTTCCACCACGTCCCGGCAGATGCGTTTCTCTTGCGCTCGCAGTGCTAGCTTGCGTCCTCCAAGGAATTGCAAGAGAAGAGTGCGGCTGTCCTTTTTGGGAGGCTAGGGCAAGGAGACCTGCGAATTTCTCACTTAAAAGTTGTATTTATAGTGAAACTCAACTTCCAGGCCTAATGGGTTTCAAAGCCCTAATCCAATTAGGATTTAATTTCAGGCTTAATAATGGCTCAACTCTTGGGCCCATTATTAATACGAAATTAAAGTGAAACCATAACCCAAATAATTAGCCCATGCACTCTAATGATCCAAATAGCTCTATGTGTGCGACCCAATAGGCTCTTGCCATGTTGGCAATGATCATAAATCACATTTATGATCATAAGCAATGAGCGGTGTCTAGCAACACATCATTGCTACCCAAGTGACAAGATTGTCGGTGAATCGACTAAACCTTTATGATCATCACCGATATATGCCATTGTCCCTTTGTCCAAGATATCAAGACTAAGCACGAGACATGGAATGTGTCACTCTCGTATAGCCCAATCTTTGGTTTCTTGATTACTGAGTGGACCAACTTAAACTAATGACATTGACTTCATATATCAACTCATCCGAGCATGGCCATGCATTCTCTAAGTCTCACTCTATCAAGGGTCCCAAAGATATCACTCCTGTTACATAGGAGGGACAAATCCCATCTTGATCATACAAATCCCTCCGCATGATATGTGACATACCCAATGACCTCCTTCAAGTTCACTCAGTTACGAGCAACAAAGGAAAGTATCAAAGTATGTGACTCACATGTAGGGAACCTTGATGATCTTAGGTCGAAGGACTACATATACCATGATCACTATGAGAATCACTTATGACACTCATATAACGATCCATGAAGTGTTCTCATGGTGGGTCGGTCCAGTACACAAGTTCTCCAACTTGTACCCATATGTAGACTAGATATCTCATATTAGTCTCCACATATGCTAGTCATTATGTATTATTGCAACCCGCTCCACAATAATACTAGACTAGGGACGTTTAAGAATATCATTATTCTAGGGTTACAATTATGCTTATTACGTTACGCAGAAACAAAACAACAAACATAATTGCTGGATTAATGCCTCAATAAAATATCATGACTCAATGTGCAAAAATACAATCATCTCATGATTGGCTTTTTGGGCACAATACTAACAGCTCATCACTGAGTGAACATGAAAGTGGTCATTAGGTACATCACATATCATGGAGAGTGATTTGTTTGGTCAAGATGGAATTTGTTCATTGAATATAATGGAGTGATATTTCTAGGCCTCTTGATAAAGTGAGACTAAGAAAATGTATGACTATGCTCGGATGAGTTGATATATGATATCAATGCCATTAGTTTAAGTTAGTCTACTCAGGAATCAAGAAACCATAGATTGGGCTATATGAGAGTGACACATTCCATGTCTCGTGCTCAGTCTTGATATCTTGGACAAAGGGACAATGGTATATACGAATAATGATCAAAGAGGTTTAGTCAAATCACTAACTATGTTGTCACTTGGGTAGCGATGGTGTGTTGCTAGACATCGCTCATTGTTTATGATCATAAGTGTGATTTATGATCATTGCCAATATGATAGGAGCTTATTGGATTGCACAAATAAAGCCAATTGGATTATTTGAGTGCAAGGGCCAAAGTTTTTGGGTTTCGGTTTCATGATAATTTTGGATTAATAATTGGCCCAAAAGTTGAACCATTATGAAGCCCAAAATTAGGCCTAATTCAATTAGGGTTATCAAACCTATTAGGCTTGGGAGTTAGGCCTCACTATATATACATCATATAGTGAGAATTTTCATAGCTCTTGCCTTAGCCACCTAGAGAACGAAATCAAAAGGGTTCTGATAATTTCCAGCCGCACTCTTCTTTTGATTTTGCTTTGAGGATGCAAGCTAGCACTACGGGCAGAAAAAGAATGCACTTGCCGAATTGTGGTGGAGGCACGGTGATCCAAGAGGTTCGTGTGGATACTATAGAGAGCTTGAACATGTCAACTGTTCAAGTTTTTGATTTGACTCAATAGTTGGGTGAAAGATCCTAGCCAACAAGGTATAAAAATTTTAGACACCTGATTTACTCAATTTTGCTTAGATCTTGAAAGGTTTTGGCTAGTTTCCACTATATTTTTTGGCTCATGAAACCCTACATTGGGAACCAAAAACACCCTCCTTGGTTAAGGTCTAAAGAAATTGTGGCACTTTGGCATGAGCTTGGCACCACGACACCATAATTGTGTGAAGTTGTATAAAAATGTTGGGTCCTTGGCTTTGTAGTGCCAACTAGGGTTGCAGCACCTAGAGCATGACCTAAGCAAGGATTTTCTTGGTGCCTTGGCACTAGAACGGTGCCCCAGCACCAAAAAATCTCCTACTTCATCCAGCTTCATGAAAACTATGCACAATTTACTCAAACCTGGTTCCAATCACTTCTAGGCCAAATATGATGGAAATACATTAGCATAAGAAGGAAGAAATCCCCTTACCTCAAACACAACCAACGTAAAATCAAGCAAGTTGAGCACTAAAGCTTCCAAGACTCCACTAAAGGTTTTCTATGGTTCCAAGACAAATTCATCACAAATGGCACCGATTCTAGCTCAACTAAGCTTGACCTAACCTCAAGGAAGCTTAAGAAACCAAAAAATTAAGGGGGAAAATGTACCTAAGCTCCTAAGAATCAAAACGCCCCTCCAAAGCTCAACACACCAAAACTAAGCAAGAGCAAGCTTGCTTTCATTTGGCTACTCCATAGGGCTTCCAATTTCACCAGGAATCGAAGGAATGAGTGAGAGATTTGGCAATGGATTTTAAGGGGAAAGTGGTGGCTGCTGGTTAAAGGTGAAGGGGATGATGAATAGTGGCATTCAAGCCACTCAAAATGGTTTAAAAAGCAAACCCCCCTCCAAGACTCCTCCAACATCTTTAATTTTGCCAAAAGAACCCCACCTCTAAATAGTTCCACTAAGTTAGCCAACTTTATCGCCCCACTTTGTTTTCTTGTTAATGCTCGATGACATCCTCACTGTATGACATGTTGGCCTGAAGGAGAGACTTCTGATGATAAGATATCTGCAAGACTTTGAAGAACGTGGGTTAGGAGCTCCCTGGAGTGTGTTTCTGAAGGAAGAGCTTCTAACGCCCAAGTTAGTATACGGGAGAGCAGTGGTTAAGAGCAGAGAGTAGGAAAGAGGAGAGTCCCCCTATTTTTCTTACCAAGGACCCTTCTAAGTATTTATAGGAGGGTGGAGGGAGAGGCCATTTTATACAGCCTATGCAGATCATGACACGTGTTCAGCTAGATCTGGTCCGTACCTTTGGAGGCAGGTATCTCCAGCTGGCTATAACCCGTTCTAGCTAGAGGGTAGGGGTGTGTGCAAGGTCTCTTTGTTAGAGGCTCCTTAACCATTTTTTGTCTTTTCTCTGCAAAACCCTTTCAGAGATGTGAGACCCTTCGGTTAAAGATTTATCCCCGAGGGCTACTGAGGAAGGCCCTTCAGAAGGGTGGACCATCTTTGGGAGACTTTTTCCTCTATCGAGGATGATGGACCTATTTGTCTGAGGTTGGTAGCTCGCACCTTCGAGGTGACGAAGACCCCTTTTTCTCGAAGTTGGTCATATAACTCCTTGAGGGTGGTGCAGAGAATACCCCGATGTTAGGGCTATGATGCTTCTGAAGGTGGTGTTAAGTTAGCAAATTATGAGGTCTCATGGGTGATAGCCCTTTGGCTATCACATGCTCCACTCAGAGAAGCCGAAGTTGTGTCTTCCACGTTAATCATTTGGGAGTATGTAATAAGAAGCTAAAGTTGCCCCTTGGCCGAAAGAACTTACTCTTGCTAGCTCTTCGAGCCAAGACCCCACTTTTTCATTGAAGTTGCATTCTTGGCACTCTTCGAGGCTTTTTATTTGTGTTCTATTTACCAGTTTTAAGCCCTTGATGTGGATGTTACTCTAAACTAGTTTTTTATTTTTTAGCGAGGTCAAACCTTCAGAATCAAAAGAGCTATTTCATGTCCTCAGTCCAAATTCTTTATTTAACCAAAGTTGCATCTTCAGAGGTGAGGAGCTATAACATCTTCAATTTTTTTTATTCCTGCCTTCTGTCAGTGAACCGTCCTATCTTCTGACTGGGCAGTCGCATCACTTTGCGTTAGATGATATAGGCCTGCTAGTGTCAGAAGGTGTGCCATTGATTCTTATATCATGTGACACTTGTTATTGGATTATTGGCAATCAGTCACATCCGTTACAACAGTTGTGTGCCTTTGTTTGCAAAGGGTTATTATAGCGACGCTTCGCCTGCCTTCTTTGGTCTATATAAAATCTTTTCCCTCCAGGGTTTCCTCACTTTTCTACTTTCATTCCCTTTGCTTTCGAACTTTCTCTCACTCTCTAGTTTTTCTTACGGATGTGCTAGTAGCGTATTGATTTTCGGCAAGGTTTTGTAGCATTCTCCAAAGTTCCTATCTTCTTCCCAAATAGGTGGGTTTCCTTCTGAAGTTGCTCTTCTTCTTCCCATTTTTTATTTTTCCTCCATCTGTCCGAGGTTAGTGTCCTTGTCACCAAAGATGTCATCCGAATAAGCCACGGTTAAAGCTTTTCCTGAGAGTTAGCTTTCTTTCAACTTCCATTTGAGCTATGCAACTTCGAAGAAGTTTGCCTTCTTACTAAAAAATTAGGCTACCCGATCAAAATGAACCGAGCTGCCTTCCTTGTCCAAAGAAGATTACCATTTTCAGAGCCCAATTAAAGGTGGGTCTTCACTATCCACCACTGAAGGTGGTTTCAAACTTCTGCCAATTCTACGGCATAGCTGTCAATCAGATGCCTCTGAACTCCTATGCCTACTTCAATGCCTTTCTGTGCATGTGTGGAGTTTTCAAAATTATCCCACATTTTGTCCTTATTCTCTAATACTACAAACTTCACCCTATCCCGAAAGGGGGATTCTACTTCTTGCTCTCTCAAGGATCCCGGAGCAAGAAATTTACTTTCACATTCGGCACCAAAGGTAACTGGTGAAGGTGGCAGAAGAAGTACTTCTTCATGCAGATTGATGAGAAGTGGGTAAATCTTCCCACTCAAAGGGCTTTGGGTACCTTGGCCACCAATGTAGTAGACCTAAGGAAGCTATTACCTTTAGAACTGGAGTCTCAGTTTGAGGAGTTCGATAGCCGTATTTGGGCTATCGCGGACTGGGATGCAAGGTATCTCCACACTCTCTCTACCCCTTCACCATTAGATGGAGCTTTATGACCGAAAAGGTTCTTCGGGAGCTTAGGGTAATCAAAGAACATGTCATCGATGAAGATATACCAAAGCCCTTAGTGGATGGGAAGAAGACATGGCTTGTTTGACTCATTCGGGGTGAACTCTCCTATCTCAGCCTTGTAGAAAGTAAGCTGTTCTTTAAGCCATAGTCTTAGACGTTTGATACTTACACTGATATCTTTTCTTTTGTAGACATGGGTGACAAGTTTGCAACTTTTTACAAAAGCCTGTTCCTCTACCAAGCCGAGAAAGGGGAACAGCAGAAGAAGAAGGTAGCTAAGAGGAAGAAGGTGCTAGCTGGGCCATCTTTGGCCCCAAAGTCAAAGAAAACAAAGGAGGACTTCCTTCCCCTTCTACCCGAAGATCAAGCTGAGGCGTTTGACTAAACACCTGTGCGTGCTGAGCACTTTCGGAGTCGGCCAGCTACTCAACCCCTCTAAGTCCCAATGCTGTTGTCAAGACATTGGGGACTTTGTTAGGGGAGATTTCTGCCGAAGAGGCCCAAGAAAGACAAAGAAGGAAGGGCAAGGATATTCCTACCGAAGTGCTGGACATCAGCAAGTCTGACAGAGAGAGCGCTGAACTTCCATCAGGTTTGTCTCTTAGCCATTCATCTATGAGTTTGGTATTTTTCGGTATTTTAGATCTTGTAGATGAATGGCTAAAAGATAATGTTATAATGGAACTTCGGCATGACTTTGCAGAGGAAAAGGCCTGATCGGTGTGGATGATAGACCACCTTTGGTGAAGGACCATTCGAGATTCCAAGATCCCGAAGGACAAGGTCCCGAGGGAGCCCTTCTGGACCTTTACTGAGGACATGGACCTGTTCTTCGAAGACTGCCAAAAAATGTTCCCTCAAATGGTGAGGGGCATTATAACCAACTCCACCTTCCAAACTTTAACCGAGGAGTGCCCTAATGAGGAGGTCATTGCATCTTGGATGATCGAGCACGCTGCCCAGGTAAACCTTAGCCCTTAGGGCTTAGAAAATTTTTTGAGTCTCTATTGCTTGTGACCTATATTTAGAGTCCTCTTTTTTGTAGCTGTTGGCATATGAAGGATACTTTTGAGCCTGGGTAGCCAAACAGTCTTCGATGCGAAGTCAGTCATAGGAGAACTTGGCTAAGGCCAAGGAACTATTTGTGAGCTTGGTTGTTAAATATGGCGAGCTCAACAAAATTTCCAAAAAGGACTTGGCCAATATTTGGCAGGAAGTGTTGAAGAACCAAAAGAGGCTAGTCGAGGAGTTCTCCTCCAAAATTTCTGACCTCAATGCGAAGGTCGTGGAGTTGTCTTCAGAGGGTGAGGTCCTTGGAATGGAAAGGAATATGTAATGGCAAACCTTAAGAAGTCACTGGAGACCAATGCTAAACTACTCACCAAGAATGTGCAACTGAAGAAGGAAAAGAAGAAGAAGAAGAAGAAGAAATTGGAGAAGGAGGTTGAAGTGTTGAAGAAGTAGTTGGATGATCTTAAGGCTGAAAAGGTAAAGTCAAATGAAGCAACCAAGTCCTCATTTCAAGATGGCTTCTGCCTTGACCATCATCAAGTCCTGTCCCAATACACAGACCTCAGCATCTCTTTTCTAAGGGTCTTCAACATCCCCGAAGGTCTTTCTTCGCCCTGGTTGAGAATTAAGTATCTCAACCTTCTGACTCGTCCACCTTCAGTTGTTGATGATAAGGATGATGACGTTGCCGAAGATGGTGACAGTGAGGGTGCTGTTGCTGAGGAGCCCGATGATGGGCCCGATAACCAATAGAACATGGTTTTTTTTGTACTTTGTACTTCATCCATGGGATTCAATAGAACTTCCTTTTATTTTCTTAAAATTTTGGCTAAGTTAAGGATGGGTATGACTTCTGGTAGTGTTTTAATCTTTGGTGTTTAACCATCCTCAGTGTATAGCACCTTTGGTCGCGTATTATCCTTAAAAGATATTATCAAGGATCCACAACCTTAGTTTCTCCAAAAGCAATGCTCAGTTATACTTCGCAAGTAATGGATATCTTGCTATGTGTTTAAGAATAAAATCACCCATATTTGGTTAGCCATACTTAGGATCAACCATCTTTAGTCACCCTTATTCGGAAGACTTGCTTTGTGCAAAAATAATTAAGTACCTTTGGGATTAACTATGTTCAGTCAACCACCTTCGGCAAAACTTGCTTTGTGCACAAATAGTTAAGTACCTCTGGGATCAACTATGTTCGGTTGACCACCTTCAGTGTACTCTGCACAATTTTTCACTTGAAATTTTTCTAAGAGTCTAAATGCCATGTGTTTTTCAACTCTTCTCCTTTGGTATTCCCGAGCTTATAGACTCCTGGCCAAACTGCCTTGAGAACCAAATAAGGTCCTTCCCAATTTGCCCAAAGTACGCAACGAGATGATCTTCGGGGTTCCAATTCAGCCTTTCGGAAAACCAGGCCTCATTTCTTGATCCCCTTAGGTTTGACATAAGACTTTGCGGCAATGGCTACCCTTTGCTAAAAAGCTTTTTTCCTGAGTTCAGCCATCTCTCTATGTTCATCGAGCATGTCTTATTTAGCTCTTAAACCAAGGTTGTTTCCTTCTTCATCAAACACCTGTATTCTGATAGAAGGTTGTATGACTTTGACGGGGATAATGGCCTCAATGCCAAAGACGAGTGAGAAAGGTGTTTCTCCAGTGGCTCTTCTATGGGTTGTTCGGTAACTCCATAGCACACTCGGGACTTCTCCCCGCCATTTCTCCTCTGCCTCTTTCAACCTCTTCTTCAGACTGTCTTTTATAGTCCTATTAGACACTTCAACTTGTCCATTACTCTGAGGATGGGCAACTGAGGCAAAGTGAAATTTATCTTGAGGTTGGTTGTGACTTCCTGAAATCCTTTATTAATGAATTAAGAACCATTATCTGCTACTATCACCCTCGGTACGCCAAATCTTCATATGATGTTTTTCCAGACAAATCTCTGTATGTTCTTTGCCGAAATTGCTACCAAAGGCTCTATCTCGATCCATTTAGTGAAATAATCCACTACGACTATGTAGAACTTCACTCCTCCTAGAGCTATTAAGAGAGGCCCAATGAGGTCAATACCCCAAACCATGAAGCGGCAAGGATAGTTTGCTGAAGTTATCACTTCTGAGGTTATTCTCTAGATGGGTGCATGTCTTTGGCACTTGTCACATTTTTTTATGAACTGCCTTGCATTTTTCCTTAAAGTGGCCAGAAAGATCCTTGCCAAAGTAGTACCCCAGCAAGGGCGTCAAACTCGATGTGAAACCCATAGGCTCCTTCATAGACTTCTATGAGAACTGCTTCAATGTTACCTTCACCGATACATCTTTGTAGCGGGTTGGCGTACCCTTGTCGGTGCAATTCTTCCCCGATTAGGAAGTATCTACCCTAGCACTTTTGCAGCTTCAAGAGAGTCTTTGAGAAGTTCCAAAGTTGTGAGATGTTTCTTGGAAGGATCCTTCCATCCTTTACCCAAGGTTGCTACGGACATTATTGCCATGCTTGGTTCATCCAGTACTTTAATGGAATCCTTTAATTTGGACAAAGTATCTACTTCCATATTATCTCATTCGGGTATGTTTTCTATCTACACCCTGTCGAATTCTTGGATAAGCCTTTTCACGAGATCATGGTACTTTGCCAAGTTCAGGTCTTTTGCCCCGTAGTCCCCCGCCATCTGTTGGACCACCAGCTGAGAATTGCTGTGGGCCTTCAAACTTTCACGCCAACTCTTTTTTGCTAATCGTAAGCTTGCTATGAGGGCTTCATATTTGGCAACATTATTGGTGACACTGAAACCGAACTTGATGGACCTTGAAGCTTCCATACCTTTGGGTCCCTGTAGCATTACTCTGGCTTCTTAATGTTTAGAACCGGAGGCGCCATCGATGAAGAGTGCTCACTCAGGTTCATCACTTTCGGGGTCCTCTGGAGTACCTTCGGTTCTTGGTACTTTGGCGATGAAATCCGCCAATGCTTGGGTCTTTATTGCCCTTCTTGGCTCATAGGTGATATCATATTCATCGAGCTCGATACACCACTTTGATAATTTTCCAAAGTGGTCTACCTTCCTCATGACATCCCTAAGAGGTAAGTTACTCCAAACAGTGATGGGATGTCCTTGGACATAAGGCCGTAGCCTCCTGCTTGCCAATACTAGGGCATAGATGGCCTTTTGCAGAAAAGGGTACCTAACTTCGGCACCATACGGGGACTTGCTCACATAGTATACTGGCCACTGCTTTCCTCCATCTTCCCTTACAAGTACCGAACTTACTGCCTTTTTGGTGATGGCGAGGTATAGGATGAGAGGCTCTCCTTCCAACGGCTGCCGAAACATCGGCAGACGGGTTAAATAGCTCTTAAGTTCATCCCAAGCTTTTTGGCAATCTTCATTCCAAGGGTGTTCCTCAAAACTGAAGTTGCCTTCATTTTTTTCTACTTTGGTGAGTACTTTAAAGAATGGTCGGCACCGGTCCCCGTATCTGGAGATAAATCTGCTATGGGCTGTGATTCTTCCCTTAAGCATTTGCACATCCCTAGTTGTCATGGGAGTTCGGAATCCTAGCAGAGCCTTAACATTTTCTGGGTTGGCATCAATACCTCTTTCGGATACCATAAACCCAAAGAATTTGCCAACAGTCACACCAAACACACACTTCTCGAGGTTAGGACAGATTCTGAATTCCCAAAGTTGTGGAATGTTTCCCTCAAGTTTATCATATGACTACTAGGCTGCTTGGTCTTAACTATCATATCATCGAAATATGGTTCCATATTTCTCCTGATTTGGGAGCTGAATGCCCTGTTCATCAACCTTTGGTATGTTGCTCCTACGTTTTTAAGGCCGAAAGGCATTCTGACATAATAGTAGGTCCCAACTTCGATAACGAAGGCAGTTTTTTCCTCATCTTCGAGATTCATCCAAATTTGGTGATATTTTCTAAAAGTGTTGAGTAAGCTAAGTAGACCATATTCGGTAGTAGAATCTACCAATTGGTCTATTGGTGGCAAAGGATACGAGTTCTTTGGACAAACATCGTTTATGTTTCAAAAGTTGATGCACATTTGGAGTTTATCACTCCCTCCTTTTGTGGCAACAACAACATTGCTGAGCCATTTGGGGTACTTGACCTCCCTTATTATGCCCGCTTCCGTTAACCATTGGACTTTGGTTTTAACGAAATTATTCTTATATGCCAAAAGGCTACATTTTTTCTGACGAACAGGCTTCACCTCCGGGCATACTTTAAGACAGTACTGAATTATACCAGGGTCTACCTCGGGCATATCCTTTGGAGAGTAAGCAAACATATCTTTTTTCATTAATAGAATAGATACAAGCTTTTCCTTGTCACCTTCGACCAGTCTTTTAGCCACTCGGGTACTTTGGCTCGAGACAAGTTCTACATCCTCTATTTCTACTTTTTCAAGGTCACTTTTTTCTCTTTCTATTGCATCTTTGCCATCCATGCTCTTCTCTCCTTAGGTCTGTGTGTGAACTTTCATTGGGCTTTATCTTGCTTTCATGAAAACTCTTCTTACTTCTACTTAATCGATGAGTATTTCTGCATCACCTTCCTGTGTGCCGAATGCGACTATTAGGTATTTCACATTTGGGTGAATGTGAAGATTAACCTATGTCTGCCTTTCGAGGATGGCGTTGTATGAAGAAGGGACGTTTATGACAATGAACCTCGTCATGGTGGAACCAAAAAGCTCTTCCTTGGTCTAAACCAAGGTTCCCCTTAGCATCAAGGGTAGATCAATCCACCCGAGTACTAGGAGTTTCAAGGAACCTACGCTGAAAGTGGGAAAGGTAATAGGTTTAAGGTCACCCTTAGAGATGCCCAAATTCAACAACAAATGGGAGAACAAAATGTCGGCATTCGACCCATCATCAATCAGGACCATCTTGACATCCCAGCTTCCTATCCTTGCCATAATTAGGAGAAGGTCATCGTGTGGAAAGTTCACGGTAGACCCATCTTTCCGAACAAACTTGTTCACTGGGTTGTTGAATTCCATCATCAAGATTTCCTAGATTTTCCTTTTCCTCCCAGACGAGGGTATTCCAGTGGTGATTGTCTGGATTATTCCTGCCGTAGATGGTGGGTGCTTTCTGGAACTTTGGTTCTGACGTCGGTCGGAATCATAGTCCTCATCCTCTCCTTTCCTTTCTTATTTCTTTCTTTCTCGGACTTTAGGCGACGGCATCTGCAAGTAGTGTCGAAGTTGCCCTTGCTTGATTAAAGATTCAATATACTTTCTTAGCTGGAAGCAATCTTCGGTATCGTGCTTGTGGTCCCGATAAAATTGACAACATTTCTTCATGTTCTTCTTGTTGTCCAAGGTCATGGCCTTCGGACGTTGGATTACGAGTCCTTGCCTTTCCATGGCCATCAGGATGTTCGTTCTTTTAGTATTTAGGGGAGTGGATGATACTAGCGTCTTTCCCCTTGTTTTCTGAGGTCTGCCCACTCCCTCAGTGGAATACCATGGTTGGTGACTCTGACTCTCAAAGTGACTATGCTCAAACTTCGAGGCACCCATCCTTAGCTCCTCGATTGGCATGTGCTACTCAGCCTTTCGGTAGAATTCTCTGAGGGTGTCAAGAGGGTCTTTGGAGAACTCATAGAAGAGTTGTGAGTCCCTCATGAGTCCCCTGACCATGGCGACGATGCGAATTTCTAGGAAAAACTCGGGCACACTGAGGGCTTCTCGGTTGAACCTCTTGACATAGTCACTAATGGTTTCCCCATTTTTTTGGGCTATGTCAAACATTTGGATGAACATCTTCATCGTTGACCTACTTTTGATGAACTGCTGGGTTAATGTGGTGGTTAACTCTTGGAAACCCATTTTGGTTCTGGGAGCTAGGGAGTTATACCACATAGTTGCTAGCCCTGACAAGGTGACTTCCAAACACTTGCAGAGGGTGGCATCATCAGCACCATGCAACACCATGTTGTGCCTATATTTGGTCAGGTGGGCTTGGGGGTCGCTACGCCCATCATATGTCTCCAAGCGTGGTACTTGGAAATCACTGGGCATTGGTGCTTCTACTATTGTACGGATGAAGGGTGACTCTTCTCTGATGAAGGTCTCCAACAGCCTTAACCAGGCAGGCTTTCGGGAAACCTATTTTTCGACCTTCTCCAACCTCTCCAAGATTTGCTCCATGAGAATGGTAGCACTGTCCTCTCCTCGTTGCCTGGTAGTCACCGACAAGGGGGAGTGACACCTTCTTTTTGGTGAGTAACTTCATTGGCGGGGGGACTGGGACTTCCCATATGGGGACAGACTTCACTGGCGGGAAGTTCTGGTCCTTTTCAATACTGTTCCTCCAATGCAATGTCCCCTGGATGGTATGTCTTCCGTTTAGGACTCATTGTGAGAACCCCTACTTCGAGAGTTCCGGCAAGGTGACTTAGGGCTTTTCTCCTGATGGGTATCTGAAGAAGAAGCCTTTCCTCTTAGAGGTAGTTGTGACCAACTTTGGTCGAGCTGTTGTGTCATTTCATCCATGATAAAGTGCTTAAAATCGTGTAGAAAGCCCATCATGACCATTAGGGGACATTCATCTTCCGACAGGGAAGTGTCCACTGTAGGTCTTTCAGTTGTTGCTTGAGCTTCCAACATAGACTAGGACCTCGAGAGTCCCTTGTCCTTCGAACACCAGGTCTCAACAACAGTGACCTGAGAATGGGTTCTCACAAACGGCACCAAATGATGCCTGGCGGCATCTTCGTCGTATGACATGTTAGCTTGAAGGTGAGACTTCCGATGAGAAGATATCTGCAAGACTTTGAAGAACATGGGTTAGGAGCTCCCTGGAGTGTGTTTCCAAGGGAGAAGCCTCGATGCCTAAATCAGTATATGGGAGAGCAGTGGTTAAGAGTAGAGAGTAGGAAAGAGAGAGAGTTCCCCTTTTTTTCTTACCAATGAGCCTCTTAAGTATTTATAGGAGGGTGGAGTGAGAGGCTGTTTTACATAGCCTATCCAGATCATGACAGTTGTTCAGCCAGATCTGGTCCGTACCTTCAGAGGCAGGTATTTCCAGCTGGCCGTAGGCCATTCTGGCTAGAGGGTAGGGGCGTGTGTGAGGTCTCTTTGTTAGAGGCTCTTTAACCGTTTTTGTCGTTTCTTCATAAGACCCTTTCGGAGATGTGAGACCCCTTTGGTCAAAGATTTATCCCCGAGGGCTACTGGGGAAGGCCTTTCGGAAAGGCGGACCATCTTCGGGAGACTTTTTCCTCTATCAAGGGTGATGTACCTATTCGTCCGGAGTTTGCTCACACCTCTGAAGTAACGAGGACCCCTTTTTCCCAAAGTTAGTCATATAACTTCCGGAGGGTGGTGCGAAGAATCCCCCTAGGTTGGGGCTATGATGCTTCCGAGGGTGGTGTTAAGTTAGCAAATTAGGAGGTTTCATGGCTGATAGCCCTTTGGCTATCACTTGTCACTTAGGTATTAAAGAATTACATTGAGCTTTAAAACTGATCCTATCACCTTAGGGTAAAATGACCATTTTGCCCCTAGTGACACTTAGGTGCCAACTAGGAACCGTCAAACCCTTGAAGAACTTGCTTGAAGTGCATAATTAATATTTTAATAAGGCATTTCTTACCACGTAACCAAGTTTTACCTGACCCACGTTGGTTTGATACCTAGAGGGTTGTAACATGTAACCTACTTAACCAAGTGCTCATCACATAGGTCAGTGTATCCTTAACTCCTTTTTGGTGTCGCCTAACCCAAAAAAGTTGGTGGGTTCAAGTTTTGACACAATGAAAGTAACTAATTTAGCATTGTGGTACTCCTCGCCTAGGAGGCTTTCATGCCATTCTAGTCCTATGGATCATGTTGCCTATTTCATCTTTGAGGTTCAAAGCAACTCCCTAGGATGGTGGTCATATCTTAACTACTTGCACCAAGGTGTTGCCATACCTTGGAGCAAGCAAAATCACTGCTCTAACACTTCCAAACTAGACTATTAGGATCCATTCCTGGACCCTTAGCATTTGAAAGCATATCAAACCTAGTTTCACCGCTGAACTTGCAGCCAAAGCCAGATAACAACTCTCAGATGCTGGTTAGTACTAACTACCCTAGCACAAGGACATTCTACCATATGTCAGTTCCTAGCCTCCAATAAACATGATTGGGCTATGATACCAAACTGACATGGCCAACATGGGCATGCCCAGGATGCCTATAAGAATGCATCCTACAGTAGTCGTAATTAGCTAATTGATTACGAGCACATTAGTTAAAAACATCATGCTTCTAGTCAATTAATCTACTATGCAATCCTACACGTGTAAAACCTTTGACTTGAATGATTAAACAAGTAATAAAAAATTAAAACATTGCCATGCATTTTATTAAATCAAACATCAAAACTGTCAAGAATACAAAGCATTTTTGTGGTTAACTACACATAATCAATCATGTGTCAACACTCTATGTTAGTGTTGTGCCCAAAAGCCAATCATGAGATGATTGCATTTTTTGCACATTCAGTCATGATATTTTATTAAGGCATTAATCCAGCAAATATGGTTTGCTGTTTTGTTTCTGCGTAACGTAACAAATAAAATTGTAACCCTAGAATAATGATATTCTTAAACGTCCCTAGTCTAGTATTATTGTCAAGCAGGTTGCAACAATACATAACGACTAGCATATGTGGAGACTAATATGAGATATGTAGTCTGCATATGGGTACAAGTTGGAGAACTTGTGTACTGGACTGACCCACCATGAGAACACTACATGGATCGTTATATGAGTGTCATAAGTGATTCTCATAGTGATCATGGTATATGTAGTCCTTCGACCTAAGATCATCAAGGTTCCCTACATGTGAGTCACATACTTTGATACTTTCCTTTGTTGCTCGTAACTGATTGAACTTGAAGGAGGTCATTGGGTATGTCACATATCATGCGGAGGGATTTGTATGATCAAGATGGGATTTGTCCCTCCTATGTAACGGGAGTGATATCTTCGGGCCCCTTGATAGAGTAAGACTTAGAAAAATGCATGGCCATGCTCGGATGAGTTGATATACGATATCAATGTCATCAGTTTAAGTTGGTCTACTCGGTAATCAAGAAACCAAAGATTGGGCTATACGAGAGTGACACATTCCATGTCTCGTGCTTAGTCTTGATATCTTGGACAAAGGGACAATGGCATATATCGGTGATGATCATAAAGGTTTAGTCGAATCACCGACAATCTTGTCACTTGGGTAGCAATGATGTGTTGCTAGACACCGCTCATTGCTTATGATCATAAATGTGATTTATGATCATTGCCAACGTGGTAAGAGCCTATTGGGTCGCACACATAGAGCTATTTGGATCATTAGAGTGCATGGGCTAATAATTTGGGTTTTGGTTTCACAATAATTTCGTATTAATAATGGGCCCAATAGTTGAGCCATTATTAAGCCCGAAATTAAAGCCTAATTGGATTAGGGCTTTGAAACCCATTAGGCCTGGAAGTTGAGTCTCACTATAAATACAACTTTTAGTGAGAAATTCGCAGGTCTCCTTGCCCTAGCCTCCCAAAAGGACAGCCGCACTCTTCTCTTGCAATTCCTTGGAGGACGCAAGCTAGCACTGCGAGCGCAAGAGAAACGCATCTGCCGGGACGTGGTGGAAGCGTGGTGATCCCAAGAGGCTCGTGTGGATACCATAGAGAGCCTGAACACGTCAACTGTTCAGGTTTTGTGATTCGACTCTACAGTTGAGTGAGAGATCTCAACCGAAAATTAGGTATGAAAATTTTTGAACACCCGGTTTACCCCGTTTCACTTGGATCCTGGAGGGTTTCGGTTAAATTCCGCTGCGCTGTTTGGCTCCCGAAACCCAACAGTGGTATCAGAGCTACTGGTGAAACCCTAAATCGGGATTGAATGTTGAATCGCATGATGTTATGTGTTCGGTTGCTTTCGGCCATGATTAATTAGATTGATTCATGATGCATGAAACCGGAACTCGTAATGAACATATGACATATATGAAGAAATGACACTAATTGGTTAATGAGATTAACCCGAAATTGATAGGTATGAGATACCTATATGGATTAGGATTCTTGCAATAGTTGCAAAAACCCTAGCTTGGTTCGGATTCGGCCTGTTCGGGCACCGAAAGTAAGGTATTTTTGGTGGCTCGAATGGAGGAGTCTCGGGTGCCTACTTGCTCGAAATAGAAGATCTCGGGCTAAGCAATTGTAAGACAATTTTTTGCGCCAGGGGGGCGCTGCCCCCTCGCAACCCCCCGCAAGGGCGGCCCCCCTTGACCCCGTCTGCTGACCGGTCAGCGGAACCACCGCCCGCTGACCGGCCAGCGGGACCGCCGTATGCGAAGCGCCACATAAATAAAAACTGGTTAATCAAAACTGGTTAATCAATTGGCATGCATTTTTGTTGAATGAGATTTGACATGATATGCTGATTGGTGTTTGAAGCATGGTGCATGGTTATAGCCCTTGATTGGTTGTACTTGTAAATACGGCCTGCGAGTCGTGCCTTTTCTTATCACTCTCATTGTACATTCTCTTCTCACCTTACTCCCCTCGAATGTAACTCGAGGTTTCTATTATTGATGTAATGGTACATTATGGGATCATCCAAGGTGGTATGTCCAAGGATCATCCAAGGTGGTATGTCCAAGGAGGTGACAACAAAAGGGCAACCAAGAAAGGAAGAGAAGGAGCTTGTGAAGACCCTTTTCTTTTCTTAGGCTTTTATGATATTCTCATTGGCTTGAGAATATCGCATAGTTTGGGCTATAACCATGTCACATTTACTTTCTTGTAAGCATGAGATGCATGTTTTATATTTGTATGTGATGCATGTATAAGACAACCGGAGATAACAAATTGGTGAGATCAAAAGAAAAATCCCTCAAACAAATATTAAGTCATTAAATGTGATGCCTTCCAAATGTTGGCACTCGTCAAGACTTTGATCAACATTAGGTGGGTTTGCCAAAGCAAAGCACCTATGTTCATCTTGGTAAGGCGCGATGGGATAATAGTGATATCCAAATTGCTAACTTTGGGTTCGACTTAACTAAGTCATCCTAATAGGATTAGGGACTTAGAGGCATAGAGTTGGGCTTAAGTTCATGAGATGAGCTTGGACAAGTGTTGTTCACTATCCAAACATAAGATCAATTGGCTATCCAAGAGTTGCATAAGATGCAATTGGCAAGGAGTTGCCTACCTAAATAGCTGTAACTTGAGAGAAAAGCCAAAGCTGACTCAGGTTGTGGTCAAATATGGATCTTGGCCCACTAGAATACCTTAGCGCTGAGGTGTTCCGAAATAATATCGAGGGTTATTATTTTGAGGAAAATAGTGGGAGTATCATTTAATAAAAGTCCTTATTAAATGAATTAAAATACATGGCTCTTACACTGCATATTTACTGTTGTAGATAACCATGGCACAAAACACATCGACACTTTCGTTGCGATCGATCCTTGAGAAGGAAAAACTGAATGGGACCAACTTTCTCAAATGGTACCGAAACTTGAGGATAGTCCTCAAGCAAGAGAGAAAGGCTTATGTCCTAGAGCAGCCCATTCCGAATGAGCCTGCTGCCACTGCTCCAAGAGCTGAAAGGGATGCTCACAAGAGGCATTCTGATGATGCTTTGGATGTTGCATGCCTCATGCTTATTACCATGGAATCTGAGCTTCAGAAGCAACATGAGAACATGGGGGCGTTCGATATGATCGAACATCTCAAAATGCTTTTCCAAGAGCAAGCTAGGCATGAGAGGTTTGAGACCTCTAAGGCATTGTTTCAGTGCAAGATGTCTGAGGGAAGTCCCGTGGGTCCTCATGTGCTCAAGATGATTGGGTACATTGAGAATCTTGAGAATTTGGGATTTGCTCTTCAGAAAGAGTTGGCTGTTGATGTAGTCTTGCAATCGTTGCCTGAAAGCTACAGTCAGTTCATCATGAACTATAACATGAACGACCTTGACAAGTCCCTCCCTGAATTGCTCAACATGTTGAGAACTGCTGAGCAAAACCTTAAGAAGGCTAAGCCCATTTTGATGGTTCAAAAGGGCAAGGGAAAGGGAAAAGCCAACAAGAAGAAGGATAAAGCTAATGGAAAGTCCAATGCTAATTCTTCTTCAGCTGCACTGAAACCAAAGGGTGGTGTGGCAAAGGAAGGGGAGTGCTTCCATTGTAAGCAACCTGGACACTGGAAGCGCAACTGCAAGCTCTATCTTGAAGAACTTGCTAAGGAAAAGGGAAGTAAGACTTCCACTTCAGGTATTTTTGTTATAGAGGCTAACTTTTCTACTTCCTCATCTTGGGTATTGGATACTGGATGTGGATCTCACATTTGTGCAAATGTGCAGGATCTAAGTAGAAGTAGAAGATTGGCCCGAGGTGAAGTGGACCTACGTGTTGGAAATGGAGCAAGGGTTGCTGCCTTAGCCGTAGGGACTTATGTTCTCACTTTACCTAGTGGATTAGTTTTAGAATTAGACAACTGCTACTTTGTGCCTACTATTAGTAGAAATTTGATTTCTGTTTCTTGTTTGGACAAGAAAGGTTTTTCATTTATAATAAAGGACAAATGTTGTTCTATTTATTTGAATGAAATCTTTTATGGTAGTGCTCAACTTAGCAATGGGTTGTATGTTCTAGACCTCGAAGATCCAATCTATAATGTGAATACCAAGAAGGTCAGATTAAATGATTCGAACCCGACCTATCTCTGGCACTGTCGCTTGGGCCATATAAATGAGACCCGCATATCCAAGCTCCATAAGGATGGACTCTTGGACTCATTTGATTTTGAATCATATGAGACATGTGAGTCATGTTTGTTGGGCAAGATGACCAAAGCCCCATTCACAGGGCAAAGTGAAAGGGCTAATGACTTACTAGGACTCATACATAGTGATGTATGTGGCCCTATGTCTACACAAGCTAGAGGAGGTTTCCAATACTTCATTACTTTCACTGATGACTTCAGCAGATATGGCTATGTGTATCTCATGAGACACAAGTCAGAATCCTTTGAAAAGTTCAAAGAATTCAAGAATGAAGTAGAGAATCAACTCGGGAAGAGTATCAAAGTGCTTCGATCAGATCGAGGTGGAGAGTACTTGGATCGAGAATTCCTTGACTATCTGAAGGAGTGTGGTATAGTATCACAACTCACTCCACCAGGTACACCTCAATGGAATGGTGTATCTGAAAGGAGAAATCGAACTCTGTTAGACATGGTTCGCTCTATGATGAGTCAAGCTGACCTTCCAAACTCCTTTTGGGGACATGCTCTAGAGACAGCCGCTTTTACACTAAACCGAGTTCCATCTAAATCGGTTCAAAAGACACCATATGAGATATGGAGTGGGAGGCGTCCCAATTTGTCTTTTATGAAGATTTGGGGCTGTGACGCTTATGTGAAACGTCAATCCTCTGACAAACTAGGGCCCAAATCTCAAAAATGCCTTTTTGTTGGGTATCCCAAAGAAACAAAGGGTTACTATTTCTACAATCCTTCTGAGCAAAAAGTGTTTGTTGCTCGAACTGGTGTCTTTTTAGAGAAAGAGTTTATCTCTAAAGGAACTAGTGGGAGGAAAGTAGAACTTGAAGAAATTCAAGAACAACAAGGAGACATCGAACCTGAAATGGAACCTGAACAGACACCACAAGATGTTGTGGTTCAAGAGTCTGTTCCTGTAGCACAGAGCCCACGTAGGTCTGGTAGGATTCGGCGTGAGCCTGAGAGATATGGATTTCTCGTGACTCACACTGGTGATGTGATGCTCATGGATCAGGATGAGCCCACAACCTACCAACAAGCTATGTCGGGGCCTGACTCTGAGAAGTGGCTAGTGGCCATGAAATCCGAGATGGAATCCATGTATGAAAACCAAGTATGGACTTTGGTTGACCCACCTGAAGGGGTAAAACCCATAGGGTGCAAATGGGTTTTCAAGAAGAAAACTGACATGGATGGTAATGTGATTACCTTTAAGGGACGATTGGTTGCAAAAGGTTTCAAGCAAATTCATGGTATTGACTATGATGAAACTTTTTCACCAGTTGCTATGCTTAAATCCATCCGAATTTTGTTTGCTATTGCTGCACACTATGATTATGAGATATGGCAAATGGATGTCAAAACTGCATTCCTAAATGGAAAGCTACTTGAGGATGTGTACATGACACAACCTGAGGGTTTTGTCACTCCTGAGAATGCCAATAAAGTGTGCAAGTTGCAAAGGTCCATTTATGGACTGAAGCAAGCTTCTCGAAGTTGGAATCTTCGTTTTGATGATGCAATCAAAGAGTTTGGTTTTATCAAAAATGAAGATGAACCTTGTGTCTACAAGAAGGTTAGTGGGAGCGCTATTGTCTTCTTGGTGTTGTATGTAGATGACATACTACTCATCGGGAATGACATTCCTGAGCTACAGTCTGTGAAGACTTGGCTAGGGAAATGTTTCTCTATGAAGGACTTGGGTGAAGCAGCCTATGTGTTAGGCATCAGGATCTATAGAGATAGATCTAGAAAGCTTCTTGGCCTAAGTCAAAGTACATATATTGACAAGGTGCTAAAGAGGTTTAGCATGCAAGATTCCAAGAAAGGATTCTTGCCCATGTCACATGGTATAACTCTTTCTAGATCTCAGTGTCCGAGTACACCCGAGGAGAGAGAGCGCATGAGTAAGATTCCATATGCCTCAGCAATTGGATCTATCATGTATGCCATGATATGTACTCATCCCGATGTCTCATATGCCTTGAGCATGACGAGTAGGTACCAATCGAACCCCGGTGAGAGTCACTGGACAGCTGTTAAGAACATCCTTAAGTACTTACGAAGGACTAAGGATGCATTCTTGGTCTTTGGAGGTGAAGATGAGCTCGTTGTAAGGGGTTACACCGATGCAAGCTTCCAATCCGATAAGGATGATTTTAGATCGCAATCTGGTTATGTGTTTTGTATTGGTGGTGGTGCTGTGAGCTGGAAGAGTTCAAAGCAAGAGACAGTAGCTGACTCTACAACAGAATCTGAGTACATTGCCGCCTCTGATGCTGCGAAGGAGGCAGTTTGGATCAAGAAGTTCATCACTGAACTTGGAGTGGTTCCAAGCATTGCCGACCCGATAGAGCTCTATTGTGACAACAATGGAGCAATCGCACAGGCTAAGGAACCTCGATCTCACCAGCGATCCAAACACATACTCCGACGCTATCATCTCATCAGGGAGATCATCGAGAGGGGTGATGTAAGGATATGCAGGACTTCGACAGACAGCAACATTGCTGATCCACTGACAAAGCCCCTTACGCAGCAGAAGCATGATAGCCATTCTAGGTCCATCGGTATTAGATACATGGATGATTGGCTTTTAGTGCAAGTGGGAGATTGTTAGTGTTGTGCCCAAAAAGCCAATCATGAGATGATTGTATTTTTTGCACATTGAGTCATGATATTTTATTAAGGCATTAATCCAGCAATTATGTTTGTTGTTTTGTTTCTGCGTAACTTAACAAACATAATTGTAACCCTAGAATAATGATATTCTCAAACGTCCCTAGTCTAGTATTATTGTGGAGCGGGTTGCAATAATACATAACGACTAGCATATGTGGAGACTAATATGAGATATGTAGTCTACATATGGGTACAAGTTGGAGAACTTGTGTACTGGACCGACCCACCATGAGAACACTACATGGATCGTTATATGAGTGTCATAAGTGATTCTCATAGTGATCATGGTATATGTAGTCCTTCGACCTAAGATCATCAAGGTTCCCTACATGTGAGTCACATACTTTGATACTTTCCTTTGTTGCTCGTAACTGAGTGAACTTGAAGGAGGTCATTGGGTATGTCACATATCATGCGGAGGGATTTGTATGATCAAGATGGGATTTGTCCCTCCTATGTAACGGGAGTGATATCTTCGGGCCCCTTGATAGAGTAAGACTTAGAAAAATGCATGGCCATGCTCGGATGAGTTGATATACGATATCAATGTCATCAGTTTAAGTTGGTCTACTCGGTAATCAAGAAACCAAAGATTGGGCTATACGAGAGTGACACATTCCATGTCTCGTGCTTAGTCTTGATATCTTGGACAAAGGGACAATGGCATATATCGGTGATGATCATAAAGGTTTAGTCGAATCATCGACAATCTTGTCACTTGGGTAGCAATGATGTGTTGCTAGACACCGCTCATTGCTTATGATCATAAATGTGATTTATGATCATTGCCAACGTGGTAAGAGCCTATTGGGTCGCACACATAGAGCTATTTGGATCATTAGAGTGCATGGGCTAATAATTTGGGTTTTGGTTTCACAATAATTTCGTATTAATAATGGGCCCAATAGTTGAGCCATTATTAAGCCCGAAATTAAAGCCTAATTGGATTAGGGCTTTGAAACCCATTAGGCCTGGAAGTTGAGTCTCACTATAAATACAACTTCTAGTGAGAAATTCGCAGGTCTCCTTGCCCTAGCCTCCCAAAAGGACAGCCGCACTCTTCTCTTGCAATTCCTTGGAGGACGCAAGCTAGCACTGCGAGCGCAAGAGAAACGCATCTGCCGGGACACGGTGGAAGCGTGGTGATCCCGAGAGGCTCGTGTGGATACCATAGAGAGCTTGAACACGTCAACTGTTCAGGTTTTGTGATTCGACTCTACAGTTGAGTGAGAGATCTCAACCGAAAATTAGGTATGAAAATTTTTGAACACCCGGTTTACCCCGTTTCACTTGGATCCTGGAGGGTTTCGGTTAAATTCCGCTGTGCTGTTTGGCTCCCGAAACCCAACAAAAACTATATACTGAATGACTGTACTATGATCTAGAACTAAGCTATCACCTTAGAGAAAACTCCAAATGGCAAGCTTCACAAGCCCTCCCTTGTGCTTTACTAGCCTTACTAGGCCAAAAAGATAACTGTAGTTAGTACCATAACTTAACCAACAAGCAACCCATAAACTAGAATCATAAAGATTCAAATAAAGCAAATACTTGCTCATAAGCCTAGTTCAACAACCTCAACGGTTGCTAGCTCATTGATGCCCAAAACTGCACAACAAAATGTAAGGGAGTGAGAATCAAAGATTCTTAGTACGGGATCTTCAACCTATAAGAAAAAACCAGAGGACCCAACATATGAAAACATATGTAACTTGCTATAAGCGCATACAGCCTGATGGTCTGATATATGTACATATAACTAAGTCCCTTGAGACCTTTCCTTATCGTAGTCCTCCTCACGGGGCGTCACTCTATGCCTTGCAAGTTCTCGCCATTAACTCAGTCCTAGTAAGCCTTAGCTTACTACCTGATGCAATAATGTAGCCTTGCCTTTGTTGTTGTGCAGGTGAACATGGTGGATGCTCCTTGCTTGCCTTGTAAGAAATCCATTAGGTGTATTAGGCCACCACATAGTGCCTCAAGTCCTTAGACTTGGCTAGGTTACTTATGTACTCTGCCTCCACCCATTTAGCCTACTAAGGATGCACTAGGCTTACACTTGTACCTCAAGCCACGGGTTGGCTAGGCAACAAGTGCACTAAGCCTTCATCCATGGTGCTCCCCTATCCACCATTACTTGGTTTACACTAGTGGAGTTGCAATGATCATGGTTAGACTCATTTATTAGGTTCTTTGGAACCCCAACTAGGTGCACTAAGGTTTCCACATAAAAGCCTCAAATCCTTAGTCTCACTAGGCTTTCGATGGTACTAAACCTTGCACCCAACTAATGGTGCCCATTGTGACCTTATTTTTCTTTAAAACTTGCCCTCACTTTGAATTAAAATAACTTCAAAACTTGACCATTTTAAATGTTTTGAAGCAATGGAGGTGATAGTACTCCTTCCGAGCTTTATATGGAATCTTGAATCAACTCAATTGGACACCCGAGCGAAGAGTTATGAAGAAAAAAAAATTGGGTGTCAATGCTGTGGCAATGATGCATCGCCACAGTTGTCGACATTCTATCAATTTTTGAGGTATTTAGTGACACATTGTGGATACTCGTATTGATTTGCAACGCATCACCAACCCTACAAAATGCCGAGAAAACTTCCCATTTTGCTGCTATGAATGTTGAACACTTTCCTAACATATCCAACATGCATGGATAGCCTTCAAACTTTACATACATGTAGTACATGTTGCAGAGACCACAATGCACCATTCAAACCAATCCTATGGTGTCCATAAACACCACACAAATCCTTAAAACTCCCTAGTCCAACATGTTCATTACCATCCACCAGTTAATGCCATTCACGAAACTACTTGATTTAACAAGTAACCGAGCTAGGAATGGCATCAAATATGCTTGAATCATAAATCCCTTACCCCAACTACATAAGAACTAGTATGAATCAAGCACCAAAAGCTTCAAGCTTCAAGTGCAAGGCTCCACTAACATTTCCTATGGTTCCAAGCAAATTCAACTTATAAGGCACCAATTCAAGGTTATTCTAACTAGAACCAAGCTCATGGAAGCTCAAGAAACCTTGAACAATCAGAGGACAACAAGTCCCAGCCAAATTTAGAGCTTACCTAGCTCAAAAACATGATTTTGAGCTCAAACCAACCAATCCATGCAAAAACAAGCTCTTTTCCACTTGGGTTTTTCATGAAACTTTGATTTCCACCAAGAATTGATGTTTTGAGTGAGATTTGGCTATGGAATTTAAGAGAAGGTGGAGAGCTATGGGTTCATGAGGAGGAAGAAGATGAATAGTGGCTGCCAAATGGTTCTGAAATGCCTTAAATAGCCAACTTCTCACTTACGCCCTTCAACTTCTTTAGTTTTTGCCAAAAAGGCCCCATACTCAAATAGTGCCATAACACTTGGCAATTTAGCCCAATGTTTTGGTTTCATGTCACTTGGTTTCAAAAATCAACTGATGAGCTTAAATACCAAACTTATCACATCGGGGTACAAAATGACCATTTTGCCCCTAGTGACACTTAGGTGCCAAATTAAATGAGGAACCATCTATTCTTTAGATAAGTTGTTTGATGTTGCTAATTCACCTTTAATCAAGTCATTTAAGCTAGGGATTTATGAACTTACCCTACCGACCGAGCATTCTGCTAGGAGGCCTATAACATTCTCCCCACCTTGGAGAATTTGGTCCTCCAAATTCAATCTCCTCACCGTAAGTACTATACCAGGATACGGCGCCACCGCATCCTAATCAAACCTGCCAAGGGGTGTCAGTCACAACAGCCCACTTTGTGCTGAACTCCTCGACCCATTTAGCTAATGCCCTCAGGGCACTTGAGTCGGGCCCTATCTTGTACAGGTACTATGGCTAATGCCATTCCTTTGTGCTCACTCCCAATCATAGTCTGATTGTTGTTCACTATTCTCTCCACCTTAGTCTGGCCTTACTCAGTCTAAAACACATTAATACAATTTGCCTCCTGAAGACTATGGCATGGCCTCTCCATACCTTTAGCACACACTGCTGCTAAAGCACAGCTGACTACTCCAAGCTGTCCCAACAAATCCAATGATCACGAATCCTCCACCGCAACCTCTATAATATGTCCTTTAGTGTAAGATAGCTTAACATGCTTTTAAAAGCTTGTCCACTACCCTTACACTGTTAGGGTTATACTAAAAGTTCAACACCAACAAACTTCCTTCATTCACTCGTCTGTGCCAGAACCCAGTAGTGCAAGCTAACTTAACAAGTTAAACTTGTCCATTAACTTTCACACTAGAAAGATTTTCACCTAGGTTCAACATCCAATGCCAGATACCAAACCCCTTAGTGTAAGCTAGCTTAACAAGTTTGTAACTTGTCAACTAACTCTTACACAGTCAATACTTTGCCCTTGGTATAGTACTCAACAACTCCTAACCTTTACTAGACTAAGTGTGTCACTAATGTTTTATAGCCTTGGAATATATTCCACTAGCACCCTTAAGATGTACTCCACTCCAAGCTCCATTATACTTTAGGGCTCTTTCGAATGAGTGAACTACCAAGAGTTGCAAGCCCCAGCCGACCTTAGAGTACGAATCTTCAAATGCTCCCTCTGGGGCCCCTATGCATCAGGTATACCAGTGCACTGGGTAGCATACCCATACACCACCTGAGCATCATCATCCTACAACTTTTGCTACTCTAGAGTCTCTTACACTTGCATGCCCACAAGCAAAAATCTCTCTGGCATTAGTGCTGAGACCTCTAAGTAACTAGCAATCTTTGGGCCTTATCCGTGCGCCCCAGCTCAGGCCACCTAGCACTCAGCAATTTAACCATCGAGAGGCTACCAAAGTCGATGGTCATGATGCTTCAACTGCTCCACTTGAAGTATTCTAGGTGCTCGAAACCTACACACTCAGTTCCTTCATTTTCCTATACTCTGAGCACAATACCCTACACACGTCAGATTATTTCCTCGAGTGTGTCCTTTTGGTTGGTAGTCAATTAGACACTTGGGCCTATTCCCTAGGCTCTAACATGCCTCCCATTTTTACTTGACTCTTTGATCACTTAATTTTGGTTACAAAGATCCATCTCCACTCTCAATGTTCAATTACCACGCCATGACTGCAATGTGTCATCCATATGTCGAAACAATAAATTTACTTAGCACATTTGCTAACCGTTAACCAATCTCGCAAATCACGAGCCTTCCTTTTAAAGGCACTAGGGTCACATGAAATACTCTAACTTTGGGCTTTAACTAGCTCAACCAATAACCTTATCGAGTATGTTTCAAACCTTTAACTTCTCTCTACTTTCCTATTTAGGACAACCACTTGAGCCATAAAATAGATACTTGAGCACAACTGTACCTATACTATTCTTGGCACTTTGATTATTGAGTATAACACTCAACTAGGTGAGAGATTACTTCACCTTGCTGGTACTTGTGAGACACCTCATGACTAAACATAGTAAACTCTTTCTCTCTCACTAGCACTCATCGGATACTACCCCATAGGGTTAAAGCAAGTATCCTCTTTCCAGCATCACTTGGTCATCCCAAAGAGATACTTCTGTTAGGTTTCGAGAGCCAAACAGCGCAGCGGAATTTAACCGAAACCCTCCAGGATCCAAGTGAAACGGGGTAAACCGGGTGTTCAAAAATTTTCATACCTAATTTTCGGTTGAGATCTCTCACTCAACTGTAGAGTCGAATCACAAAACTTGAACAGTTGACGTGTTCAAGCTCTCTATGGTATCCACACGAGCCTCTCGGGATCACCACGCTTCCACCACAGTGTCCCGGCAGATGCGTTTCTCTTGCGCTCGCAGTGCTAGCTTGCGTCCTCCAAGGAATTGCAAGAGAAGAGTGCGGCTGTCCTTTTGGGAGGCTAGGGCAAGGAGACCTGCGAATTTCTCACTAAAAGTTGTATTTATAGTGAGACTCAACTTCCAGGCCTAATGGGTTTCAAAGCCCTAATCCAATTAGGCTTTAATTTCGGGCTTAATAATGGCTCAACTATTGGGCCCATTATTAATATGAAATTATTGTGAAACCAAAACCCAAATTATTAGCCCATGCACTCTAATGATCCAAATAGCTCTATGTGTGTGACCCAATAGGCTCTTACCACGTTGGCAATGATCATAAATCACATTTATGATCATAAGCAATGAGTGGTGTCTAGCAACACATCATTGCTACCCAAGTGACAAGATTGTCGATGATTCGACTAAACCTTTATGATCATCACCGATATATGCCATTGTCCCTTTGTCCAAGATATCAAGACTAAGCATGAGACATGGAATGTGTCACTCTCGTATAGCCCAATCTTTGGTTTCTTGATTACCGAGTAGACCAACTTAAACTGATGACATTGATATCGTATATCAACTCATCCGAGCATGGCCATGCATTTTTCTAAGTCTTACTCTATCAAGGGGCCCGAAGATATCACTCCCGTTACATAGGAGGGACAAATCCCATCTTGATCATACAAATCCCTCCGCATGATATGTGACATACCCAATGACCTCCTTCAAGTTCACTCAGTTACGAGCAACAAAGGAAAGTATCAAAGTATGTGACTCACATGTAGGGAACCTTGATGATCTTAGGTCGAAGGACTACATATACCATGATCACTATGAGAATCACTTATGACACTCATATAACGATCCATGTAGTGTTCTCATGGTGGGTCGGTCCAGTACACAAGTTCTCCAACTTGTACCCATATGTAGACTACATATCTCATATTAGTCTCCACATATGCTAGTCATTATGTATTATTGCAACCCGCTCCACAATAATACTAGACTAGGGACGTTTGAGAATATCATTATTCTAGGGTTACAATTATGTTTATTACGTTACGCAGAAACAAAACAACAAACATAATTGCTGGATTAATGCCTTAATAAAATATCATGACTCAATGTGCAAAAAATACAATCATCTCATGATTGGCTTTTTGGGCACAACACTAACAATCTCCCACTTGCACTAAAAGCCAATCATCCATGTATCTAATACCGATGGACCTAGAATGGCTATCATGCTTCTGCTGCGTAAGGGGCTTTGTCAGTGGATCAGCAATGTTGCTGTCTGTCGAAGTCCTGCATATCCTTACATCACCCCTCTCGATGATCTCCCTGATGAGATGATAGCGTCGGAGTATGTGTTTGGATCGCTGGTGAGATCGAGGTTCCTTAGCCTGTGCGATTGCTCCATTGTTGTCACAATAGAGCTCTATCGGGTCGGCAATGCTTGGAACCACTCCAAGTTCAGTGATGAACTTCTTGATCCAAACTGCCTCCTTCGCAGCATCAGAGGCGGCAATGTACTCAGATTCTGTTGTAGAGTCAGCTACTGTCTCTTGCTTTGAACTCTTCCAGCTCACAGCACCACCACCAATACAAAACACATAACCAGATTGCGATCTAAAATCATCCTTATCGGATTGGAAGCTTGCATCGGTGTAACCCCTTACAACGAGCTCATCTTCACCTCCAAAGACCAAGAATGCATCCTTAGTCCTTCGTAAGTACTTAAGGATGTTCTTAACAGCTGTCCAGTGACTCTCACCAGGGTTCGATTGGTACCTACTCATCATGCTTAAGGCATATGAGACATCGGGATGAGTACATATCATGGCATACATGATAGATCCAATTGCTGAGGCATATGGAATCTTACTCATGCGCTCTCTCTCCTCGGGTGTACTCGGACACTGAGATCTAGAAAGAGTGATACCATGTGACATGGGCAAGAATCCTTTCTTGGAATCTTGCATGCTAAACCTCTTTAGCACCTTGTCAATGTATGTACTTTGACTTAGGCCAAGAAGCTTTCTAGATCTATCTCTATAGATCCTGATGCCTAACACATAGGCTGCTTCACCCAAGTCCTTCATAGAGAAACATTTCCCTAGCCAAGTCTTCACAGACTGTAGCTCAGGAATGTCATTCCCGATGAGTAGTATGTCATCTACATACAACACCAAGAAGACAATAGCGCTCCCACTAACCTTCTTGTAGACACAAGGTTCATCTTCATTTTTGATAAAACCAAACTCTTTGATTGCTTCATCAAAATGAAGATTCCAACTTCGAGAAGCTTGCTTCAGTCCATAAATGGACCTTTGCAACTTGCACACTTTATTGGCATTCTCAGGAGTGACAAAACCCTCAGGTTGTGTCATGTACACATCCTCAAGTAGCTTTCCATTTAGGAATGCAGTTTTGACATCCATTTGCCATATCTCATAATCATAGTGTGCAGCAATAGCAAACAAAATTTGGATGGATTTAAGCATAGCAACTGGTGAAAAAGTTTCATCATAGTCAATACCATGAATTTGCTTGAAACCTTTTGCAACCAATCGTCCCTTAAAGGTAATCACATTACCATCCATGTCAGTTTTCTTCTTGAAAACCCATTTGCACCCTATGGGTTTTACCCCTTCAGGTGGGTCAACCAAAGTCCATACTTGGTTTTCATACATGGATTCCATCTCGGATTTCATGGCCACTAGCCACTTCTCAGAGTCAGGCCCCGACATAGCTTGTTGGTAGGTTGTGGGCTCATCCTGATCCATGAGCATCACATCACCAGTGTGAGTCATGAGAAATCCATATCTCTCAGGCTCACGCCGAATCCTACCAGACCTACGTGGGCTCTGTGCTACAGGAACAGACTCTTGAACCACAACATCTTGTGGTGTCTGTTCAGGTTCCATTTCAGGTTCGATGTCTCCTTGTTGTTCTTGAATTTCTTCAAGTTCTACTTTCCTCCCACTAGTTCCTTTAGAGATAAACTCTTTCTCTAAAAAGACACCAGTTCGAGCAACAAACACTTTTTGCTCAGAAGGATTGTAGAAATAGTAACCCTTTGTTTCTTTGGGATACCCAACAAAAAGGCATTTTTGAGATTTGGGCCCTAGTTTGTCAGAGGATTGACGTTTCACATAAGCGTCACAGCCCCAAATCTTCATAAAAGACAAATTGGGATGCCTCCCACTCCATATCTCATATGGTGTCTTTTGAACCGATTTAGATGGAACTCGGTTTAGTGTAAAAGCGGCTGTCTCTAGAGCATGTCCCCAAAAGGAGTTTGGAAGGTCAGCTTGACTCATCATAGAGCGAACCATGTCTAACAGAGTTCGATTTCTCCTTTCAGATACACCATTCCATTGAGGTGTACCTGGTGGAGTGAGTTGTGATACTATACCACACTCCTTCAGATAGTCAAGGAATTCTCGATCCAAGTACTCTCCACCTCGATCTGATCGAAGCACTTTGATACTCTTCCCGAGTTGATTCTCTACTTCATTCTTGAATTCTTTGAACTTTTCAAAGGATTCTGACTTGTGTCTCATGAGATACACATAGCCATATCTGCTGAAGTCATCAGTGAAAGTAATGAAGTATTGGAAACCTCCTCTAGCATGTGTAGACATAGGGCCACATACATCACTATGTATGAGTCCTAGTAAGTCATTAGCCCTTTCACTTTGCCCTGTGAATGGGGCTTTGGTCATCTTGCCCAACAAACATGACTCACATGTCTCATATGATTCAAAATCAAATGAGTCCAAGAGTCCATCCTTATGGAGCTTGGATATGCGGGTCTCATTTATATGGCCCAAGCGACAGTGCCAGAGATAGGTCGGGTTCGAATCATTTAATCTGACCTTCTTGGTATTCACATTATAGATTGGATCTTCGAGGTCTAGAACATACAACCCATTGCTAAGTTGAGCACTACCATAAAAGATTTCATTCAAATAAATAGAACAACATTTGTCCTTTATTATAAATGAAAAACCTTTCTTGTCCAAACAAGAAACAGAAATCAAATTTCTACTAATAGTAGGCACAAAGTAGCAGTTGTCTAATTCTAAAACTAATCCACTAGGTAAAGTGAGAACATAAGTCCCTACGGCTAAGGCAGCAACCCTTGCTCCATTTCCAACACGTAGGTCCACTTCACCTCGGGCCAATCTTCTACTTCTACTTAGATCCTGCACATTTGCACAAATGTGAGATCCACATCCAGTATCCAATACCCAAGATGAGGAAGTAGAAAAGTTAGCCTCTATAACAAAAATACCTGAAGTGGAAGTCTTACTTCCCTTTTCCTTAGCAAGTTCTTCAAGATAGAGCTTGCAGTTGCGCTTCCAGTGTCCAGGTTGCTTACAATGGAAGCACTCCCCTTCCTTTGCCACACCACCCTTTGGTTTCAGTGCAGCTGAAGAAGAATTAGCATTGGACTTTCCATTAGCTTTATCCTTCTTCTTGTTGGCTTTTCCCTTTCCCTTGCCCTTTTGAACCATCAAAATGGGCTTAGCCTTCTTAAGGTTTTGCTCAGCAGTTCTCAACATGTTGAGCAATTCAGGGAGGGACTTGTCAAGGTCGTTCATGTTATAGTTCATGACGAACTGACTGTAGCTTTCAGGCAACGATTGCAAGACTACATCAACAGCCAACTCTTTCTGAAGAGCAAATCCCAAACTCTCAAGATTCTCAATGTACCCAATCATCTTGAGCACATGAGGACCCACGGGACTTCCCTCAGACATCTTGCACTGAAACAATGCCTTAGAGGTCTCAAACCTCTCATGCCTAGCTTGCTCTTGGAAAAGCATTTTGAGATGTTCGATCATATCGAACGCCCCCATGTTCTCATGTTGCTTCTGAAGCTCAGATTCCATGGTAATAAGCATGAGGCATGCAACATCCAAAGCATCATCAGAATGCCTCTTGTGAGCATCCCTTTCAGCTCTTGGAGCAGTGGCAGCAGGCTCATTCGGAATGGGCTGCTCTAGGACATAAGCCTTTCTCTCTTGCTTGAGGACTATCCTCAAGTTTCGGTACCATTTGAGAAAGTTGGTCCCATTCAGTTTTTCCTTCTCAAGGATCGATCGCAACGAAAGTGTCGATGTGTTTTGTGCCATGGTTATCTACAACAGTAAATATGCAGTGTAAGAGTCATGTATTTTAATTCATTTAATAAGGACTTTTATTAAACGATACTCCCACTATTTTCCTCAAAATAATAACCCTCGATATTATTTCGGAACACCTCGGCGCTAAGGTATTCTAGTGGGCCAAGATCCATATTTGACCACAACCTGAGTCAGCTTTGGCTTTTCTCTCAAGTTACAGCTATTTAGGTAGGCAACTCCTTGCCAATTGCATCATCTTATGCAACTCTTGGATAGTTGGGTGAACAACACTTGTCCAAGCTCATCTCATGAACTTAAGCCCAACTCTATGCCTCTAAGTCCCTAATCCTATTAGGATGACTTAGTTAAGTCGGACCCAAAGTTAGCAATTTGGATATCACTATTATCCCATCGCGCCTTACCAAGATGAACATAGGTGCTTTGCTTTGGCAAACCCACCTAATGTTGATCAAAGTCTTGACGAGTGCCAACATTTGGAAGGCATCACATTTAATGACTTAATATTTGTTTGAGGGATTTTTCTTTTGATCTCACCAATTTGTTATCTCCGGTTGTCTTATACATGCATCACATACAAATATAAAACATGCATCTCATGCTTACAAGAAAGTAAACGTGACATGGTTATAGCCCAAACTATGCGATATTCTCAAGCCAATGAGAATATCATAAAAGCCTAAGAAAAGAAAAGGGTCTTCACAAGCTCCTTCTCTTCCTTTCTTGGTTGCCCTTTTGTTGTCACCTCCTTGGACATACCACCTTGGATGATCCTTGGACATACCACCTTGGATGATCCCATAATGTACCATTACATCAATAATAGAAACCTCGAGTTACATTCGAGGGGAGTAAGGTGAGAAAAGAATGTACAATGAGAGTAACAAGAGAAGGCACGACTCGCAGGCCGTATTTACAAGTACAACCAATCAAGGGCTATAACCATGCACCATGCTTCAACCATCAATCAGCATAACATGCCAAATCTCATTCAACAAATGCATGCCAATTTTTGCGAGTTGATTAACCAGTTTTTATTTATGTGGCGCTTCGCATATGGCGGTCCCGCTGGCCGGTCAGCGGGCGGTGGTTCCGCTGACCGGTCAGCGGACGAGGTCAAGGGGGGCCGCCCTTGCGGGGGGTTGCGAGGGGGGCAGCGCCCCCCGGCGCAAAAAATTGTCTTACAATTGCTTAGCCCGAGATCTTCTATTTCGAGCAAGTAGGCACCCGAGACTCCTCCATTCGAGCCACCAAAAATACCTTACTTTCGGTGCCCGAATAGGCCGAATCCGAACCAAGCTAGGGTTTTTGCAACTATTGCAAGAATCCTAATCCATATAGGTATCTCATACCTATCAATTTTGGGTTAATCTCATTAACCAATTAGTGTCATTTCTTCATATATGTCATATGTTCATTACGAGTTCCGGTTTCATGCATCATGAATCAATCTAATTAATCATGGCCGAAAGCAACCGAACACATAACATCATGCGATTCAACATTCAATCCCGATTTAGGGTTTCACCAGTAGCTCTGATACCACTGTTAGGTTTCGGGAGCCAAACAGCGCAGTGAAATTTAACCGAAACCCTCCAGGATCCAAGTGAAACGGGGTAAACCGGGTGTTCAAAAATTTTCATACCTAATTTTCGGTTGAGATCTCTCACTCAACTGTAGAGTCGAATCACAAAACCTGAACAGTTGACGTGTTCAAGCTCTCTATGGTATCCACATGAGCCTCTCGGGATCACCACGCTTCCACCACGTCCCGGCAGATGCGTTTCTCTTGCGCTCGCAGTGCTAGCTTGCGTCCTCCAAGGAATTGCAAGAGAAGAGTGCGGCTGTCCTTTTTGGGAGGCTAGGGCAAGGAGACCTGCGAATTTCTCACTAAAAGTTGTATTTATAGTGAGACTCAACTTCCAGGCCTAATGGGTTTCAAAGCCCTAATCCAATTAGGCTTTAATTTCGGGCTTAATAATGGCTCAACTCTTGGGCCCATTATTAATACGAAATTATTGTGAAACCATAACCCAAATAATTAGCCCATGCACTCTAATGATCCAAATAGCTCTATGTGTGCGACCCAATAGGCTCTTACCACGTTGGCAATGATCATAAATCACATTTATGATCATAAGCAATGAGCGGTGTCTAGCAACACATCATTGCTACCCAAGTGACAAGATTGTCGATGATTCGACTAAACCTTTATGATCATCACCGATATATGCTATTGTCCCTTTGTCCAAGATATCAAGACTAAGCACGAGACATGGAATGTGTCACTCTCGTATAGCCCAATCTTTGGTTTCTTGATTACCGAGTAGACCAACTTAAACTGATGACATTGATATCGTATATCAACTCATCCGAGCATGGCCATGCATTTTTCTAAGTCTTACTCTATCAAGGGGCCCGAAGATATCACTCCCGTTACATAGGAGGGACAAATCCCATCTTGATCATACAAATCCCTCCGCATGATATGTGACATACCCAATGACCTCCTTCAAGTTCACTCAGTTACGAGCAACAAAGGAAAGTATCAAAGTATGTGACTCACATATAGGGAACCTTGATGATCTTAGGTCGAAGGACTACATATACCATGATCACTATGAGAATCACTTATGACACTCATATAACGATCCATGTAGTGTTCTCATGGTGGTTCGGTCCAGTACACAAGTTCTCCAACTTGTACCCATATGTAGACTACATATCTCATATTAGTCTCCACATATGCTAGTCATTATGTATTATTGCAACCCGTTCCACAATAATACTAGACTAGGGACATTTTAGAATATCATTATTCTAGGGTTGCAATTATGTTTATTACGTTATGCAGAAACAAAACAACAAACATAATTGCTGGATTAATGCCTTAATAAAATATCATGACTCAATGTGCAAAAATACAATCATCTCATGATTGGCTTTTTGGGCACAACACTAACATGAACACCATACACTTACTACAGAAAAAATTAAAGATAACAACTAAATGGGCGATTGAAATTTAGTCGCCAAACCTCTTCAGTCATCAATTAGTGGTGCTAACTTTCAAAATGACTAAAGGGGGAATGAACATCTTATTCACGCCAATAGTAGTCACCCTGTCATCACTCCTAATCAGAAAACTATTATCCTTAGTCATGCTTAGTGGCTACCTTGACTTCAGTCATTCCTCAATCACCGTTACAACAAAAAATAACTTCCTCCATGGTGGATTCTAGTAATTGGGGTACGCTAGAATGTTAAGTGTGCTATAGAGAACTTGAAGATCAACATTCAAAAGGGAGTGAGCAGAGGAAGAAGCCCCTGGCTTTTTTCTAGGGGGAGGGGGATGTCTTTGACACTCTAGTTTGTATTCCAATAAGGTGTTTGTAAGTTGCTTGTAGTGACTCTACCCTAAAAGGGGTGCACCCAGGAAGACAGTGGGACCATAGTCCTATAAAAGTTGTAATTGGCTTGATAATCACTTGTCCCATTTTAAAACTTTTCATGCATCTAGTTATTAACCTAATATGCACCATGCATACACTTGGTTCAACTTGAATTTTACTTTTAAAAAATAAATAAAAAACATTACTAGCATTTATAAAACAAAACAAAAACATAAGTTAAAGCATAAAACATGGTGAATTTAACTACAAGTAATAATCGTGCACATGTATCATTATACAAATAAAGACTATACACAGGACCAAAAGCAACTTAATGCATTAATTGACCTAGAGACATCGAAGGCTAATAGGCATACATATGTATATCACAAACAACTACTAAGATTCACACTCTAGCTATGCCCCTCATTCTAGTAGCCTCTATAAGTCTAGAAAATAAGTACAATTAGCAATAAACAACTTAACCATTAAAACTAGATTCAGTAATGATTCGCTAGGTGGTTACCTACACTAAAACACTAGCTCAACAACTTTTGACAATTGTTAGCCCTTATAGATGACATTATCAACATAACAACACTAAAGGTTAGGTACATGTGAAAAAAACACTCATAATAAATATAGACACAATGTATATGAATTCTTTTATATGATCTTGCAGTTTGAGGGCTAACATATGCATTTGTATTCAAGTCCCTTAAGACCTCACATCATCCTAGTGCATGCACGATATGTCACCTCGTGCCTAGAAAGTTCTAGCTCCTAACTTACTCCTACTAAGCCTCGGCTTGCCAACTTACTAGTAAACTTAGTTTATTAGCTCCTCATGAGCAATGGTCACCAATTAATCTTCCTGTTGTTGTTGTATAGGTGAACATAATGGATTTTCCTCATTTGAGTTTTGAAGAACTCATAAGGTGTACTAGACCCCTGCATAGTGCCTTAAACCCTTAGGCTTATGTAGGCTACCATGGTAGTAAGCCTTTACCCAAACTAGTCGCTCCCACGTAATGCCTCAAGCCATAAAGTTGCCTAGGTCACTAGTGTACTATACCTCAACCCACACTAGGTATACTAGCCTCCCACTTAGTACTTCCAACTACTAAGCTCACCTTTTCCACTATGGTACTAGGGCTCACCCAACTCACCTACCAAGGATGAACTAAGCCTTCACACGTGCCTCAAATAACAACTTGCCTAGGTAACAAGTGCACTAAGCCCTCATCCAAGGTGTTCCTTTATCTACCATTATTTGGTTCACCCTATTGTGGCAAGAATTATCATGGATGGACTAAACTTATTAGGTTCTGAAGAACCACACTTGTACCTTAAGGTTTCACATTGGTACCTTGAGCACCAAGATTCACATAAGCCACCAATAATCACTAAACCCCACTACTGTGCCTAATAGATCCTATTATAATCCTTATGGTTCCTTTACTCTTGATGTCCATTTTGGATGCTCATATCCTTGTCAAATTCAGATAGCTCTGAGGAGGATCTTGGTAATTCCAAGTTTATATTAGCCTTCTATGGAAACCCCTACCTTTTTTTGTCGAAGCTCTCCTATAGAAAATTGGCATTCTGGTGCATTAGGGCCACACTTCTAGTTTATAGAGCCGCAACCCTTATGTCTTGGGTTGCACCAAAGTGCCCCAAGGCCATAGCTCTTGTTTTTTGGGTTTGTAACCCTAGCACCTCAAGCCCTGGCGCTGCAAAAATGCATCCATAGCCCTTTTAAGGAATTATCTTGCCACCCAAACTTGTATGCCTTGCCTCCAAAAGTACCATATCAATAACAATTCTAAAATATGTTTATTCTATGCCAAACTAAGCAAGCAACAAGTGTTTAATCATACTACACATGTGCTTGATAAGACTAATCCCACCATAAGTAATTCTCACCATAATCATATCTTATCATCTACTTGGAATTATCAAATGAGCAACTAATATATGGATCAAATACGTCTGTAAACTAAATCCCTTACTTCAATTGATATAGCTAGCATGATCAAGGATCTACACCAAGCAAAAAGGGTTCCACATAGGCATCATATGGTTACAAGCAAAATCAATACATAATGCACCAATTCAAGCTCAACCAAAGATGCTACAAGTGAATCATTGTTGATTTCCACATAGGTGGCCATGAATATGGATGGTTTAAGTGCTCGGGTATGTCTTATGGGGTTGGATGCCAATGCTTACTCCAAGGGCTCCAAGGGAGTTTGGGCAATGACTGGACTAGGCCAACTTCTTTTCTTTGCTTGCTAGCATGTATGCCACATGTAGGAACCTTAAGATACATGTTTCCTGTGGTTGTAGCACTCCAATAACTCTAAATGACCTCCATGTAGCTTGAATTGTTGCATTTGATTTTCCTACATTTGAAATCCTTAAGTCCTCTCAAAGTGTGCAACTTTGTGCTCCTATGGTGCGTGTCAACTCCCTTTTCCTTAGAAAGGTTGACCCTTGAATTGAAGCCTACATTAGAAAAGGAAATTGAATCAATAAAGGTGAAATAAACACTACTCAAGCACTTACCTTGCACATAAACACCAATAACAAGCAATGCCTATGTATGGAACTCTTCCATTTTGCAAACCCTGAACCAATATGCAAAATTCAAAGATACTTTTGGTGCCTTTAGGTTCAAAAACAAAGTTAGAAACAATTAGCACATGAAATCCAAAAGTTTGCAATATTGTAATCTTGACTCTAGGCAACACTTCCATTACCTTTGCAATCACACAAAATCTGACTCAAAATCAAGAATCATGTAATTACTATTCATAATTAATGAATCATGCATGCTATAATCAAATCTAGAGAAAACACATAAAGACTTCTCACGTAAATCAAGAATTCTACCTTTTCTTTGAGAAATCAATTGGATCAATAAGTCTATAATATTTAAATGTGTATGCCATCTCAAAAATATTATTCTCACAACTAGAAAAATTGTAGGAAGAATTTACCTTAATGTTGCTATAAGCACTCAAAACAAGTGGATCTAAACTTGCATAAGTTTTGCGGTCCAAAAAAGAACAAATTATGCATGTCAAAATAATAGTTTGCATATTCTATAAAAAAAACCAGAATTAAACTTAGTTTGGCCTAAACTATCAAAAGAACAAGGATGCATGAATTTCACAAAGATCATAGGATTTCGATCAAAACATGACTAAAATAGATAGGATTAAGTGAAACTAAAAAGCTAGTTGGACTTTGCATGTACGCATGCTATTGTGCATGAAACTCCTAGAATTGTATAGTTTATACAACAAAACAATGAGCACTATATTCTTGCTCACAAAGCCAAAATTGAAACTAATTTTCACAACATTTTTCTTTAAAATCAATGGTTTCAGACTTGCACATGATTCATGACTCAAAGAACTCAAAAATATGTGTGGTATATGTGTTAAGGCAAAACAATGCTTGCTGGGATTTAAAGATTGATGCAGAAAAGCTAATTGACCATTAAAATTAATCAAACAAATATGTAATGCACAAGTAGAAGAGGATTCATGCATGAAAAATCCAAAAGAAACTGACTGAATTTGAGGTAAAACAAAACAATGTGATGTGATTGCAAAGAAATGAACTCAGAAACAATGGATTCCAAAATAGATTTTTCTTTATAAAAACTCAATGAATTCAAAAAGAAATTTAACAAATCTAAAGAATTGGAATATTCAAAATGAGATTTTGTAAAAATTTCATGCTTACATCCTTCTCTCAATCTAGGATGATGATGTCCATCTTTCAAAATAAGGTTAGAAGCAAAACATGATAAAATAAGGTTAGAAGCAAAACATTATTTGAACATATCAAAACCAGTCATGACAATATCAAGCCTATTCAAAAGAGAGAAATACATTACATAATGGGTTTTAGTTTCCATGTATCCTCCTTTTTGTGCATAGGTAAGACAATGCTCAAGGTTTCATTTTCAACCTCTTTAGGAACAATTTTTTGTTGCACTTCCACTTTGTCCTCACATGGAACTTCAATGAACTTAGATTGGGTGCAACTCATAATTTCTTCACTTAAAACTTCTTTTTCCTTGGAAATTATTCTTTTGAGCTCATCTTCACTAGATTCTTGAAAAGAAGACAACACAACACTAGAAGAAGACTCCATTATGTCAGTTGAAAGCAAGGCTTCTCTGTATGTCTTCTTATAACTCTTGTCTTCTTTCAACTTTTCATTCAATTTCTTCTTTCAAGAACTCTCCAACACTCACCTCCTACTTAATTTCACTTTTCTCATAACTCTCTAATTTTCTCCTATACTTCCTTTCTTAATTTTCTCTCAGGCCCTCAACTTTTCCCTTATTTCTTTTTCTTTCAAACTCATGAAAATATTTGTAATCTTTAGCCACTTCATTGTAATTCAAAGGTATAGGTGTAATGCTTGAACCACGATATACAATAGAAACTTTTTTATGTGTGTATCATAACTAACCTCATTTTTTTTTTGCACCATGGATGCCTAAGAATAACATGTTCAACTTGTATAGGCACTACATCATAAAATATGCCATCCTCATATTTAACAAAAGTAAAAAGAAAAAATGCTCAAGTAGTTACCTCTACTTCATCATAATTGAGCCAATGCAGCTTATATGGTCGTGAACATGGGAAGGTTGGCAAGTGAAGCTTTTCCACCATGTATGTGCTTGCCAAATTAGACTAACTTCTACCATGAATGATCAGACTACAAACTTAGTCTTGAACCTTACCCCATGAATGGAAAAGATCATTGTGTGGCACTTTCATCTCAACGCTTTTAAATCTCCTTACCATCGTACTTGAAACTAAAGAACTTATCCATTGGGAAATGGAATGGTGAGCTTGATAGAGTTAAAATTGGCATATTCTTTAGGTTGACCCCTTCTTTTTTTATTAGGTGCACTCCAAGCTTCCTTTTCATCATCTTCAGACTCAACTATCCTTACTCCTCTCCTCAACATGAGTAGGGGATTGAGCCTCTGTTGCACCTTAGTTGATGAACCCTTCTTCTTGGTCAATTGGGAACCAATTTCTTTTAGCTTTCGATTATCAACGTCTGTCCTGGCCTTCAAATTTTCCATCATGGAATGCATGGCCTCAAAATCCACCTTTGAATTTTCTTTCCATATGCCTAGAATCAAAGAGTTTTACTTCACAATGCTCAAACTCTCAATTTTGTTAGTGAGAATATTCCTATCAAAGAATCGTTAAAAGTTCTAAACGAACTAGTCTAAAAGCACACAAGAAAACTTAAATTTCTTTGAAAGTAATTTTTTTAAATAAAAATAATGGCGGGGTTATGAAATTTGAAGGGTTTTGGAAGCTTTCACAATGAAAGATTGGAAGAACTATAAGAAGAGACACAAAGATGCAAAACCGGCTAGAACACTTGTTTTGATGCAAAATGAAGCAATTTTGTGCAAAAATGTGGTATCATTCTGAAAAACATATTTTTATTTGTTATTTTGATGTTGGATATAATTCCAAGATGTTTTCCTTTCTACAAAACAAAACAAAAGAAATGATTACTTATAGCCAAGATTCAAGAAACCCTAATTCTTGTGTAACTTGAAATAAACTTTATGGAATAAAAACAACCCTTTCTTGGGACTTTGTTTTAGGATTTTTATCATTTTTTAATGTAGGAAACCAAAACAAAAAAACCAAAGAGGTTCTAGATGTTTTGGAATGAGTTTGAACATTGAAGCATTTTTTACATGCAAAAGGTGCTTATCTCAATAAATTTGCACACTTTGGCTTGAAACAATCAAGAACAAAATAGAATGGATTAAATTTGAATAAAAAATGAATAAATTGATTAAATATGAAAGAAACACATGGAATTGGATGAAAATAATGAAAGAAAAGTAAAACAGGACTTCAGGAAAGGCAAGGAAATTGAATGGATGCAGGGCTTGATGTATTTCATTGTTCCAGGCTAGAAACAACTTGGAATAGCCTAGAACACAAGGAAAAAGATCAAAATTGAATAAATACAAAGGAAGCAAAGGATCTTGAATGAAAAGAATGATGGAAAATGCTATTGGACATAAAAAAGCTAAAATAAATAATTCAAATGTAAAGGATGCCAAACAAGCTGTTGTTGGTGTTTTCTTGACGTAGCATGAAACAAAGCTTGGAATGAATGGAGAAAGATCTCAAATAGAAACGAACAAGTAATAAATGATGAAAATAGAAAGAAAAAAATTGGAAATAATGTAGAAACAAAGGGAAAGAAGTAAAAACACTGGATATATTCTTTGCTTGGAACATGTGGCTTTGTTACTACTTGATGTAAACCTTATTGGTATATGACCAAGAAATGTGCCTAAGATGCTACAAGCTCTAGATACATACTCCAAGAGACTAGATTTGACCCCCCACCCCCAACCAACTTGTGGTTAGAAATGAGAAGTATAGAAGGAACACTAAGAAACCTAGCTTTCTTATGCACCAAGATTAGTTCACAATGAACCAAAGAGAAGAAATTTCTAAAGCAATATTGTATATTTTGAAATCTGCCTTTACAGTGCAGAAAAATGGCCTTTTTATTGGAAACCCTAGGCCAAATAGTTTAAATAATATAAGAAACAAACTAGGTAAAACCCTAAATGGGGTAGCAGACCTAAAGCAACTCAAACTAGGTCTAAAACACTCATTAAACTATAAAACCAGCCAAAATTTAGTGAAATATAAAAACATATGAAAGATAACATGTTCACACTAGCTCACACTTAACCAATTGTGGAAACTAGAAAGGCTTAGTAAGCTAATTGTGCTCATAAAAAGACTCAAATGGGCACTTCTGGGTGTACCCCAAGTTTTTAATGGTGCACCAATGGCTCTATCTTGGTTTGAACTTCAATTCCATGGTCTTGGTTCCACAGGTGTCTCTAGGGTTCATGTGTACACTAGGGTGTATGCTCCTTCAGTGTACATGCAGACTAGGGTGCATGCAAACCTTCAATTTTAAAAAATGTGCACCATTGCATGTTCTTGCTCTATGTGCATCCAAATAGTGCTCCAAGTGAATCATTGTTGATTTCCACAAAAGTAGCCATGAATATGGATATTTCAAGTGCTCAAGTGTGCCTTGAGGGGTTAGATGCCAATGTGTGCTCCAAGCGCTCTGAAAGGGTTTGGGCAAAAGCTGGACTAGGGAAACTTCTTTCCTTTGCTTGCTAGCATGCATGCCACATGTAAGAACCTTTAGATACATGTTTCCTATGGTTGCAGCACCCTAATAACTTCAAATGACCTCTTTGTAGCTTGAATTGGTGCTTTTGAGCTTCCTAGATTTGAAATCCTTAAGTCCTTTCAAAGTGTGCAACATTGTGCTCTTGTTATGTGCATCAATAGGAAATCCATTGAGGCCATAGAACAATCTGTATAGCAACACTGCCTGGTTTTTAGCCTTGATTGCCATAAAAAAGAAGGCTGACCGTAAAAGAGTCGATCTCAAAATACATGCATCATTTTTTATGCTCCGATTGATGCAACTAATTTGGAACTAAGAAATATGAGTACTAATATCTAGAATTTTGAGACTTAGCTTAGTTAACTTACTAAGATGCTTTTAGAAAGGCCATATGGTACTTTGACAGCCAATACCAAAATGAGTCCAAAAGGAGTTTATAATCCATCCTTCCATCAAAAAGTGGATGGTCAAGTGGATGTCAAGGCCTTCGAAGGGAAAGAGGAATTTCCTTGAGATATTAACGAATACATAAGGCCGACGATGTTAAACAAAGTGTTTTTTGATAGGTAATCCAAGCATTAAATTTTTTTTTCTTTTCTTTTCCATTTAGTTATATTTTCTAGTTTTAGCTTTCTTGTTTTTGGTATGAGTGTTTTTTGTTGTCCTGTTATTCCATGATCTATGTTTTTATGCAAAAATTTAGGTCATTCTAGGAAAAAACTTTCATTCAAAGGGGGGGGGAAGGAAAAGATTAAGTAAATTCTAGGTAAGTCTATAAAATTTTTCTAAGTTTCAAACCCCCTACACACCCTTTAACATGCCTATGTTAAGGGCTAAGTCTATGAACACGGTTTTAAACGCAGCCATGTTTATTCTAAGTAATCGATTTTTGAAAGGAATTTTCAATTTAAGTTACAGTAGCTAAACATGGCTTAGGCCATGACCATGTTCATAAGCATGTCACACAAACATGGTTTTAGTCATGCCCATGTTCAAACCCATGTTTTATCTAAAGTTTAAAATTCTAGAGGCCAGACATGTTTAGGACACAACCATGTTTGAAAATGTGTTCATTGAACACATTTTTGTTCTCACCTTTGACAAGAAAGTGTTACTATTCTGATTTAAAAACTTTTAAACTCTAGACCTTGAACACGGTCCTTTGCACTGCCATGTTCATGGGTGCATTTTACCACACAGTCATTTACACACATATGTTTTACCTATTTTACTTTTCTATTGTAAAAAATTTGAGTTCTAAACCCCAAACATGGTTCCTTTCATGCCTTTGTTTAGAGGTGTGTTTATGAGACATGGTTGTTTCCATGCCCATGTTTAACCCCATTTTTCAACTCTAGGTTTTAAGATTTTTAGGGTTTAGGCTTCAAACACAAGCAGTGTCACAACTATGTTATAAAGCATGTTTGAGAAGATTCCATAAACATAAGCATAAACATGCCAGTGTTCAAGACCATGTTTAGCCTATATTTAAACATGATCATGATCCTTCTTCCTCACTTTAGACAAAACATTCATAAACTTCTTCCCCAAGTTCCCAAACTAAACCCCTCACCTCCTTATGTCCTAGGCAAGGTTTTCTACCATTGGAGGACCTCTTTTTTATTTTGGATTGTTGATTTTCTTCCCCACATCTTCATTTTTTTCTCTTTCAAGGTAACTTTATCCCTTTAAATTTATTTGAGTTTGAGGGATGACTTTGTTGATTTCTTGCAATGGGTAAGAGTTATTTTAGTTATATAATTGATTTTTCATCCCCATTGAAGTTAGTTATAAGTTTATAGCATGATTTGTGAAAGTTGGTTAGTTTGGTTATTTTATTGGAAGTTAGAAAGTTTGGTTGCAATAGTTCATGGAATTGAAGAAATTCTTGTTATTCATTATTGATTTCATGAATTGTAGGACTTGTATTGATGGTTGATGATTGTTTATTTATGGAGAATTACATGTTATTGTTGATTGGATTGAAATTTGATTGAAATTTAGAACTTGATAGTCTTTTGGTGTAGTACTAGATTAGGTTACTTAAACAACAACAAAAAGCATAAATTTGAATTGAATTGATTTGTTACCCTTGGATTGTTATACATTTAGGTTAGACTATTAAGCCTGATCACCTTAATGCCTAGGTTGAATTGAATATTCAAATGTAGGGAAATTAGGATTAAATTTCTTTTAAGGCTCTAGTTCTCATGGTTATGGATTGTTGTATTGGATTTAAGAATGATTGTTGCACTAAGGAATATTTTTTTTTTTTTTCAGGATGTGAGATGATGAAGGATGGGAAGAGCCATGGGGGGAATAAGCTTGGGGTTACAAATAATTTATCTTTATTTTAGCATTCTAGGTGCACAAAGCCATAATAAGATGAGAAGCTATACACCAACTTGGTTTTGATTGTTCTAGCCTCCACAACCGACTCATTATGGCCATTATTAGATGTCAAGGTGGCAAATTTTCTGTAGACTATCGGGCATTGCATCCATGACACTTGTCCACAAATTCTACACTAATGCTCATGTTAATGGCCATTTTCCAGAGTCGATATTGCAAGCAAGAATGTGAGGGAGGTAGTTGACCATTCTTTGTGACCAACTCAGTGCTATATTTGGCATTTAGAATATCTGAGGACCTATTCACTGTTTATCACTAGAGGGAAAGTTTATCATGCTCTATGGATGGCTAATTGCTTGGACCATATGATTAGGTTTACTAGCTACATTTTTTGCTCCACAACTAACTCATGATTTTCAAGCCTGGCTTGCATTTATTAATGCAAGGTTGCTCCCTACCATGCCTACCCACACATTACCATAGAAAAGGTAAAGATTCTGTATGTTCTTAATACAGATGGCCTGCTTACACATAGGGGTGCTCATACTGATGAGTATGAGGGAGGTTGTAAGCGATTATCGGCTCAAGATGGTATTTCTGGTGCTACTCATATGGTTGATGAGGCAACAAGGCATATGTGATTCTAATGACCATGAGAGAGTACTCTTGGTGGAGAATGTGATCTGTTTAGGATCATTCGTGCATGTATGTTTGCGTAGGATGGGACATCTGTGATATCGTGCCATTGGTAGAAGAAGGCATTTGGATCATCTCTACACAAGGATGATTGATGATCTCAGGACATTTACCATTTACCATTTATGATTTATTATTTTATTTCATATCATTTTACAGATGTTATTATTATGTTTATTTCTTTTATTATGTTAAACATTGTTATTGGAGAACTGGCTGTTCCTAATTTTAGTTTTATTTTATGCTTCCATTTTAGTTATTATATTTTCTAGTTTTTATCATAATTTTGTTAATGATCATGTTTTCTATTTTCATGGAAGCCTTCTTACTGAATTTGAAGCTCGATCAAACTTTTTAAGGATCCCTTAAAATGCCAACTTGCACATCAAACAAAAGAATTTATCAGGGCGGTATCAATTTTTATTATCCTTTTCCTTTCACTTTTTCTTTCATGTTTGTACATTTTAAGTGTAGGGGAGTGGGTAGTTAAACCCTATGCTTTCTTTTGATTTTTGTGAATTTTTTAAATTTTTTGGAATCTTGAAAATTTTTCGGATTTTTCATCTTTTTGAGCTAAATTGCTTTTCAATCATACTATTGAACATGTTCTTACTAATAAAGAGTGATTGTTAATTTAATGTCTTGATTTCTTAACTTGAAGACTAACTAAATGATTCTTGAAGTCTTTCACTTTTGTGCTTAATTGTTTTACAAATGTTTTACCAATTCATTATCAAGCTAGTGGAAGATGGTCTTTATAAGCTACTTTTGCATTGATTTTTTGTATTTAGTTAACTATTCAAAACATGCTAATTTATGAGTTTCTATGTTTGGATTGGTGATAAGAATTGGTTGCTGGATATGTGGTTTGTTTGTTGACTAAGCAATATGAATTAATATGAATAAGTTGCTACTCCTTCATTTCTCAGTATTTAAGTAGGTTGGGGTGTTCTCCTAATGGAATAGTCGATCATAGCTTGAAAATATGCTAGAAGCATGAGTATGATCAAAGATCACATAGGATTGTGTTGTGAAACAACATGGGTATAGATAGTGCTCCTGTAGTTTATACTTGCTACAAAATTTTTCAACGCATGAAAAAGAATTAAAAAAAGGATTAAAAAAAGAAAAAAGACAAACAAAAAATAATAAATAAAAATAAAAAAAAAAGGAAAGAAGTAAAAAGTTCAGTTTATCACCCATTTCCATGGTTTAGTGGTATGAATAGTTATGCATAGTAAACTCTGACTTAGTGTGGTTTATGTGTTTTACTTTACATGAAAAAGTTGATGTTTCCTTGAACTTCAAGAGATATGGGTTGCTAGCTTGAGAATGAACTGTTTTCATTCAATTGTTTTGTTTTGAAAAGTGTTAGAATGAAAATGTTGCATGCTTGGTAGTCTTGTTAATTTCCCAAAAAGTTTTAGTCCTCCCTAATACTTTTTTTGCTCAAGAGTATGATTATATTCTTCTTTTTTAGATTTTCTGTTGATGATTGCTTGAGGGCAAGCAAAAGTATAAGTGTGGGGAAAAAATATGATCTACTTATATTTATGCATGTTTTTTATATGCATTTCCTTGATAATTGCTTGTCTTTTCATGTGTTTTTTTGTAGGATTTGATGCTTAATTGGTTCATATTTTGTTTTCAGATCATATTTTAGCCCTACTTGGGTTAAGAAGGATTTTGTGTAATTTTGGAGCTAAATTGTAAGTTTTGGCAAAATTTAAAGCAAATATAGCTTTAGATATGCCCATGTTAGTTACCAACATGCTCGTGTTCACTAGGTACATGCCTGTGTCTACCTACATTCCCCTGATCATAAATGTGTCATTAAATGTTCATGCTGTTTAAATTTTATGGGGGAACACAGGCTTGAACATAGCCATTTCACAAATTGTGTTCAACTACTATTAGGATTTTCTAAAGTTAATTAAGCAGAAAAAATAAAAGAGAGAAAGAAGAAAGGCAAAAAATACACAAAGAAAAAGTTGAGTTTTCATAGAAGAAGGTTACCAAAAGCAGTTCTAATGGTCAACACTAATTAATGCACATCAGATCATGGATTCATTTGAAGAAAAGCAATTCAAATATGTCGATTTCTTTTCCTAGTTTTTCTTTACTTTTGTTGTGTTTATTTTTCAGCATTATTAACTAAATTCTCTGCTCATACTTAAAATAGATAAACCCTATGATGATATTGTGATTGTGATTGCTTTTGGTTTAATGCAATTATGTTTTGGTGTGATCTATCCAATGTGCTTTGTTGCATTAATTAATAGTAGCTAGCCTATTAATTCAATTTGGGATGTTGAACTTATACAGGTTGTATCTGGTTTATTTATGGTGGATAACAGTTGGCTAGAATGGATATTATTATAATCGGGAATAATAGGTACGATATAATAACTTCGGACTAGGGTGAAACCTAGTAGTTGGGTCATAGGACTAGTAATGCATTCTTAGGAAGAATAGTAGGACTAGTCACCTTATTGGTGACTTAAGAATAGGGGTTAGTGAACAAGCATAATAATGAGCTAATCTAATTTAGGTAGTACTCGATGGTTCAAGCAAATCATATGCCTTTTAAACCAAGGTAAGAATAATGCAATAGATTTCTAAGGAAATTTAAAACTAAGTATAACATATCTTGATTGTTGATTACTTAATTATTTTCTACTGCTAGTATTAGTTGTTTATTTATTTCTAGTCCATTAATTAGTTTAGTTAACTCTTAGTTAATTAGAAAAACACCCTTTTAATTATCAGTTTGATAATAGAGAGAAATATTGAGTACGGTAAACAACTTTGTTCTTAGGAAAAAAAATCTTGGTACTTCCGACTACTATATTTTAATGGTAGGTGTGCTTTCCTGTGAGTTCACATATTCATAAGTATAAAGAGATTTGGCACATCCACGTTATTCAATAGTGGGTTGGAAAAAGTTATGAACTAAAACATACACCTGCCATTTTCTTTTGGCTTTTTTTGGCCTCTTTTTTAGCCCATCCTTTAAGTTTCAATTAGATACCTTAACTAGGTTGTTGCTTTGAGGATGGCCCATTACAGTGGAGTGCATTTTATACTAAGGTTGGCCGCAAATTCCTATAACCTTTCATCGATGAACTGAGTGCCATTATCTGCTACCAACACCTTTGGGCATCCAAATCAATAGATGATATTCATTCAAATGACTTTCTAGACTTATTTTTCCCATATTGTGGGTAGGGGTTTGGCTTCTTTCCACTTATTTAAGTAATCCAAAGCCGCCACATAGTATTTTACTCCATCAAGGGCCGTGGGCAAAAGGCCGCTCACATTAATCCCTTAAACAGCAAAAGGGTAAGGGTAGTCAGCCAATGTCACGAATTTGAATGGTATCCTTTGCACCAAAGAATGTTGTTAGCATTTGTCACAATTTTTGACTAGTTTCTAGACTTCTTTCCTGAGGGTAGGCCAAAAGTATCCTTGCCATAGAAATATTCTGGCCAAGGCATATGTGCTTATGTGGGATCTGTACATTCCTTCAAGGACCTCCTCTAGCACTGCCCCCACCTCCTCTTCCCTTGCACATTTTTATAGTGGCTAGAGTGTCCTCGCCTATACAATTCTTCCATGGTAAAGAAGTATTGTTCTGATCTTTGCCTTACCTTTTCCACCCATCAAAGGTCCATGGGTGGGAGCCTTTTGGCTAGATAATCTCTTAATGGTTCCCTTCATCCTTTGTCAATAATTGAGCCTATGATTGTGTTGATGCTCAATGTGGTACGAATTTTGGTGTACTAAAAAGATTTAGCCAAAGCATCTGCTTCGACGTTCTCTTTCAGTGATACCTTATTAATTTCGACTCATTTGGATTTTTGGATCAACTCATTTATGAGCTTAGAGTATTTCCTTAATTTTGGCTCCTTAACCTCAAATTCTCCTTTCAGCTGCTGAACTAGTAGTTGTGAGTTACTACAGGTTCAAAGAGAACTAATTCTGACCCTCTTAGATTATTTTAGTCTAGCTATCAATGCCTTATATTTAGCAATATTATTAGTTACTTGGAAATTGAACTTGATGGATTTGGCTGTCTCTACTCCTTTAGGTCTTTAGAGTATTACTCCAATGCCTTGACATTTGGCATTGGAGGCTCCATCCATAAAGAAAGACCACTTCGGTTCTTCCAACTCTGAGCTGTACTCGGGCATATTCGCAACCTCTAGTTGTTCAACTATGAAGTTAGCTAGTGCTTGAGCCTTTATCACTTTTGTTCGCTTATATATGATGTTACATTTTCCAAGTTCTATGCACCACTTCTATAAATAGCCTGAATGATCAACCCTTCTCATGAATCCTTAAAAGGTAGGCTAATTCAGACAATGATGGTATGACCTTGGAAGTATGGCTGAACTCTCCCTCCGGCTAGCACCAAGGCATAGGTGGCTTTTTGCAGGATCAAGTAACATACTTCTGTTACCCACTCCGGGGTAGTCCAGTTATGGTGCCAAAATTGTGCATTTAAAACTCCCAGGGTTGCTATGTTCTGTAGGCCATCAAAACAAGACCCTTAGTGTGCATACTCATGTGGCCCCCTTGGGCACTATGTAAATGCATGCATATTGGTCCAACCATTATACACATATTCACATTTTATGCACACCATGGCAGCAAGGAAGGAAAACACTAGCACAAGTCTTAATCTTGGCTACCACACATTAGGCAATCTTGTTAAGTTTAAGTAACCAGCTGTTGCACCCAAAACTTCCTCCAAAAAACTATTTTAATATAGCCATGTAACCCCCTATTTTATTTATGTCAATATCAAGTAGAGACTTAAACCAAACTAGGGAATTTGGTTTTACATCAATAGCCCACCTATGGACCAAGTTATAGATTTTTGAACTTCGTTACAAAATTCTATCCAAATGAACAGTAACTTAGCCAACTTTGCAACATCATATCTTTGGCTAGAGGACGCAAAATTCATAAATTCCAAGTCCCAGTTAAACCTATAGATGTGCTCTAGGTGTGGTAAAAATTTCATGCCAAAATGTTTTCTACATAGGGAGATATAGAACTTTGAGTTTAGGGTTAAAATTCTTGTCACTTTGTGACCATTTTGCCCATACGAAATTTCATAAGTGTGCAAACACTTCATTCACAAGGGGTAAGCCCTTCAAGGCTATCCCATATATGTCCACTACATGTGGGAAATACATGCTCTTGCATTTAATAACAACATGTGGCCAAAATAGAATTTACAAACAAGCAGCCTATCATTCACACTTAGACAGCTTTTGCACCACATTCACATACATAGCAAAACAATATTCAAATGTTCACATACTTGTTTCAAATTTACATGTATTACATGTATATGAATCCATGCACTACATAATGGCCTTAACTCAGCTGAAACACACATCCAAGTTACAGGAGAGCTTTAGACACAATGCACTCCAAAAACAAGATGCTGGACAGCTGCTGCATAACACAATAAGCACCATCACTAAAAATACCAAAGGTGCTCCTAAAATCAACAAAATTTCTAGATCACAACTAGACATATGGAAGTTTAAGTATATGAAATTTTGGATCCAAACTCAAACAACAACGGTCAGTTTGAATGTGATCTTTCCGCTGGACCTGAAGTGGGCAGATTTGAGGGGAGTAAGTTTCATTGTGAAACTTAGTAAGGGCAACACTTGTACTCTTAAGCAAATGTGACCCTCATTAAAAGCTACATCCAAAGAAACTAAATCACAAAACCACAATGCATATGTACAAGAGATAGCAACCAAATACAGCAGCCCTTCACAACCATCTAACACAAGAAATGCGGCAGCAACATAAACCATAAATTAGTCCATAAAACAAGCAATACACTTAAGTAAATCACTATGGCAGCCCTCCTCAAGCTTAAGCTTGGTCTTAGGAGAGTTTTAACACTTCTTAGTACTAACTTTGGGCTCTAGAAACCCTTAAATTCACTGCCATCACTGTGCACTTCACACTAGGTCACAAAACCTTCACTAAGTGCACTCCCCTCACTAAGCTTGGTTCATCAAGCACTTGGCTCTCTTCCAAACTTAGCCCTAGCTCCATGGATGTTTGAATAATATAGTAAACAGTCCATGAGAGCAAGAGAACTCCTTACCTTGATGGGTATGTTGAAAATTTGAGCTTGATTCTTGGTGCACCCAAGCAATAGCACTAGTATGCTTCCAATTGCTCTCTCTTATTTCAATTGCAACTAATTGCAAGCTTGGAGGTATGGTGGCTATGGAGGAAGTGTGGAGTATGTGGGCTATAGGATGAGGCCAAAAAATTGGAGAGGAAAAGATGAGTTTGTCTACTTAAATGGGATTTAGTGCACTAAACACCCTTAGTAGCCCTAACCATGCTTTTTGTCATTTTGCTTGCTAAAAAACCATGGTTTCTTAGTCTTAAAATCATCGCCCACATTTGACCATCCTTATCTTGCTTTGGCTGCCTTTTCTTGAGTGGGATAACTCCAAATGCTTCCATTTGACTTAAGTCATAAGCATAAACAACCAAAGGCTTACACTAGGACACTTAAGTCCTTAAAGCCCTTTATGCTTTTCTTTTTCCACAATTGTCTTCCATAAGAATTTTGTGTTAGTATTGTGCCCAAAAAGCCAATCATGAGATGATTGTATTTTTGCACATTGAGTCATGATATTTTATTGAGGCATTAATCCAGCAATTATGTTTGTTGTTTTGTTTCTGCGTAACGTAATAAGCATAATTGTAACCCTAGAATAATGATATTCTTAAACGTCCCTAGTCTAGTATTATTGTGGAGCGGGTTGCAATAATACATAATGACTAGCATATGTGGAGACTAATATGAGATATCTAGTCTACATATGGGTACAAGTTGGAGAACTTGTGTACTGGACCGACCCACCATGAGAACACTTCATGGATCGTTATATGAGTGTCATAAGTGATTCTCATAGTGATCATGGTATATGTAGTCCTTCGACCTAAGATCATCAAGGTTCCCTACATGTGAGTCACATACTTTGATACTTTCCTTTGTTGCTCGTAACTGAGTGAACTTGAAGGAGGTCATTGGGTATGTCACATATCATGCGGAGGGATTTGTATGATCAAGATGGGATTTGTCCCTCCTATGTAACGGGAGTGATATCTTCGGGCCCCTTGATAGAGTGAGACTTAGAAAATGCATGGCCATGCTCGGATGAGTTGATATATGATATCAATGTCATCAGTTTAAGTTGGTCTACTCGGTAATCAAGAAACCAAAGATTGGGCTATACGAGAGTGACACATTCCATGTCTCGTGCTTAGTCTTGATATCTTGGACAAAGGGACAATAAGCATATATCGGTGATGATCATAAAGGTTTAGTCGAATCATCGACAATCTTGTCACTTGGGTAGCAATGATGTGTTGCTAGACACCGCTCATTGCTTATGATCATAAATGTGATTTATGATCATTGCCAACATGGCAAGAGCCTATTGGGTCGCACACATAGAGCTATTTGGATCATTAGAGTGCATGGGCTAATTATTTGGGTTATGGTTTCACTTTAATTTCGTACTAATAATGTTTGAAAGAGTTGAGCCATTATTAAGCCCGAAATTAAATCCTAATTGGATTAGGGCTTTGAAACCCATTAGGCCTGGAAGTTGAGTCTCACTATAAATACAACTTTTAGTGAGAAATTAACAGGTCTCCTTGCCCTAGCCTCCCAAAAGGACAGCCACACTCTTCTCTTGCAATTCCTTGGAGGACGCAAGCTAGCACTGCGTGCGCAAGAGAAACGCATCTGCCGGGACGTGGTGGAAGCGTGGTGATCCCGAGAGGCTCGTGTGGATACCATAGAGAGCCTGAACACGTCAACTGTTCAGGTTTTGTGATTCGACTCTACAGTTGAGTGAGAGATCTCAACCGAAAATTAGGTATGAAATTTTCGAACACCCGGTTTACCCCGTTTCACTTGGATCCTGGAGGGTTTCGGTTAAATTCCGCTGCGCTGTTTGGCTCCCGAAACCCAACATTTTGATCCTCCAATATCACTTTCATATCATTCATATCCCTCCCATAGCTCTCCAAAGCTCTTTTGTGAGAGTTTTACAATTAAGTACCTGAATTTCTAAAACCTTACAAAAAGACCATAGGTTGCTTGACAAACAAACAATCCTTTAAGACTTTTCTTGGGGGTCAAGTTACCAATTTAAAACACTTTTAAGGAGGTGCTGATCATGCCTTTTACCCTTCACATTTCAATTACTATGGTGAGAATTACACATTATAATGGTTTTTTACCATTATGCCACACTTTGTAATTCTCCCATTTTTGTGAGGTGGTAACAACTTTGGTGCCATGCAAAGATTTTTTGATGCAATATACATGCCATTCTTTCCCATTACCTTCCTCCTAAATGAAGATCGATCTTACAATCTTTTCACTTACGACAAGGTATATGATGAAGAGCTTATCTACTTTTGGCTGCTGAAGAGTAAACAACTTTGTCATCTTTTAATTTTTACCAAGCATCCTAGCACTCAGTGCTCTAAGGTGATTGTTCTCCCTTGACCTTGATGATATCCTTAGTGGCCTTCATTAACACTTTGAAGAATAGGAGACATCAATCTTCATATATAGATATAAACCTACTCAGTGTCATTATCCTATTGGTAAGTCTCTGTTTGTCCTTGATGGCTTTTGGAATTCTTGAGTTGAGCAAGACTCTAACTTTTTTCTAGCGTCTATGACTCTTTCAGAGACCATGAATCTGAGGAACTTCCCTACCTTGACCTCGAACACACGTTTTTCTGGGTTTAAGGCATATGCTGAATTTCTTTAGTTGTTGGAAAGTTTCCCTTAGGTCCTTGATATGGTCATCTAATTGCTTGCTTTTGACAGTCATGTCATCGATGTACTCTTTCATGTTTCTCTTTATTTGTTCAATGAATACCTTGTCCATAGGATTTGATATGTGACTCCTACATTCTTTAGCCCAAAGGGCATTCAAACATAACATAAGGTCCCTTAATTAGTGATGGAGGATGTTTTTTCTTTGTCAGTACAATCCATTAGAATTCGATGATACCTACTAAATTCATCCAAGAAGCTTAACAATTTGTATTTGGTGGTGGAGTTTACAAGTCGACCTATTGAGGGCAAGGGATATGAGTCCATTAGGGCAAACACCATTCACACAGATGAAGTCAATGCACATCTGAAGTTTGTCGCCACCTTTCTTAATGGCTATGAGCCTTGCCTCTAAAAGGTATTAGATTTTTTTTATGTTATGCTTTTTCTACCAAATAGGCCAGACATTGGGGTTTACTCTAAGGCTATGTTGTATTATGTCTGACTTATGTTGGGCATGTCCTTCAGCGTGTATGCAAATAAGTTTAAATTTAGTCTTTTCCTCTTGGGGTATATACTTCTCAATTCAAGTACTGTAACCTAAGATTAGTTCTAAGCTCTTAATCTTTACTCTCTCATGGCTATTTTTATTGTCCTTTGGTAGCTTGTCCTTCTCTAAGATGGCTTTACCTAAAGTTTGGGCAAGAATCCTTCTAAGTGTCTACCTTCCTTTAACTAATCCTTTCTACACCTCAGCTTGATTGATGAAGATCACAGCATCTTCTTCTTCTATTTCAAAGGTCAAGGTTAAGTACTTTATGTCTAACCTTAGGTAGAGATTACCTTGTGTATGACTTCAGTGGATGGCATTATAAGGTGAGGGGACATTAATGACTAAGAATCTCATTATAATTGACACAAAGAGTTCACTGTTAACTTTAACCTGAGTTCACTGTTAACTTTAATGTCTGTCCTTTTTGGCATTACGGGTAAATCACTCCACTCACGGACATAGAGCCCTCCTGGTCCCACATCGAACATGGGTAATGACATCGACTTAAGTTTTTCCTCTAATATTCCTAGACTTGGGAGTATATGGGAGAAAAGGACATCAGCATTAGAACCATTGTCACAAAGGCCCTTTTTACATCCCAATTCACTATCTAGGCTATGACTAGCAAAGGGTGATCTTGCAGGGACTTGACCGATGATCCATCCCTCTGAGCCAGCATATTGGCTGGGATGTCATACTCCATCAAACCAATCTCCTACTCCTTTCTTTTCCATTCAGCCCATGGTATGCTAGTGGTGATTGTCTATATGACCCCGGTAGTAGAGGTGGCTACCTTTATGGTAATTGTTACTTCAGCATCTGTCATAATCAAATTCCTCATCATCGCACCATCTTTCCTTCTCCCTTTTGTCACGAGACTTCAAAGAAGGTAAACGGAGGTATCGTTGAAATTGGCCTCGCTTAATTAGGGATTTGATGTATTTTCTCAGTTGGAAATTATCCTTGTTATCATGGTCTTGATCCCTGTGCAATTGGCAATACATCTTCATTTTCTTTTTGTTGTCTTAAGTCATGGGCCTCAAACGCTGAATAATTATTTCTTGCTTTTTTAGGGCCATCAAGATATTGGTCCTTGTGGTATTTAAAGGAGTGAAGGTTTGTTGTTTCTCCCCTCAGTTCTTCCAAGGTCATTCATAACCCTCCCCTTGGTAACAAGATTGGTTGGATTGTGCCCAGGTGTGTGATTATCATACTTTGGACCTCCCATCAGGAGCTCTTCAGTAGTCAAGTATGGTTCGCCCCTTCAATAAAATTCTCCCAGAGTCTTTGAGGGGTCTTTTAAGAACTCACAGAATAATTGGGAGGAGTCTTTCCATAGCCCCCTAGTCATTGCCAGTATTCAAATTTTAGAACTGAAGTCAGGGACACAGGGGGCTTCCCAGTAAAACCTTTTGACATAGTCTCAAATGGTTTTGTCGTTCTTCTAAACAATGTCAAACATCTTGATGGGCATTTTCACCACTGGGTGATTGCCAATAAATTGTTGTGTGAAAGTTGCAAAAAGTTCTTGGCACCTAAAGATTGACTGCAGTGCTAGAGAGTTATACAATGCTATAGCGGGTCGAGAAAAGGTTACCTCAAAGCATTTATAGAGGGTGGCCTTGTTAGCCCCATGCAGCATCATGCTTTTCCTATACTTCATTAGACAGGCTTGTGGATCACTTTGTCCATCATAAATTTTCCAGCCAAGGCACCCAGAAGTCACTTGACATTGGTAATTCAATGGTATGGATGAATGGAGACTCATCGCATACTAAGGCTTTAGAAAGATGTGACCAAACAGACTTCCAGGAGACTTGCTTGTCCACACTGTCAAGTCTTTCCAAAAGTTTCTCCATTGAGGCTGTGGCAAGTCTTTATCCTCCTTGTCGACAGCTGTCCAATAGTGGAGAGTAGTGCCTTCTCTTAAGTGAGTAACCTTTCTAGCATGGGAAATACCTTTTTCAGCAAGGGGATGGGCTTTTTTGGTATGAAGATCGGTGTTTTCTCGAGTGTGAGCATCTTTTTGTTCACCCCTAGTGAGGAAAGCCTTCTAAAGAAGACTTCTCTTGAGTGCTTTTGCCTACGCTGCTCCTTTGGGGTGATTGGTGTCCTTCTTTAGTGGAGTTTTTCGGAGAAGCCACCTTACCAATCAACCTCATCCGAGTTAGGTGCTGCTCTAGTTGCTGAATCATTTCTACCACTATGGAGCACTAAAATTCGTGCAAGAAACCCATTTTGACCATTAAAGGTCACTATTTTCCAGGGAAAAATGCTTTTGGGGATGAGGTGCACTTATCATGGCTTAAGGGTTTGCCACAACCTAGGGATTAGGAACTTCATTTTCTTTTGAATGATGAGTCTCACCAATGGTGAATTAGGACTGGGTTCCCACAGACTGTGCCAAATGATGCTCCAACATATCTTCTATGTAGGACATCTTCATCTAGGATGCTGGCGAAGGCAACGATCGATCGAAGATTGACGTGCAAAATAGTAGAAAGGGAGCTAATGTTTGTCATCCTCTCTAGTAGGCATGGTCACTATCATCCTCTCCAACAAGCTTGCTCAACATTCTTGGCATTGCTGTAGTGGTGGTCCAATGAAGGACTAAAATATCAAAGAGAAGGGATCCTCGTAGTTTTTTCTAGGAGTTAGCCTCTAACACTTTACCATTCCCCTTCCTTGACTTTTTTTTTAGTTAAAGTTCAATTTTAAGATTAGATTTAGCCACTAAAGTCCTTTCGATATTCATTCGTTAGGACTTTGACTCTACTCCTGGAGGCTCATCTTTGAAGCCTCTATGGATGTCATTTTCAAGGTACCTACGGACTTCATTTTTTAGGTACTTTTGTACTTCATTTTTGGAGTTCTTTAAGGCTTGGTCCAAAGTACCATTGTACTTCATTATGATGTCCCCCCGGACTTCATTTTTGAGGTACTTGCAGATATAATTTTTTAGGTACCTTCAGACATCATTTCTAAGGTACCTCCAAACTTCATTTCCAAGATACCTCCGGAGTCTCTTTGGACTTCATCTAAAAAAACCCCCTAAGACTTTGTCTAAAGTACCTTTGGACTTCATTTTAAAGTCCCTCCTGACTTCATTTCTGAGGTACCTTTAGACATTATTTCCAAGGTACCTCTAAATATCATTTCTACGGTACCATCGGACTTTATTTTCATGGTACCTCTAGAATCCATTTAGACATTATCTTAGAAGTTCTTTAAGACTTTTTCTAAAGTACCTTTACACTTCATTTTGAAGTCCTACTTGGCATAATTTTTTAGGTACCTCCAGACATAATTTCGGAGGCACCTTCGGACTTCATTTCTGAGGTACCTCCAGACTTCATTTTTAAGGTACCTCTAGACTTTATTTCTAAGGAACCTCCAAACATAATTTCCAAGGTGCCTCTGTGATGGGTTTCGGGAGCCAAACAGCGCAGCAAAATTTAACCGAAACCCTCCAGGATCCAAGTGAAACGGGGTAAACCGGGTGTTCGAAAATTTTCATACCTAATTTTTGGTTGAGATCTCTCACTCAACTGTAGAGTCGAATCACAAAACCTGAATAGTTGACGTGTTCAGGCTCTCTATGGTATCCACACGAGCCTCTCGGGATCACCACGCTTCCACCGCATCCCGGCAGATGCATTTCTCTTGCGCTCGCAGTGCTAGCTTGCGTCCTCCAAGGAATTGCAAGAAAAGAGTGTGGCTGTCCTTTTGGGAGGCTAGGGCAAGGAGACTTGCGAATTTCTCACTAGAAGTTGTATTTATAGTGAGACTCAACTTCCAGGCCTAATGGGTTTCAAAGCCCTAATCCAATTAGGATTTAATTTCGAGCTTAATAATGGCTCAACTCTTTGGCCCATTATTAATACGAAATTAAAGTGAAACCATAACCCAAATAATTAGCCCATGCACTCTAATGATCCAAATAGCTCTATGTGTGCGACCCAATAGGCTCTTGCCACGTTGGCAATGATCATAAATCACATTTATGATCATAAGCAATGAGCGGTGTCTAGCAACACATCATTGCTACCCAAGTGACAAGATTGTCGATGATTCAACTAAACCTTTATGATCATCACCGATATATGCCATTGTCCCTTTGTCCAAGATATCAAGACTAAGCACGAGACATGGAATGTGTCACTCTCGTATAGTCCAATCTTTGGTTTCTTGATTACCGAGTAGACCAACTTAAACTGATGACATTGATATCATATATCAACTCATCAGAGCATGGCCATGCATTTTCTAAGTCTCACTCTATCAAGGGGCCCGAAGATATCACTCCTGTTACATAGGAGGGACAAATCCTATCTTGAGCATACAAATCCCTCTGCATGATATGTGACATACCCAATGACCCCCTTCAAGTTCACTCAGTTACGAGCAACGAAGGAAAGTATCAAAGTATGTGACTCACATGTAGGGAACCTTGATGATCTTAGGTCGAAGGGCTACATATACCATGATCACTATGAGAATCACTTATGACACTCATATAACAATCCATGTAGTGTTGTCATGGTGGGTCGGTCCAGTACACAAGTTCTCCAACTTGTACCCATATGTAGACTACATATCTCATATTAGTCTCCACATATGCTAGTCGTTAAGTATTATTGCAACCCGCTCCACAATAATACTAGACCAGGGATGTTTAAGAATATCATTATTCTAGGGTTATGATTATGTTTGTTAAGTTACGTAGAAACAAAACAACAAACATAATTGTTGGATTAATGCCTTAATAAAATATCATGACGCAATGTGCAAAAATACAATCATCTAATGATTGGCTTTTGGGCACAACACTAACACTCTGGACTTCATTTCTGAGGCACCTCCAAACCTCATTTACAATGTACCGCCAAACTTCATTTCTGGATGTACCTTAAAAGTGCCTTTGGACTTCATCTTAGAAGTCCTCTAAGACTTTTCCCGAAGTACATTTGTACTTCATTTCCATGGTACCTCTGAATATCATTTCTGAGGCACTGAAGTCACTTTGGACTTCATATCATAAGTCCTCTAAGACTTTGTCCAAAGTACATTTGTACTTCATTACAACGTCCTTCTAGATTTCATTTCCAATGTACCTCAGACCTTCATTTTTAAGGTACCTTTAGAGCCCCTTTGGACTTCATCTTAGAAGTCTGCTAAGACTTTGTCTGAAGTGCCTTTGTACTTCATTACCATGTTCCTTTGGACTTCATTTTTGAGGTACCTTCAAGCATCATTTTTTTAGTCCCTCCACACTTCATTTCTGAGGTACTTATGGACATCATGTCTGAGGTACTTTTGGATTTCCAAAGGTACTTCGGAGTCTCCTTGGAGTTCATCTTAGAAGTCCTTTAAGGCTTTGGTTAAAGTACCTTTGTACTTCATTCTGAAGTCCTTCCAGACTTCATTTCCAAGGTACCTTCAGACATCATTTTTTGAAGTACCTTTAGATATCATTTCAGAGGTACCTCTGGACTACATTTTCAAGGTACCTTTGGAGTCCCTTTGGGCTTCATCTCAAAACTCCTCTAAGACTTTGTCCAAAGTACCTTTGTACTTCATTATGAAGACCCTTTGGATTTCATTTCTAAAGTACCTCTAGACATAATTTTTGAGGAACCTTTGGAGTTCATTTTTTAGGTACCTCCATGTTGGGTTTCGGGAGCCAAACAGCGCAGCGGAATTTAACCGAAACCCTCCAGGATCCAAGTGAAACGGGGTAAACCGGGTGTTCAAAAATTTCATGCCTAATTTTCGGTTGAGATCTCTCACTCAACTGTAGAGTCGAATCACAAAACCTGAACAGTTGACGTGTTCAGGCTCTCTATGGTATCCACACGAGCCTCTCGGGATCACCACGCTTCCACCACGTCCCGGCAGATGCGTTTCTCTTGCGCACGCAGTGCTAGCTTGCGTCCTCCAAGGAATTGCAAGAGAAGAGTGCGACTGTCCTTTTTGGAGGCTAGGGCAAGGAGACCTGCGAATTTCTCACTTAAAAGTTGTATTTATAGTGAGACTCAACTTCCAGGCCTAATGGGTTTCAAAGCCCTAATCCAATTAGGATTTAATTTCGGGCTTAATAATGGCTCAACTCTTGGGCCCATTATTAATACGAAATTAAAGTGAAACCATAACCCAAATAATTAGCCCATGCACTCTAATGATCCAAATAGCTCTATGTGTGCGACCCAATAGGCTCTTGCCATGTTGGCAATGATCATAAATCACATTTATGATCATAAGCAATGAGCGGTGTCTAGCAACACATCATTGCTACCCAAGTGACAAGATTGTCGATGATTCGACTAAACCTTTATGATCATCACCGATATATGCCATTGTCCCTTTGTCCAAGATATCAAGACTAAGCACGAGACATGGAATGTGTCACTCTCGTATAGCCCAATCTTTGGTTTCTTGATTACTGAGTAGACCAACTTAAACTGATGACATTGATATCGTATATCAACTCATCCGAGCATGGCCATGCATTTTTCTAAGTCTCACTCTATCAAGGGGCCCAAAGATATCACTCCCGTTACATAGGAGGGACAAATCCCATCTTGATCATACAAATCCCTCCGCATGATATGTGACATACCCAATGACCTCCTTCAAGTTCACTCAGTTACGAGCAACAAAGGAAAGTATCAAAGTATGTGACTCACATGTAGGGAACCTTGATGATCTTAGGTCGAAGGACTACATATACCATGATCACTATGAGAATCACTTATGACACTCATATAACGATCCATGAAGTGTTCTCATGGTGGGTCGGTCCAGTACACAAGTTCTCCAACTTGTACCCATATGTAGACTAGATATCTCATATTAGTCTCCACATATGTTAGTCATTATGTATTATTGCAACCCGCTCCACAATAATACTAGACTAGGGACGTTTAAGAATATCATTATTCTAGGGTTACAATTATGCTTATTACGTTACGCAGAAACAAAACAACAAACATAATTGCTGGATTAATGCCTCAATAAAATATCATGACTCAATGTGCAAAAATACAATCATCTCATGATTGGCTTTTTGGGCACAATACTAACACTCCAAACATCATTTCTGAGGTACCTCTGGACTACATTTTCAAGGTACCTTTGGAGTCCCTTTGGGCTTCATCTCAAAACTCCTCTAAGACTTTGTCCAAAGTACCTTTGTACTTCATTATGAAGACCCTTTGGATTTCATTTCTAAAGTACCTCTAGACATAATTTTTGAGGAACCTTTGGAGTTCATTTTTTAGGTACCTCCAAACATCATTTCTGAGGTACCTCTAGACTTCATTTCTGGGGGTACCTCCAGAGCCCCTTTGGACTTCATCTTAGAAGTCTCTAAGACTTTGTCCAAAGTACCCTTGTACTTCATTCCAAAGTCCACTCAGACATTCTTTTTGTGGAACCCACAGGCATTATTTTTTATGTACCTCTAGATATCATTTCCAAGGTACCTTCCGACTTCATTTCTAAGGTACCTCCAGAGTCACTTTGGACTTCATCTTAGAAGACCTCTAAGACTTTGTCCCATGTACATTTGTACTTCATTACAATATCTTTTTGTGCTTCATTTTTTAGATATCTCTATACATCATTCTCAAGGTACCTCCGAACTTCATTTTCGAAGTACCTCTAGAGTCCCTTTGGACTTCATCTTAAAAGTCCGCTAAGACATTGTCTAAAAGACCTTTGTACTTCATTACCAGGTCCCTTTAGACTTCATTTGTGAGGTACCTTCAGACATCATTTTTAAGGTACCTTTGGACTTCATTTCTGATGTACCTTCATATTTCATCTCCAATGTACCTTTAAAGTTCATTTGCACCAGATGCTCGATTGACAGGGATGGTCAACTTTGGTTCTTCCTCCTCTGTTGGTGGCATCTCTCTTTCAATACCTTCTAGGAGTTTAACAATGAAGTGACCCAGGGCATTTTAAGTTGATAAAAGGCCTCCTAGAATGAAATAAGTCATCACCATGGTAAAGAGCTCAGCATCATCCTTCACTGACTTCCCTCGGTACACTAGGGGGAGGTATATCCACTCAATGACAGGTAGTTCTCCAGGATTGATTCTATACCTAGGCAATGACACTAGTCTAAGCCTTTCTAATGGAATGCACAAGCTTAGGAGTCGATGACCAAATAGAACATTAGTGTTGGAGCTGCCATCATAAGGACAAATTTCCAATTAGGATCCTAGTCAGAAGAAGATCGTCATGTAGGAATTTGACGCTCAATTGATCCTTCCTTATCAGCTTGTTCTTTGTGTTGCCAAACTTCATCAGTGCGATCCCTTTACCCCATCCTCTTTCTTCCTGTCAAAGGGAATCTAGTGGTTATGGTATGAATGACTCCATATGGAGGATGAAGTTGTCTTTAGGGACTTTCATCATGACAAAAATTTGAGTCATTACCATCATTATCTTCATTTTTTTCATCATTACTTCGATTGTCACCCTTAGGAGAGCAAGATATCACTTGAGTTGGTCTTGTTTAACCAAGGACACAATATGCTTCTTCAACTGGTGACAACCCTAGGTATCATCATCATGATTCCAATCAAATTGGCAATACTTCTTGAGATTCCTTTTGTTTCCTGATGTTAGTTGCTTTGGGCGCTTAGTGCCTCCTTACTTTTAGAAGGCCATAAGAATGTGGCACTAATGGTATTCTAGGGAGTGAAGGTCATTTTTTCTTGGTTTTTTTTAGGCCATCCTTTTCCACTTCCATCCTCTTGGTGTCAAGCTTAGTTTCATCGGCATTGTAAATCCTTGCCTCATGTACCTTGGGGTGTTCCCTCAAAGCTCTTTCACCGTCATCTATTGCTCAGCCCATCTGTAGAACTCTTTTAAAGTGTTTGAAGGATCCTTCAAGAACTTATAGAATAGTTGTGAGTACCCATATTATTGCCAACACATGGACTTTGTAGCTGAGCACCAGGACATTTAGCAGCTCCTTGTTGAAAGGCTTATTATAGTACCTGAAGGGACTCACCATCCACCTAAGTCACATCAAACATGTGTATAGCCATCTTCACCATTAGGAAAATTTTGATGAATTGTTGAGTGAATGTGATTGAGAGCTTTCTATGGGGGCATCGGCTATCACTCGAATGAATGGAGATTCATCGCTAACAATGACTTCCAAAAGCTTGGACCAAACAGGTTTGTTGGTCAATTGTTTTTACACCCTGTCAAGCCTTTCGTGAAGTTTCTCCATGATGGTGTCACTCAATGACAGCTCTATCATCCATCAGTGAGCATGTCGCATAGATGAATAATGTCAGCATTTCAGCTAGAAAATCTACGATAAAGGGAAAGAGTCTAGCACTTAAACAATTGATGTTCCTTAAAGGAGAGATATCTTTCCTTTTGTCTACTTTTTTGGCTGCAAAGGGAAGTTCATGTAAGGAAATTCCCACAAGCAATCTCTTTCAGGTCATCTTCCTGAGAATAGTGGCATGTTGGACCAAAGGACATCTTCGATGGAAGATCTTTCTAGGTAGACTTGCCGTGACCAAATTGTTGCCCCAGTTGTTGTGCCGTCTCTGCAACAATGAAGCACTAGTCGTCACACAAGAATCTCATCATCATGATTAGTGATTGCTCATATTCTATGATGAAGGTCCAGGTGGGGTAGGATCCACCTTTGTTTTGGGGTTAGGAAGCCCTTAAACCTTGGAGCATCCTGTGGTCACCATAGCAATCTATGGTTGGATTCCTATAGACGATGCCATTTAATGTTCGCCATGTAATGGCTCTCCAAGACCTAGACCAAGATTACTAAGGTAAGCATGAAATTTTATGCTTAGAAGCTCTAATTGCACACTAAGTGAAGGGTTTAGTGAGTTAATGTATCAAAGAGTATGTAATATGGTCATTTGAGCAAAGTTTTCCCATAAAGGGTAAAATTGTATTTTTTTCCAAGAAAATTCAAATTTATATGACATAAATGGGATTAAACTAAGGAATTAAGAATTTTAAGTTGTTTAAAGATTCCTAGCTCATTTTCATTTGTGAAGTAAGGAATAAAAGCTGGTGTGAACAGGATAAGATAAAAAGAAAAAACTTGGCCTTTTCCTTCCCTAAATGCCAGCCACACCATTTTTGGAGCCAAGAAGCTCCTAAGCTTATCCCATGTAAATCCTAGTGAAATTTAAGCTCCTGAGGCAAGTTCCTAAGTGTTTATGGCTAGTTTGAGTTGGAGGAGCTTGAATCACATTTCTTCTCTTAGGTGAGCTTCAATTTCAATTTTGGCATGAGGTAACTATTGTGTTTGTGTTTAGTAAGGCTTGGATAAGTTAGATAATTGGTCCCTAAATTTAATTCTTGCTTGTGAAGGTTAAATTGCAAGCTTTTGTGGTGTGTGTAAAATGGTCAAATGAATGGTTTGGTTTTTGTCTCACAAAGGGGGTAAGGGTTCCAACTCCCTTTAAGCTTGAAATTACTCAAATTTAGATCATATTAAATATGTCTAATGCTTTGGCAATTAATTTGCTAGGCTAGAGCAAGGGCTACATTGATATGCAAGTGAAGTGGCATTGTTGTGCTTTAGTGTGCATTTTGAGTTCATGCCATTTGATCTTGGTATAGGTAAGGGATTTTTAAGTTTTCAAGTGCTTAATTGATGCATTTACATGTTATCTAGCATGTGTTAAAGTATTAAAAGTGATGGTTAAGTGGTTTGGTTCGGGTAAGAGGTGAAAGGGGGCAAACCAAGTATGTTATGCTTGAAATAGGGTGCTATAGGTAAGCCCTTGGCACCATGGCAATAGTACTGGTGCTATAATGCCAACAAGCTAAACTTAGGATACCATTAGTTGGGTTATGGTGCTGCCCTTGTTGCTATGTCGCTGACCCTTAAGACCCAAAGCTTAGGGCTTCCCAAGGGCACTTCGTTGCTACGGTTATATTCCCTAGAACATTTTATGACATGTGTAACCGTCAAATGGGTCTAAGATCTACTTCTAAAGTAAGTTAAATGAATCTATTAAGAGGGTTGAAGGGTGGACAAGAGAAGGCTTAAGGTTCAAGTAAGTTTAAAGGGACCTTAATCAAGTGTATGGGTACTAAATGTAAGAAAGAGGTTTAAATCTTAAAGGTACCCTAGCCAAGCTACCAAACTTGACAAGAGAAGCCACCAAGTTTAAGAACAACTCCTATACAATGTGAAAAGGGTAAGAAAAGTGGCATGCCACCATACTTGCTAAGGTCAGAATAACATTCTTCCAAAGCTAGACTAGGATGAGGAATGGATCCTACCATAGAACCTAGTTAGTGGCCATTAGTTGAGATTTCAAGGCATAATACTTTTTTGAGCTCATGCCAAGAATGCCTATAGATATATATATATATATATATATATATTGCTTGTCTAGAAGATTTTCCTTGCAGGTTTATAAATCTCTTATTGAGAATTATTAAATTCTCACTCCCTTAAGTTCATATTGTCAAGATTTAGTTGATGGGCCTAACACCAAGTGTGTGTGTGTGTGTGTGTGTTATGCTATGAGTTTTTATGCAGGTATAAACATTTATATGTTGAATCTTGATTTATTCTAAGTTAGTAGTTTGGCTTCACCTTGGACTAACTATAGTGTTTTCATGGCCTTGATGATAGGCTAGGTAAAGTATGCACAAGGAAAGTAAGAAGCGCATCTGCTTCAAAGGCAAGTAAGCTCAGGATGGAGCTCAGTCATGATCTTAGATAGCTTAGTTAGTTGGCACTTAACGATACTAAGTTAGTGCCCAAGTAATGACAAATTTAAAAGACTTTGAAATGTATTTTATATACATTGGTCATTTTTTATGTATATTAAGACTTAAACATGTATATTTGGTCAATACTCAAAGACAAATATACTTGATTGTTTTTGCTTCGGTTATGTTTTATGTAAAGTGTTTTTCTCCAAATGCTGGTAAGAATTTTAAAGGTTTAATCATTTCTTTCCTCCGTGACACCGAAGTGACTCATGCATGCATTTATGACCTAGATTAATATACTAGTTGAAAGCAAGTTCTAAAGAATTTGCAAGTATTGATTAGCTAATTATGAATAAGTGTGGAACTACAATATACCAATTGTTGGAGAACCTGGACAGGATTCCCTTACACACCATCCTCTCCAATAGGCATAGTTGCTGTTGTCTGCTATAACAAGCATGCTCGAAGTTCCCAGCATTGCTACAGTGGTGGTTTGATGAAGGCCTGAAATTTCAAAATGAGGGTGCCATGGGGAATCCTCAAATATTTTTTGGTGAAGGAGCCTCCAACACTCAGGTCAAGCTATATTTTAGGAAATGAGTAAGGTAGAGAACATAAATGGAGTGCTTGGTTACCTCTAGCATTGGAGTCCCCCATACACACATATATATAGAAGGAGGCGAGATAATGTGGTCTATGATATCTAGATCAGGGTCATTGATGTGGCATCTAATCTAGAATTTTGGAGTCCTTACTACTTCCAGATGGTCTCTTAACACCTATTGCCTATCCATATGCAACGTCACTTTTGCAGTGATGCTTAGTATATGGTTGGCTTGGCTTAAGCCGAGTTTCCTTCAAGAACTTCAATAATAGGTGTCCAGAGTTCCAACATTATGTGAAGTGCCAAAGTCACTATTGGAGCTTTATGTAGGGATTTTGGGCACTGGTCATTCTTAGGTCCCTACCAAAACTTACGAAGATACATTAGTGGTTGGAGTCCCCTGTCTTGTTGAGGTCTCCTGATCTGACCATTCCTCGAGCTTGAGATAGTTGGTTGATCCTAATGAGTCAGGAGTACATTATGACTTTGCCTATTAGGAGCTGAAGAGGGCTCCTTGAAGGGTACTCCGGGGTTCAAACCAGACAAATAGAGGAGTATGAGTAAGCTAGAGGAAGAGTGAGTGGGAGAGTAGAGTGATCTTACCTGAGGGGATCCTGGGGTAGTTATAGGGTGATATGGGATTCGGCTTGTTAGGCCTATCAGAATGAGGGTCAGTTATGTGGCCAGCCAGATCTAAGGATCCAGAGGCCATACCCTGTAGAGGGTTCTACCAGTTGGCCAAGGCATGCCGGTGGTAGCTTGCTTAGACACATTGCAAGAATAGTGTGGCAATAGTCTTCTCTATGGTCTTGTATGCCACCTGTGGATTCATTTCCCGAGGTCCTTATTATATAGCGTCAAAGTGGCTATAGAGTTTAGATTGACCATACTTCATTCAAGGTCCGAATTCCCCTATCTAAGGGTACCTTGTACAAATTCTACTAAGGTAGGTTACCGATGGTTTTTAACCATGTTAGTTCGGCTGTTTAATTTGGGTGGTGGCTATTCGGCCATCACAATGGAGATAGAAGGGGCATGAGTCCATTCAACTCAATAAGGAGTAAATAACAAATGGTCATATAATCCTGTTAAACTACAAATATTGAAAACAACACAAAGCACAATAGAGACATATATCTATAGATACATGAATGTGTAAACCAGTGTTAGCATGCACAAACAAACAAAGAATGAAACAAGCCACTTACACATGCATACTAGACTAGCCTAGAAAACCCAGCAAGTCACCTAATTATCTAGCCAACATTAAGTCAGATAGCTCAAGGGCCTAATACTATAGGATTTTTGAAGCCAAACAGTGCAACAGAAATTAACTGAAACCACTCTAGTATCCATGTGGTATAGGGTAAATTGGGTGTTTGAAAATTTTTCATACTTATCAAGTTGAGATCTTTCACTTGAAAATTTTTCATACTTATCAAGTTGAGATCTTTCACCCAACTATTGAGCGAAATCACAAAACTTGAACAGTTGACATGTTCAAGCTGACTACCATATCCACATGAACCACTCAGATCACCAAGCCTCCTCCAAGTTCTGGTAAGAGCGTTCCAGTTGTGCTAGCAACTCTAGCTTATGTCCATAAAGAAAAAACAATAGGGGAGTGTGGATGTAATTTTAGAAGTCTTTCTAATTTTGTCCAGGAAAGCTTTATTGCGAAACAACACCATATATCATAAGCCAAGTAGGTTTCATAAGCCTATTCCAATTAGGCCTAATTTTGTGCTTAACAATGGGCTCAAGTGTTGGGCCAATAATTAAACTAAAATTATCTTGAAACCATAATCAAACAATTTGGCCTATGCACTTAAATAATCCAATTAGCTCTAAGTGTGACCCTATAGGTTCCTATCACATTGACAATGATCATAAATCACAATTATGATTATAAAAAATGAGTGGTGTCTAGCAAAACATCACTGCTACCCAAGTGACAAGATAGTCAGTGATTCGATTGAACCTTCATTATCATTACACATATATGAATTTGTCCTATTGTCCAAGATACCAAGACTGAGCATGAGACACAAAATGTTTCATCCTCGTATAGTCCAATCTATGGTGTTTTTATTCGCGAGTAGACTGACTAAAACTAATGACAATGATGTCACATATTAACTCATCTAAGTACAATTATGCATTTCGGGCCCAGTGATAGTCAAGGTACTGTCGACCGTAAAGACCTTCTCCCTTGGCTAAATTTAACACCATCCTCGAAAGGAATCTTTCCACCATCTTCAATAATATATATAGCTGACTCCGGGAAAAGGCTCCGAGGCACCCTCGGATTTGCACACTAACCTTGGGGTTATAAGTCCACTGACCTCGAGGAAGGAAACGGTCTCCTGAAGATGGTCCCCCATCCAAAGGGCCTTCTCTAGTAGCCCTCGAGGGAAAATCCCTAAGCAAAAAGGTCTCACACTTCCGAAGGAGTCTCACAAAAAAATGATAAATACAATTGAGGGATCTCTGACACAGGAGCCTTGCACACACCCCTACCCTCTGGTCGGAACTGCCTATAGCTAGCTGGAGATGCCTATCTCTGAAGGTATGGATCGAATCTGGCCAAACACGTGTCCTAATCTGGACAAGTTGTGTAAAACAGCCTTCTCCCTTCATCCTCCTATAAATACTCGGGAGGTTCCCAGGTAAAGGACACAGAACTCTCTCTTCACTACTCTCTACTCTTAACAACTCCATCCCCGTATACTAACTTAGACATCGGAGGCTCCTTCCCTGAAAACACATTCCAGGGAGCCCCTAACCCATATCTTCAAAGTCTTGTAAATATCTTCTTATCGAAGGTCTCTCATTCAAGCCAACATGCCATACGACGAGGATGCCACTGGGCATCATTTGGCATCGTCTATAGGAACCTATCCTCACGTCGCTATTGTTGAGACCCGGCATTCAAAGGATAAGGGACTCCCAAGGTCCCAATCCACACTAGAAACTCAAGCAATGACTAAGTAGCCTGCAGCAGAGACTTCCCTACCGGAGGACGAACATCCTCTAACGGTCACGATGGGCTTTCTATGTGATTTTCAGTGCTCCATCATGGCTGAAATAATGCAACAGCTCGACCAAAGGTGGTCACAACCACCTTCATAGGCAAGGGCATCTTCTCCAGGTGCCCGCTAGGAGAAAAGCCATAAGTCACCTCACCAGAGCTCCAGAAGTAGGGGTTTTCATGATGAGTCCTTAATGGAGAACATACCATCTAGGGGACGTTGCACTATAGGAACAGTGTCAAAAGGGCCCAGAACTTCCCGCCGGCGAATTCTGTCCCCAGATGGGAAGTCCCAATCCCCACGCCAATGAAGTTACTGACCGAAAAGAAGACGGCGCTCTCTGTTGTTGGTGACTACCGAGCAACGATGAGAGGACGGTGCTACCATCCTCAGAGGGAGAATCCTGGAGAGGTTGGAGAAGGTGGAAAAATAGGTTTCTCAAAAGCCTACTGGTCAAGGTTGTCGAAGACCTTCACCAGACAAGAGTCACCCTTCATTCGTACGATAGTAGAGGCACCAATGCCCAGTGATTTTCGAGTACCACACCTAGAGATATATGATGGATGTAGCAACCCCCAAGCCCACTTGAGGAAATATAGGCATAGCATGGTGTTGCATGGTGCTGATGACACCACCGTCTGCAAATGTTTTAAAGTCACCTTGTTAGGGCTGATAACTGTCTGGTACAACTCCCTAGCCCCTGGAACCATAATGGGTTTCTAGGAGTTGTCCACAGCCTTCACCCAGCAGTTCATCAGGAGTAGGCTGACGGTTAAGATGCCCGTCCAAATGTTCAACATAGCCCAAAAGAATAGGGAGACCATTCGGGACTATGTCGAGAAGTTCAACCGAGAAGCCCTCAGTTTGCCCTACTTCTGCCTAGAAATCCGCACCCTTACCATGATCAGGGGACTTAAGAGGGACTCACAACTCTTCTATGAGTTCTCCAAAGACCAACTGGACACTTTCAGAGAATTCTACTAAAGGGCAAAGCAACACATGACAGCCAAGGAGTTACGGATGGGTGGCCCAAAGTTCGATCACAATCTTTCTGAGGGTCAGAGTCACCATCCTCAGTATTTAGCTGAGGGAGGAGGCAGACCTAGGAAAGCAAGGGGGAAAAGGCCAGTATCATTCACCCCTTTAAACACTACAAGAACAAACATCCTGATGGCCATGGAAAGGCAATGAACCATAATCCAACATCCGAAGGCCATCACCTCGGACAACAAGAAGAACATGAAGAAATTCTGTCAATTTCATCAGGACAATGGGCACAATACCGAGGATTGCTTCCAGCTGAAAAAGTATATTGAATCTTTGATCAAGCAAGGGCAACTTTGATGCTACTTGCGGATGTCGTCACCTAAGGCCTGAGAAAGAAAAGAATAAGAGAGGAAAGGAAAGGATGAGGACTATGATTCCAACCGACGTCAGAACTGAAGTCCCAGAAAGCACCCACCACCTCTAACAGGAATAATCCAAAAAATAACAACCGAAATACCCTCAGCTGAGAGTAAAAAGAATGTTTGGGAAATCTCGATGATGGAATTCGACAACCCAGCGAACAAACTTATTCAGAGAGATGGGTTTACAGTGAAATTTTGGCATGATCACCATCTCCTGATCATGGCAAGGATAGGAAGCTAGGATGTCAAGAGGGTGCTCATTGATGATGGGTCGAGCGCCAACATTTTGTTCTCCCATTTATTGCCAAACTTGGGCATCTCCAAGGGTGATCTTAAACCCGTTACCTCGCCTACCTTCGACATTGGTCCTTCGAAACTCCCGGTGCTCGGGTGGATTGATCTACCCCTAATGCTAAGAGGTACCTCAGTCCAGACCAAAAGAGAACTCTTTGCTTCCACTATGGAAAGGTTCATTGTCACAGATGTCCCATCTTCATATAATCCCATCCTCAGAAGACAGACCCAGGGGAATCTTTCCATTCGACCAGATGTGAAATACTTAACAGTCACATTTGAAGCAAAGGAAGGTGATGCAGAGATACTAATTGATCAAGCTGAGGTAAGGAAGGTGTTCATCCAATCAAGACAGACTCCGGTGAAGGTTCATGTACAGATGTCAAAAAAGAAGGGCATGATTGGCGATGAGGCGATCGAAAGAGAATAGAGTAATCATGAAAAAAAAGAAACAGAGGATATAGAACTTATCCCAGGGCGAAGTACCCGAGTGGGAAAAAACTGGCCGATGGTTACAAGGAAAAGCTTGTATCTATTCTATCAATGAACAAAGATTTATTTGCCTACTCTCTGAAAGATATGCCCGGGTTAGACATAGGTATAAGTAAGCATAGCCTTAAAGTAAGGCCTGATGCAAGGCCCGCTAGGCAGAAAAAGTGTGGCCTCCGCGCGCATAAGAACAATTTCATAAAAACTGAAATTCAAAAATTACTTGACCCGCTTACCCACACTTCGACAACCAAGGGAAAGAGAACCACTCATTCTCTACCTTGCAGTAACTGACAAAACCGTAAGTTCGGTTCTAGTTAGGGAGAAAGTAGAGAAGTAGTGGCCAGTATACTATATGAGCAAGTCCCTACGTGGTGCCAAAGTTAGGTACCCTCTTCTACAAAAGGCCATCTATGCCCTAGTGTTGGAAAGTAAGAGGCTGCGGCCTTATTTCTAAGGACATCCCATCACTGTCCTTAGGGATGTCATGTGGAAGGTAGACCACTCGGGCAGATTGTCAAAGTGGTGCATCGAGCTTGATGAGTACGACATCACTTATGAGCCAAAAAGGGCAATAAAAGCCCAAGCACTGGCAGATTTTATTGCCGAGGTACCCGAAATGGAAGGCACCCCAAGGTACCTCGGAAAGGACAAACCTAAGTGGACATTATTCATCAATGGAGCCTTAGGATCTGAACACTAGGGAGTTAGAGTAGTTCTCTGTGGACCCAAAGGTATGGAAGCCTCAAAGTCCATCAAATCGGCTTTAACGTCACCAATAACATTGCCGAATACGAAGCCCTCATAGTAGGCTTACGAGTGGAAAAAAGAATTGGTGTGAGAAATCTAAAGGCCCATAGTGACTTTCAACTGGTGGTCCGACAGATGACAAGGGACTACGGGGTAAAAGACCCGAACTTGGCGAAGTACCATAATCTCGTGAAAGGCTTATTCAAAAGTTTGACAGGGTACAAATAGAAAATGTACCTCAATGAGATAATGTGGAAGTAGATACTTTGGAAAAATCTAAGCAATCCACCGAGATACTAGATTGTCCGAGCATAACAGTATTAGCAGTCACAACTTTGGAGAAAGGGTGGAAGGATCCAATTAAAGAATATCTCATGACTTCGAAATTTCCCGAAGACCCTTTGGAGGCAGTGAAGATGAAAAAGTGCTCAAGTAGATACTTCCTAATTGGAGAATAATTGTACCAACAAGGGTACGCAAGCCCACTGTAGAAGTACATCAGTGAAAATGATATCAAGACAGTCCTTAAAGAAGTCCATGAGGGGGCTTGCGAGTCTTACATCGGGACTGATGCCCTTACTGGGGTACTACTTCGGCAAGAATATTTTTGGCCGACTTTAAGGAAAGATGCAAGGCAGTTCATCAAGAAAGGTGACAAGTGCCAGAGACACACACCCATCTAGAGAATACCCTCGGAGGTGATAACTTCGGCAAACTACCCTTGCCCTTTCTCTGTTTGGGGTATTGACCTCATTAGGCCTCTCCCAATGGCTCTAGGAGGAGTAAAGTTCTGCATAGTCATAATGGATTATTTCACTAAGTGAATTGAGGCAGAGCCTTTGGCAACAATTTCAGCAAGGGACATACAGAGATTTGTTTGGAAGAACATCATATGCAGATTCAGTGTGCCGAGGGTGATAGTAGTAGATAATGGTTCCCAATTCACTGATAAAGGATTTTAAGAATTCATAACCAACATTGAGGTAAAATTGCACTTTGCTCTAGTTGCCCATCCTTAGAACAATGGACAAGTTGAAGTGTCTAATAGGACAATAAAAGATGGTCCGAAAAAGAGGTTGAAAGAGGCAAAGAGAAAATGGCCAGGGGAACTCCCGAGTGTGCTACGGAGTTATAGAACAACCCCTAGAAGAGCTACTGGAGAAACACTTTTCTCACTTGTCTTCAGCACTGAGGCCATCATCCCTGTCAAAGTTATATAACCATTTATCAAAATATAGGTGTTTGACGAAGAGGGGAACAAAATCGGTCTAAGAACTAACTTAGGCATGATTGATGAACATAGATAGATAGCTGAACTTAGAAGAAAAGCCTTTCAGCAAGCCATTGCCACAAACTCTCTTGTCAAACCTAAAGGGATCAAGAAAGGAAACCTTGTTCTCCGAAACGCTAAAATGGAACCCCGAAGATCATCTCATGGCATACTTTCGGACAAATTAGGAAGGACCTTATTTGGTCCTTGAGAAAGTTCAGCCAGGAGTCTATAAACTCAAAAATACCGAGGGAAAAGAGTTGAAGAACACTTAGAATGATCCAAATTAAGCTAACCAAATACGGTTGTTTCAAGAAGTGAGGATTAACATTGTACAAGTTTTGCCAAACGTGGCGAACCGAATATGGTTGATCCTGAAAAGTACCTAAGTGTTTTTGAACAAAAAAAATGTCAAATATGGGTAACCGAATGTGGTTCATTCCAAATATGGTTAACCAAATACGGTTAAACCTATTCTTAAAACACTTAGAATTATATCCATAACTCACCAAAGATAATCAAACATTACCTTCAGAAAAGGCTAAGATTGAGAAACTTTGATAGAATTTGTTAAGGATATTACGCGATCAAAGATGCTGAGCCTTATTCTACCAAATATGATGAATTAGCCCAAGATGGTTGAATGCAGAAGGATGGAATAATGCCGAAGTCACACCCATCGTGGACTTTAGCCAAAATTTAGTAAGACAGGATTCATTGAAGAAGAAAGGAATGTTGGGTTTCGGGAGCCAAACAGCGCAGCGGATTTTAACCGAAACCCTCCAGGATCCAAGTGAAACGGGGTAAACCGGGTGTTCGAAAATTTTCATACCTAATTTTCGATTGAGATCTCTCACTCAACTGTAGAGTCGAATCACAAAACCTGAACAGTTGACGTGTTCAGGCTCTCTATGGTATCCACACGAGCCTCTCGGGATCACCACGCTTCCACCACGTCCCGGTAGATGCGTTTCTCTTGCGCTCGCAGTGCTAGCTTGCGTCCTCCAAGGAATTGCAAGAGAAGAGTGCGGCTGTCCTTTTTGGAGGCTAGGGCAAGGAGACCTGCGAATTTCTCACTTAAAAGTTGTATTTATAGTGAGACTCAACTTCCAGGCCTAATAGGTTTCAAAGCCCTAATCCAATTAGGCTTTAATTTTGGGCTTAATAATGGCTCAACTTTTGGGCCCATTATTAATACGAAATTAAAGTGAAACCATAACCCAAATAATTAGCCCATGCACTCTAATGATCCAAAATGCTCTATGTGTGCGACCCAATAGGCTCTTATCACGTTGGCAATGATCATAAATCACATTTATGATCATAAGCAATGAGCGGTGTCTAGCAACACATCATTGCTACCCAAGTGACAAGATTGTCGATGATTCGACTATACCTTTATGATCATCACCGATATATGCCATTGTCCCTTTGTCCAAGATATCAAGACTAAGCACGAGACATGGAATGTGTCACTCTCGTATAGCCCAATCTTTGGTTTCTTGATTACCGAGTAGACTAACTTAAACTGATGACATTGATATCGTATATCAACTCATCCGAGCATGGCCATGCATTTTCTAAGTCTCACTCTATCAAGGGGCCCGAAGATATCGCTCCCGTTACATAGGAGGGACAAATCCCATCTTGATCATACAAATCCCTCCGCATGATATGTGACATACCCAATGACCTCCTTCAAGTTCACTCAGTTACGAGCAACAAAGGAAAGTATCAAAGTATGTGACTCACATGTAGGGAACCTTGATGATCTTAGGTCGAAGGACTACATATACCCTGATCACTATGGGAATCACTTATGACACTCATATAACGATCCATGTAGTGTTCTCATGGTGGGTCGGTCCAGTACACAAGTTCTCCAACTTGTACCCATATGTAGACTACATATCTCATATTAGTCTCCACATATGCTAGTCGTTATGTATTATTGCAACCCGCTCCACAATAATACTAGACCAGGGACTTTTAAGAATATCATTATTCTAGGGTTACAATTATGTTTGTTAAGTTACGCAGGAACAAAACAACAAACGTAATTGCTGGATTAATGCCTTAATAAAATATCATGACTCAATGTGCAAAAATACAATCATCTCATGACTGGCTTTTGGGCAAAACACTAACAAGGAATGCAGAATATAGCCCAAAAAAAAAACCCTATTGGTTGTTTTCAACATCTTCAGGGACCTCGGCATTCTCACCCTCAGAATCTTCATCTTCGGCTTCGTCCACATCTTCATTACCAACATCCATAGCCGAGGAAGGAATGGTAGGAAGGTTGAGAAATTCAATCTTCAACCATGCCGAGGATGGTCCCTCGGGGATATCAAGCGCTTTCAAGAACGAAAGATTAATGCCAGGATATTCGGAAAGGACATGATGACGAGCGAGGCAGAAGCCATCTTGAAATAAGGACTTGGTTGCCTCATCTGACTTAGCCTTCTCAGCCTTCAAGTCCTCCAACTCCTTCATCAAGACCTCAACTTCCTTCTCCGCCATCTTCTTCTTCTTCTTCTTCTTCTTCTTCTTCTTTTCCTTTTTCAGTCACTCAATCTCGGCGAGCAATTCAACATTGCTCTCTAGCGACTTTTTGAGGTCCACTACCGCATCTTTTTTTTCCATCTAAAGGACCTCCCCCTCCGAGGTCAACTCAACCACCTTCGCTCTGAGGTCAAATATCTTTGAGGAGCACTTGTTAAGAAGACTGCTCTAGCCCTCCAGCACTTCCTAGCAAAGCTTGGCCAGGTCCTCCCTCGTGATCTTGTTGAGCTTGTTGTATTTCATGACCGAGCTCGCAAACAATTCCTTGGCTTTTGCCAAGTTTTCCTCCGCCTGACCTTGGATGGAAGATTGTTTTGCTACCCAAGCCCGGAAGTAGCCCCTATATGCCAGAAGCTGCAAGTGGAAAACACCTAATATGAGCCATAACAAGTTTGGAGGACTTGAAGAATCAAAATCTTTCTAAGTAACAAGGATTACCTAAGCAGCATGCTCAGTCATTCGGGCAGCGAGGATCTCCTCGTTCAGGTAGTCCTTAGTTAGAGTTTGGAAGGTGGCGTTGGTCATGATGCCCCTCGCCATCTGAGGGGGCATCTTTTGACTGTCTTCGAAAAATAGGCCCATGTCCTCGGTGAAGGTCCAAAAAGGTTCCCCTGGGACCTTGTCCTTCAGAATCTTTGAGTCTGGAATGGCCATCCACCAAAGGTGGTCCGTCATCAATATAGTTCAGGCTCTATCCTCAGCAAAGTCACACCGAAGTTCCCTTATTACATTATCCCTTAGCCATTCATCTGCAAGGTCTAAAATACTAAAAAATCCAAAACTCATAGATGAATGGCTAAGAGACATACCTGGAAAAGGTTCGGCATTATTTCTATTAAAATCACTGAGGTCATGGACCTCGATAGGAACCTCCTTGCCCTTCCTCTTTTGGCATTTTTCCGACATTTTTCTAGTTCTTCAGCCAAAATATCCCAAAGAGTGGTCCCCAAGGTCTCTGTAGCAACATCAGGGCTAAGAGCGGTAGAAAAGACCGCTGCTCCTCAGGGGGAATCCGTACCCTCGTAGAAGTGCCCTTACCAGCTGCAGTGTCTTCGGGGGAAGGAGAAAGTCCTCCTTCATCTTCTTCATCTTCGGCATCTCCAAAGACTGACCAGAAAGCTTATTCTTTCTTTTGGGAGCCTTCTTCTTTCGCTCCCCTTTCTCAGCTTGACCGAGGAAGAGACTCTTGTAGAAGGCTGCTGACTTATCGCCCATCTCTACAAAAAAATAAACATCAGTATAAGTACAAAAAAATTCCAAGAAGAAAAGTGGGAAAAAGCTTATGCTATACAAGTGCAGAGTAAGTAAGTTCGCGCTGAAGAAGCATGACCAACAAAGACTTCTCCCCGTCCACCGTTGGTCTCAACATTTTCTTGTCGGTAATGTGTCTCTTGATGACCTCGAGTTCCCGAAGTACCTCTCCGGTCATAAGGCTCCATCTAATCAGGAAAGGGCACAATGGATGCGAAGAAGCTTGATCTGACCAGTCACTAACTTCCCGAATACAGCTGTCAAATTCCTCGAACTTAGATTTAAGTTCGAGAGTGAGTAGCTTCAACGAATCCATCACATCGATATCGAGCGTTCCGGAAGCTCACTTTGTGGGCATGTCCTTCCACTTATCATCTACCTTCAGGAAAAAATACTTCTTTTGCCACCCTCACTAGCTATCTTTGGTGTTGAAATTAAAAAGTAAATTTCTTGCTCTCGGATCCCCGAGGAAGCAAGAAGTAGAACCCACCCTTCGGGATGGGGTAAAGTTTGTAGTATTGCATAAAAAAGATGAAGTGGGGCTCTATTTTAAAGACCCCACACATGCAAAGAAAAACATTAAAGTAGGAATAGGAATTCAGAGGAAGTTGGTTAACTACTATGCCATGAAATTGGCAAAATTCGCAAACTATCTTCGGCGGAGGATACCAAAGACCCACCTTCAGCTATGCTCTAAAGGTGGTAATCTTGTTATGCCGAGGAAGGTAACTCAGCTCACCAGGACTAGGGAGCCAAGTGACAGAGTACGAAGGGAGGAAAAGCTTGGCTGACCACTTCTTAGTTTTTTTGAAGTAGCGCAACTCGAATGTAAGTTGAGAGGAAGCCAACTTTTGGGAACTGAACAAACTTTGGCTTGTGAAGAAGACATGTTCAAAGATCTAACACCCTAACCTTGGAAGTGCTATTAAAAAACAAATGAATTTGGGGGCATTAACCTATGAAGACCATCATAAGAAGTTGCCGGAAATCGCTCCTCCGCTAACACCACCGCAGGAAAAAATTGGAGAGCAAGAGAGAACTTGGAAGCAAGAAGAATCAAAGTAGAAGAGTGCAAAAGCTCTGAAGGGAGATGGCTTTATATAGCCCGAAGAATGCGGGTAAAGCATCGCCATAATGATCCTATGTAAAGGATGTGACTTATCACCAATGATCTGAAGACACGTGTCATACGGCGCAAGGAACAAGGGCACACCTTCTGACACTGGCAGGCATATACTTGCCCATCCCGAAGCGATGATATCGCTCAATTAAAAGATAGGACGATTCATTGGCAGGAGGTAGGAATGAAAAAATCTGAGGGAAAAATAACTCCTCACCATCGAAGATACAACCTTGGATAAATCGATAGTTCAATTTGATGAGCAAACCAGCTTCTCATATTCCAAAGGTGGAACCTCACCAGAAGTAAGAGCACAAATGAAAAAGTCCTTGGGTGGTGCCAAAGATACTACATTGGCAAAGGCAAATGTCTTGGGCCAAGAAAGCTGGTTTGGCCGAGGAGACGACGTTGGATAAAAAGAAGTTCCTCTAATAGGGACAACAGTAGCTTCCTAAATGAAGGATCTTGCTAAACATTATCCCAAATGATTAGTACCAAAGATACCATTTTGGTACTCCGAATGGGGGCATGTGATAAGCCGAGGTACTATCGACCACAAAGACGTTCTCCCTCGGCTAAATCTAACACCACCCTTGGCAGGAATCTCTCCACCACCCTCGATAATATATATAGCTAACTCCGGGAAAAGGCTCCGAGGCACCCTCGAATTTGCACACTATCAACCTCGGGGTTATAAGTCCACTGACCTTGAGGAAGAAAACGGTCTCCCGAAGATGGTCCACCATCCGAAGGGCCTTCTCCAGTAGCCCTTAGTGGAAAATCCCTGAGCGAAGGGGTCTCACACTTCCGAAGGGGTCTCACAGAAAAATGGCAAATACAGTTGAGGGATCTCTGACACAAAAGCCTCGCACACGCCCCTATCCTTAGGCCAGAACTACCTACGGCCAGCTAGAGATGCCTGTCTCCGAATGTACGGATTGAATCTGGTCGAACACGTGTCCTAATCTGGACAGGTTGTGTAAAACGGCCTTCTCCCTTCATCCTCTTATAAATACTCGGGAGGTTCCCAGGTAAAGGACACGAAACTCTCTCTTCACTATTCTCTGCTCTTAACAACTCCACCCCCGTATACTTACTTGGGCGTCGGAGGATCCTCCCCTAGAAATACACTCCGGGGAGCCCCTAACCCACGTTGTTCAAAGTCTTGCAGATATCTTCTCATTAAAGGTCTCTCTTTCCGGCCAACATGTCATACGACGAGGATGCCACCGGACATCACCTAGAAATATCACTCCCGTTGAAGGAAAAATCTCATCTTGATCATACAAATCCCTTCACATAATATGTGACATACCCAATGACTACTTTTATGTTCACTCAGTTATGAGCAACAAAGAGAAGTATAAATGTATGTAACTCACATGTAGGGAATGTTAATAACCTCATGTCAAAAGACAAAATATATCATGATCATTATGAGAATCATTTATGAAATTTATATAGCAATTCATGCAGCATTCTTATGACAAGTCGGTTCAGTACACAAGTTCTCCAACTGGTACCCACATGCAAATTACATATCCCATATTAGTCTCTATATATGCTAGTATTCATGGTTGGCTTTCGAGTGCAACACTAACAAATAATGTTGGCCAAGCTAACTTTTAACCCTTGTTCCTTGCCATTTAATAGAAGCTAATAAATCTGCTCAGAAATCATACTAGAGATGCATGTAAGCATCACTACAGAGAACCCTAATACATGCATATAAGATCACTTACCCACAAGGCCACCTCAAAGGCCCTCTTAGCTTTATAGGAAGAACATGTGTATCCACGCTCAAAATCTCATAATGAAGCTCAAAAGTTTTCTTTTACCTTAGAACAACTTAAGCCATAAACCTCAAAAATAATGAGCACATGCTTTCTGACTTGTCAATGAAGAAACTTAGAGCCTTCCTTAACTTGAGCCTAATGTTCCTTCTTTTAGCTCAATTTACTTGAATACAAGCTTGCAACTCCTTCTCTTCTTGATTCTAGTTGATTTCTAAGACAAACAAAGCAAGAAAAAACCTTGAATTAAGTCAACTATACATGTATAAGGCAAATGAAAAATGTTCCTAAAAATTGACAAATGCCATGATCAATAACTAATCCATTTACATGTGGTTGTTTAGCCTAGAACTCCTAGAAATGCTAGCAATCTTAGGAGGTTTAGCCTCAAACATAGCTCAAGTGTTTCAAGTCCATGGGGTTTTTCCCAAAAACAAATTAGTCTTGTGATCTTCCAATTATTCACTTGAGCCGTCAAGGTTTATGAACCTAATAGACACAATTCTTACTCTCATTACAAACAAGTATTAACACACATTTTGACCTTCATTTAGGTGTCTTAGGCTAGATTAGGAAAACATTAGTTAATTAATGTCTAAAGGCATTTTAGTTTGTTTATGTCATAAAATTGTTATGTCATATCTTAAATATGGGTGATCATTATTCGGTTGAAATCGAAAACCAAAAAACTAAATTATTCAAAATTTGGTTTAATGAATTCAGTTTTTTAGTTCAATTTCAGTTGAAACTAAATAAGGTGAAAATCAGTGTTCGTTAAGGCGGTCGGTTATTTTGGTAAACAAACAAACCAAAATTTTTTTCCTTATGCGATGTAAGTTAACAGATCTAAAATGAGTGGGGGCGATTACAAGGGAAATATAAGGTTGATGGCTTTTACTGGGTTTGGCCATCCAAAATTGGGAATAAGGAACAAGATGGTGAAACACAATGACAATGAAGAGGGTTTGGCCACTAATATGATCGATTGTACTAAGAAGCTAGTGCCTTATATGGAGGCAGATGTGGTTGTGGTGGAGAAGCCCATTGCCAAGAAAAACCTTCCTCTACTCTTGAGTGAACACTGTTAACAATAATTGGCATGTTTTGATCTTCTTTCATATCCAACACCATGAAATCCACCGAAAATATGAATTTGCCAACTTTAACCAACACATCCTCCAAAACACCTTTTGGGAATGCAAGGGATCTATCTACCAATTGGAGACAAATCAATGAAGGCTTCACCTCCCCAAGACCAAGGATCCTACAAATAGATAATGGCATTAAGTTAATGCTAGCTCCAATATCACATAAAATCTTGCCATAATAAAAGGACCCAATATCCAAAGGAATAGTGAAACTCCCTGCGTCTTTGAGTTTTTTAGGCCTCTTCCGTTGGATAATAGCACTTGTTATTTCCTTCACCAAACTAAGCTTATTGTCAAGGAACTTCCTCTTCTTAGTGATCAACTCCTTGAGAAACTTAACATAAGATGGCATTTGGTTGAGCGCCTCCAAAAAAGGAATATTGATTGCCAATGTTTTAAATATCTCAAGAAACTTCTTAAATTAAGTTTCTTCCGTCTTGGGCTTAAACCTTTCAGGATATGGGACAGTAGGAGTACGCTTCAAAACTTCCTCTTGAGTGGGCATCTTACTTCCCTCATCCCTTGAATGAGTGTCCTCACCACTTGGTGGCTCAACTTGATCATCTTTAACTTCTTCTGGGAAGGGTGGTCCTTAAGGAGGAAAATCTTCTTGAGTTGGTGGCTCCTTAGGTTAAGTCACCACATTTCTACCACTTCTTAGAGTTATAGCTTAACAAGACTCCCTTGGATTTATGTCCGTATCACTGGGTATAAACTTCCATTTTTGGAGTTATCTTATAGAAGTAGCTAGTTGGCCAACTTGAGTCTCCAAATTCTTAATTGAAGCTTGAGTGTTGGCTTGCATTGTTTTCATCTCCTTTTCCAATGCATTAATCTTCTTGTTTTGACCACTAGCCATTCTCCTGACTTTACGCATGAACTCTCCCATCGTACCTTTCATAAAATCCTCTAAATAGGCATCCAATTCATGAAAGGTCTCACCTTGTGGTTGCATGGCATCTTTTGGATTTGAATAGTTGAACCCTTTGTGTTGATAGATAAAGATTCCAATACCCCACAAAATTCACATCCTCTACCTCTTCGACATCCTCACTAGCCATAGCTTGTTGCATCTTCATCCTATCTTGATTTTTGGCCAATTTGGACACCATGCTAGTGAGTACCGAAAGTTGTGCTTAGAGAATGGTATCCTTGTCAACCTCATACAAGCCACTCCCTTTTCTTGGAGCCCTTTTCCCACTAAGCTCAAGGCTCTTGGCCATGTTGTTAAGCAATTTAGAGCACTCCTCCACATCTTTAAATAATAAGAGGCCACCAGCAGCGGCATCAACTTACAAACGAGTATTTAAACTCAACCCATTATAGAAGAGTTGAAGTTGGTGAGCTTGATCAATATCTTGTGTTGGAACCTTCTTCACCATCCTTTTGAAGTGCACCCATGCCTCCACAAGTGACTCCCATTCATTTTGTCTAAAGGCCAACAACTCATTCTTAAGCTCAAAGGCTTTTTGTGAGGGACAGAATCTCTGAATGAATGCATCATATAAATCTTGCCATGTATGCATCGAGGTAGGCTCCAAATTCTGAAACCATTCCATAGCTTTATCCACAAGAGAAAAAGGGAAAAGTCTCATCCTTTTCGCATCCTCACTCACTCCCTCCAAATCAAAAGTATCACATAAGCGAACGAACCTCTTGATGTGGTTGTTTGGATCTTCAGCAAGAGCACCCCCAAATGGATGTGCATCAACCAGTTGGAGAACATGGCTAGGGATCATGAAAGCTTGATCTCGAAGTGGCACTAATCTTATCATGTTGTCATGATCCTCCATCCATTGAGGAGGAAAATAGTCAAGCACTGGTCTACCTCTTCTTTTTGTACCATTACCATTAGCCCCTCCATGATCATTGTCCATCACTTCTTCTTCATCATTGTGATCCATGGCATTGACATGCCTCTCCCTTCCAAGGTTCCTCATGTTGTCTCCTTGATTTCCCTCCATATTGATAGAATCAGAAGCACTAGAGTCTTCATCCTCAACAACCTTACTCCTCAAATGAAGCTCCCTTAAGCTCCTCTCAATCTCCAAATGATGAGGTATCAAATAAGAGCAAGAGCTTTAGGTCATACACTATAAGAACCTACAATGAAATAGCAATGACAATCTAAATGCAAGAAAAAGAACAAGTAGGCAAGAATAACCAACAACTCAATATCTAGGGTAAAAAAAATTAAATCACTATCCTCGACAACAGTCCCAAAAACTTTGTTGTGAAATGTAATAACCCACTGGCCAATTAGAGGAGAAGCCTCCAAAGTCTGCTGTGAAGGAGAAAAAAAGAAAAAGAAAAAACAGGCCAAGATGGTGTTAGGGTGGAGGAAGAAAAGCTAACGTTTTTGCTCAGACGACAAATGAACCACCTAAGGAGGAGATTCGAGGAGATGGTTTGTCCAATGATGGTGAAATGGACATCAGATCATAGAAGAAGATCAATTGTCAATTTTGGCTAAACCTCAAATTGATCCTCCATGTCTAATTAATAGATAACAAAAGTACATATATCTTTAGTCTCACATTTCAGCCACTAGATTAGAAATCAGAGTTATTATTTTAGTTATTTTGGTGTAAAACCGATTTGAAACAAAAAAAATTGGTTTGCTTTTACTTTGGTTCCATCATTTAATTCGGTTAATTCCATTTTTTGTAATAAAAAACCGATAACAGAAAAATCAAATATTTTGATTTGATTTTAACTAAAGTAATCAAATAATCACCACTAGTCTTAAAGTTTATTCATGGGCTCTAAATTTTATTTATGTCTTAATTCAGTTGTTTTTAGTTTTTTATTATAAAATTTAAGTGTTTCAAGTAATTTTGATTAAAATTGCGCTTAATTGTGAATTTTGGATAAGTTGTGTTAAAGCTACTCTTAATTATAAAATTTGAGTGTAATTGCTCAACTTGTGGAAGTTTAGGTTATAGTTGGAAATCCTGCAAAGTTTTAGGCCTAATGGGCTAATCTAATAGCTACTTGTGCTTAATTGAAAAATCCATGTGAATTTATGGCTTAATTGAAGGTTTTACATCAGTTTGGGCTAGGCTAGAACTTAGGAGAGAATCAATGACTAAATTCATAATTAATAAATTTTTTTTAAGATTCTAGCCTAATTTGATCAAGATTCAAACATTAAGTGTTTCCTTGGAGATCAAGGACACATTATTACAATAAATAGAGCCTACTATTGCTAGAAAAAGTTGCACATTCCAAAACACCAAACTCTAAGCTAGGAAAAAGGAAAACTGCAAGTTTGGTCCCTAATTATTTGCTCCTAACCACTCAAAACCCTAGGTTCTTCTCTTCGCCACTTCCATCCCCAGCAACTACTACCATCTCCAGCCACTATACTAGTTGCCGCTATTGGTCCTGTTCTCTTACACCACCATCTGTCGCCCTCTAGGGCTACCCTTGAACATCGCCCAACCATCGGCAATGCTCAATCAATGAGGAGAAAGGGGCGCAACCCATTCCCTTTATCCTCCATCCCCGATTTGCCGCCTCTTATTGTCACTAGCTGTCACCCACCCTCCTTAAGGCCGCCCCAACTATCAACATCGTAACATAGGCCACTGCTAGCCTATCCATCCTTGTCACACAAATAATCGAAGGAAGACCCACCGCATAATCAATTTAGTAACCCAAATCCAACCCGATCCAAAACACAACCTAGACGATTTCTATTAAAACCTTGCCTTTGTCTTTCAGGTTTCTTACTTCATTTGATTAAGCCATCAACTTCAGTTTTCTATTTGCAAGTTGGTGGTGAAATTTTATAGCTTTGTTTTGTTACAATTTAGTCACCAACAAAACTTTTTTCTTTGTATTTTTGGACATTTTTTGGTCAATTTGGCCAACTATTTCAATGTTTTAAGTCAATTAAATTTTATCTTGATTTTATTTTGTTTATTTGTTCTAATAGCCTTTTGTACTAATCCAGTCTTATTATCTTTTTTCATCTTCTTCTAATAATTGTTTCACTAACAGTTTTCGTGTAGGATTAGCATCTGAGTTAGTTGAGTCTTTCTAGAATTTTATTTCATGTTTTGCTCTTATTTTTAACTCTTATTTTTTAATTTAATTTTATATTTATTATTTAAAACTAACTTTATTTTATCTTATTTTTATTTTATAGTCATTGTTGGTCTTTTTTTAACCACACAGAAAATACTATCTTTACTCTAAGGTGATCCTGACTGTCCCCATCATCAAATTTCGGCCAACAAGGTGATCCAATTGCCCTTATTGCAACCACTTCACCAACCATACAAGTAAGCACCTAACTGCTCACCTAAGCCTTCCATTAAAACAGGAGTGAACTATGTAGCCTATGATCCCAACTCACACCTGAGTAGATAGAAAGGTTGAGAATTAAACCTAAGCTCAAAACTAATAACTAAAATCAATCTCCTCTCTTGTTGGCATTTAACCAATACATACACGCATTCTTTTTATTACTAACGATTGGATTTTATTTATTTATTGCAAGCTAGGTGCCTAACACCTTCCCAATTTGTACCAGATCACTAATCCCAAAATCTCTGATTTTTCACAAAATTTGCCTTTTCAATTGTTTTGGAGTCCAATTAGGTTTCATTGGTTTCACCCGTTTTTAAAACCAAGGTGGTGACTTTATTTTCTTGCACTCTTGCATGAGGATTTGCATGAAACTATGCCAATAATTGCAAATGTACCCAAAGGGCTACCTAGGTTAAGGTTACTCACAGTGGCGACTCTATTGGGGACTTTTTAAAAATTGAAACTAAGAAGATTGAACTCTGAAACTTGTTTAAAACAAGCATTCAAACCAATTATATATGTGTTTTACATAGTATTTGCTAAGTGTGTTGTTTGATAACATGGTGTTTGACCTGCATGTGTTTTGCATTACTATGGATCATAGGATTTTGGTCCTCCTAAGGCATATATGCTCAGGCTCCAACTCTACAGCACTTTAAAAGATGATTGTCCAATTGACCAATATGGTGCCCGACCAAATATTGGGAGGCATACACACATAATAGTTAATGGAGGACTTTTGACCCATCTTTCTCACCATCATTTACAAAGTGGCCTTAGAACTAATCCTTAGGTACCCTTGTTGCTGTCACAATGTATTGCCTATCTCAATGTTTGCCTTGCATGCTGTATTGCCTGGCATGGTGTGTTGACATGGTCATACATGCATGACAAATGTACATACTCCACCTAAACAAATTGTGTGCTTAAAGCTTAAAAGACTTAGACATAGGCTTAAAATTAAGTGCTAAAGTCTAGTTACTTCGAGTTTGTTTAGGTTGAGATAGTTCATCCTAATTTAGGCACTCTTAGAGTCACTTCATGTTAGTCATCACCTAGGTTGCTAACCTTAGAACTTTAGGATGCTTAAATCTCAAGGCTGACACCATCAATCCTTCTAGGCTAGAATAATAAGGCTTAACATGCTCATGCACATAAGGCTTAAACATGAATACATACAGGTGCATCATATACATCCATATGGTCTAAAATTGTTAGACTTATGATAATGAAATCAAAGGTCATAAGCTTACTCTAAAGGGTTGCCCATATAAGGATGGAGTCATAATTGATGAAGATGATAAAGAGACTTCAAGGAAGCATTGATAGCCTTAGCAAAGTACAAGAAGCGCCAAACAAAATGATGGAAGCTTTAGCCAAATATGTCAATTTCATGAGTCTTCCTTTTGATGAACTTCCCAAAAGAAGCTAATGTTTGAAAATCCCACTAAAAGTACTTTCGTTGATCCAAGCATGCATGTGTTCATGGAGTCCACCTCATGAAAACCTCTCAAAGATGAGCCACTCATGCAAGTGCTCGATAGTACTCCATTTATGCCCCTTGTTACATGAGAAAGTGTTAGCTTTGGAGGAGATGATACAAAGCATGAAAAAAGCAATGCATTATTGGATGTCTATCATAGCCAAAACTACCTATAACTCAAACATGAACTCAATCTAGTCTTGACTATGAAATTACCAAAACACAACAAGCTTGAGCAATTACTATATCAGAAACCAGAAACAACCTGAAGATACAATTCTGACAAAAAATATTCTCTAGCAATAAAATTATTATTACTTGTTTTGTTACTAATTTGAGCTTAAACTTAGCAAGCAAGTTACTTGACCATTTAAGAACTTAGAAAAATTAAATATTATGGAAATATTTCATTACATGCAAAAGTCAACTTCTAGTCAAACTAGTACATCTAGCAGCATAGAACAACATATTCTGTCTAGTCTAGCAAGTTTGTCTTGCTTACAAAGTTTGGAGCACACATGTACATATAACCAGTACACAACCACAACAAAATGCCCATGCAAAATTGACCCAAAGCCTAGTTTCCTACTTTTCTAAGTCAAAAACTTCCACTCTGGCTCAAAACAACCTTTACAGAACAAATGCCTTAATAAAGTTATCCACAGTAGTTGCACTAATAATCTTCCAGCATAAGCCATGTTCATAAGTCTTCCATAGACTAAAGACTAATTCTTACTTGAACATTAGGAAAGGGTAGTGCATTACCTGTCAACAACCCACACAAGCCCCTACATAAGAATAAGAGTTAGTCTACTTTTTCTTTCCCTACAGTGAAGATAAAAGGGCTGTGAGTTCTAAGAACTCAATAAGGGTAGCCCATTATGAACATAAAGAAAAAGAACAACCATTAGGGCCTCCCTGCAATCCCTATAAAGACAAAGAAAATATAGGCAAGTACAACTAATAGATATGCATATAAATAGAAACATTCATAAAACTACACTAAGTGTCAGCACACACATCCAACACAATAAAAGCATATAGAACTCATACATACACCTTAAACACCATAAGGGTTCACTCAGCACTAAGGCACCCCAACAAGTAGTTCACTAGCAAGCTCACCTAAAGGTGCGTGTATGCACGCACACACATACACACATACACACATACACGCATACACCATACTTACAATGTTAAGAGCTCTATCCATGGCTAAAGATGTTGGCCTAGCATCAGGGCATTAGATACCCCTAGCCACTCACTACTTGCCTACATAAACTAGCTTTAGCCATGAGGCCAACTAGAGCTTAAGCTCACTCTTTGCTCCTAATCACTCTTCCTAGCAAAATAGCACATGGGGTCCCTTAACTATCAAGTTATCTCCCATGGCCTATCAAAGTCAAGAACAACATCTTACAACATGCATTGCACACAAGATAGACTAAACACTTAAGCTACATCCTATTAGTGTAGTGCCCAAAAGCCAATCATGAGATGATTATGTTTTGCACATTGAGTCATGATATTTTATTAAGGCATTAATCCAATGATTGTGCTTGTTGTTTTGTTTCTGCGTGACATAATCCAATGTAATTACAACTCTAAAATAATAATATTCTTAAATGTCCCTGGGCTAGTATTATTGTGGAGTGAGTTGTAATAATATATAAAGACTAGCATGTGTGGAGACTAATATGATATATGTAGTCTACATATGGGTACAAGATGGAGAACTTGAATATTGGACAGACCCACCATGAGAATGCTACATGGATCGTTATATGAGTGTCATAAGTGATTATCATAGTATCACAGTATGTGTAGTCCTTTGACCCAAGGTCATCAAGGTTCCTTACATATGAGTCACTTACTTTGATACTTCTCTTTATTGCTCATAACTGAGTAAACATAAATGTGGCCATTGGATATGTCACATATCATGTAGAGGGTTTTGTATGATCAAGATGGGATTTTTCCCTCCTATGTAATGAGATTGAGGAAATACATAACCATGCTCAGATGAGCTAATATGGGATATCAATGTCATTAGCTTTAGTCAATTTACTTGGTAATCAAGTAACCTTAGATTGAACTGTATGAGAGTGACACATTCCATGTCTCGTGCTCGATCTTGATATCTTGGACAAACTGACAAAGACATATATGAATTATGATCATAGAGGTTTAGTCGAATCTTCAACTATCTTGTCACTTATGTAGCAATGATGTATTACTAGATACCGCTCATTGTTTATGATTATAAATATGATTTATGATCATTGTCAATGTGATAAGAGCTTATTGGGTCACATACATAGAGCCAATTAGATTATTTGAGTGCATGGGCCAAATTGTTTAGCTTTGGTTTCATGATAATTTTGAATTAATAATTAGCCCAAAGGTTGAGCCATTACAAAGCCTAAAATTAGACCTAATTTGATTAAGGTTATGAAACCCATTAGGTTTGGGAGTTAAGCCTCACTATATATACATCATATAGTGAGAATTTTCGCAACCCCAACCCTAACCTCCCAAAGGATGAAATCAAAAGGGTTCTGAAAAGTTTCAGCTGCTCTTTCCTCTTGCCTTTCTTTAGATGACGCAAGCTAGCACTACAAGCATAAGAGGAATGCACCTGCCAAAACATGGTGGAGGCATGGTAACCCAAGAGGTTCGGGTGGATACTGTAGAGAGCTTGAACACGCCAACTGTTCAAGTTTGTGGTTTGACTCAACAGCTAGGTAAAAGATCCCAACCAACAAGGTATAAAAATTTTGAACACTCGATTTACTCCATTTTACTTGGATCCCGGAGGGTTTCGGTTGGTCTTCGCTGTGTTTGTTTAGTGCCCAAAATTCTACACTTCCCTTACCTTAGCTACATAGAGAAAACAAGATTAGGGTCTAAGAAAGCCTCTCAAAATACCTAACTGGTGAAGCTAACCCTGGATTCCTATAATGTAGTGTAGGCTTTTGCAATCTCCTTCAATTTCTTCAATTTCTCCTTTGGATTCGATTCTCCCATCATTTTTAATTCTATTTTAGCAACTATAGAGCCAATATCATTGATCAATCAAGTCAAACATGCAAGGGAATAAAGGTTAACAAGTGTTCATCAAATTAGTCCAAATCCAGGATTGATACTTGGCCTTATTACATGTCTACTCTTAACCCAAGTTTCAATTTTTCTCATTTTATTTCCTTGTTTAATAACACTAAAGTTTGCCTAGTTTATGATTTGACCTTCTCAAAGTTCTAGTTAATAATTTAGCCCTTAGGACATTATTAAACAAGCAATTTAGTGGATCAACTTTGCACCTGATAGCTTAAGAACCCAAGAAACCAGTATCTCACCTTAACAAACAACCCATTTGAGGATCAAAATCATCAAACCAAAGACTACTCTTTACGAATGAAGCACCCTTAGGGTCACTTAAGTTGTGTGTGACAATGTCAATGAACTGCCATTCTTCCCCGATTTCTATGTGCCAAGGAAGTTTAGGATGCTCGAGCTTGATAACTTCGATGCCCCAATACACAACTCAAGATGTATGCAAGAGCCATGACTCCCTTATGTGTTGATGTTGACTTGATGAACCAAATGTTCCAAAAATCTTTTATTAGCCTACCACTTAAATGGCTTTTTGAATTTACAGTCATCTCACTCAAAGACTTAGGAAGATTCATGTATGGAGCTATAAAAGCATTATAAATATAATTTGGAGATGTATATTACAAGGAGAGATCTTTAGACTACCAAACAATTAACAAGGGAGACTTTTTCATCATTTATCATCCGATGGAGGGTTAAGGCCTCTTAAATGATCAACCGGCCTACTAAGGAAAGCAAATCACTATAATGGTCAAAACCCATCTTCTAATTTACAAACAACACCTTTTTGCTCAATGTCTTCCAAACTTCAAAGCATTGGTGACTGTGGGAACACAAATAAATGATGCTATTAACTTAGGGCAAATAAGAGTATATGATGGAACCAAGTTCAAGAAGTCACTTAACTTTTGAATGTTGAAAGGCTTGGATGCAATGCTATTAGTACTCAAAATAATGCTCACTCACCTTGTCAATTCACTAAGTTATACACACCATTGACTAAGGTGATACAAAAGTTTGAAAAGAAAGGTCTCATGAAGCCACTTGCCCTTAGTCCTTCTCCAAATCATTTCCTGAAGCACTACAATCCTAGTTAATATTGTTCTTTTCAATAAGGATTTAGGCATCCTATAGATAAGTGTGCCACCTTTTGGCATGCAATTCAAGACCTTATTCATAGTGGCATAGTTGATCTACCAACAAAGCTGAGTGTGGTGACAAATTTTCTTCCTACACATGATGCTGGTAGTCAAGTAAATGTCATCATGATTAAAGAATGTGATGACCTATTAGAATGGATTCAAGGCTAAACTACACCAAGTCACATCATCGTGAAGATTTGTTAAGGCTAAGGTAAAGATGAGCAAGAGAAGTCATATGCTAATTTGTTGTTTTTCTCCCCTTCCATTTATCCCTTTTGCACTTAAATGAATGATTGGAAATTTTATGGATTATAGTTCTATGAATTTTCATTATCTAGGAAACATCAAAATTCTTATGGATTATTTGAGAAGTTGACCTCTAAAATTGGCAAACAAACAATAATTGAGCATCTAAGTCATTGGTGCTTTTGTTAATTTTGGTTGATTCGTATAGAAGTGAGTCTTCCTAAATAGATGGCCATCTTTTGTGGCCCATATCTTCATTTCACCCTTATCATGTAATATTCTTTTCAAGTCAGTTTAAGCCTCAAACACGTTGAGTCTGTTCTTTCTTAAAGACACAAACCTAACCTAGTAAAGGGTGTGCAAATTTGGAGGCATTGAATTCAACTTCATAAGGTTTTTCACATGTACTTGACACCATGGAAAGTATCGGTCAACATCACCCATATGCACGACAAGGTGAATAGACAAAAAGACATGATCTAGTTCACCGTGCTAAATTAAAACACAACTGTGATCTTACTAGTCATCCAAAAAAGGAAAAAAAAAAAAGGAAAAATTTGTGCTTCATGAAACATCAACTTAATTGAAATTTGAATAGGCTTATAGGGAGAAAAAGCTCAAGAAAGCTTTTATAAATATCAATATTTTGAGAAAAAACTCTACCATCATGAGTATAAGGCCTCGCAACAAAAATCAAGTCTAACTATTGATCTTAACAATTTTGAAAGCCTTTTCAATTATGCTTGATGAAGTCAATCATGACCATCAAGTACAATGGATGCTCACAATTAAATTTTGCACCTGATGAGAAGTATACATTGGGGGCATGTTTGGGCATTTAAGCCCATTTATCCCATCTTTCTTCACATTCACTAAAAAGTTCATAGGATGGACTTGCTTTTGTATAGATCATCTTGATTAAGAGAGACATCAATCTTTTAACTATTTTAGTTTTGTTTGGTGATAACACATTCACTTATGGTTCATTAGCACTTATGCTTTTAGGTTGTGGATATTTCATGGTTTTAAATTGCTAAAAGGTGCTTCTCATTCTAAAACTTTACCTGATTAAAGAAGACCTTACACCAACCATCACTGATGCGAACCCCGATGGTATAAAGACCATGAAACGCGCCCAAGATATGATTCAAGCTCCACAAGACATCAAAAAGACTAGATTTGAAACCCCCACCCCTAATCAACCTGTGATTAGAAACGAGAAGTATAGAACTCCAAGAACACAAGCACACTTGTGCACCAAGGTAGTCCTCAAAGAACCAAAGAGAAAACCTCTCCAAAGAGCAATATTATTTCGGCATTAATCTGTGTGTTTACATCCAGAATATGTGCCTTTATATAGGCCTAAACTAGGGTAAAAATCTGGGCAAAATTCGCAGCCCAAGTCACCTAGGAAACCTAGTTACAAAGGACTCAAGAAAACCTAGTCCAATTAGGATTCCTAAACCCTTTCTAACTTGTTTTGTGTATGCAGCGTATGCCACCTGTCCTAAGCGACCTGAATTAATTTCATAGCCTAAATAACATCCTAAATAATGTATCTAAATAGGAATTGAACGAAAATAAAATGCAAATACAATATTAAACCCGAAAACCCCCAAATAGCCTTTTCGGGTGCATTTTTGGGCACTTTAGGGCTTTCACTTGTATCTTCAGATCCCAGCTTGAATCTTTGAGTTCCAATGACATGAATCTTCCTCTTAGATGTGGAAAAAGAGGTTTGGAAAGTTAGAGCTGAAAATCCAGCTTATGGGCACAAAATGCATCAAGAACACTTAAGGTGGCTCAAATGGTGCACTTTGAGTGATGTCCTTGGTGTCCTTATTTTGTGACTTGTCTAAGCACTCCAAAACTGAGTACCAAGCATATCCATCATCTCCATATGGTGTCTTGAAATTTCCAGCAGCTCCTTGTGAAGTTTCATGTCCATTCTCCATGAAGAAACTTGAAACAAAGGCTTGTAGTGCACTTGATAGCTCCTTAGCTTTCTTCCTTGTCATAGGTCCACTAGAAACCTTCAATGGGTCCTTGCCTTCTCCATGTGTGCCTTCCTTGATCATATCAATCACCCTCATCAAAACACCTTTAAAATAATGCACCTACATCAGTCTACGCTTAAATGGGACATCTTCATTAAGACACACTCAACTAACCATCAAGATATATGTGCCAAGAAATTCAAGCTCTTTGAATTTACACGAAATGACTCCTCCAATCAAAAGAGAGCACATCATCAAGTTCATTTGTTAGAAGCAAAGTGTGAAGCATCTAAGGATCTCTTGATTGAATGAAGTATTCTATAAGGCCATGGTTCACCACAAGTTTACACAATGGGCCATAGGAAGCACATTTGGTTCAAATTGGGGCAAGTTAGGCACTCAAGGGAGGCATAGTTTCTTATATGGCTACAATGACATCTCTAGATAGACACAACGGGGCAATCCATTCCTCAAAATCAAGCAACTACAAAAGCCCCATAGATTGGGCCCTTGACTTGTAATATGAAAGAAAGTCTCAAAATCACATGATGTCAAATGCATCAAGTCTAGTTTAATTTCTAGAGGTATGTCATGCATTATGGCACTTCATTCATCTCAAAGTACTTTCAATAGGCATTGACCATAAAGCCCTATTAATAGCCATTCACTTTTAAGCCCTCATTATAAGCACCCATCGTTAAGCCCTGCTAGCTAGGCAACCCATCTTTAACCCCTTCTAATATTCACCTCTCCTTAATCCCTATCCACTAAGCACCTCTCCTTAAGGCCTACCAACAAGGAACCTCTCCTTAAACCCGACAAGTTGGGCAAGCTAAGCACCCATCCTTGTTTAAGCCCTAGCACTAGGTACCTTTAATCAAAATAAATTCCAAGGAGGCAAAGCCCTCACCAACCTTCATGCTTGAACCATAAGAATCTCTCTTTTGACCCTATAAGGATTGCATCTTATCTCACTTGATGGGTGAGAATCCTTCTTACTTGACTCATGAGGCTTCCATTTTATCTCACTTGACCTATGAGAATCATTCTTACTTGACTTACAAGAATACCTCACTTGACCCCATAAAGCTTCCACTTTTCTCACTTGACCCATGAGAATCCTTCTTGCGTAACTTGTAAGAATCCCTCACTTGACCCATGAGGCTTCCATCTTATTTCACTTGTCCCACAATAATCTCTTACTTGCCCTATGAGGCTTCCATCTTATCTCAATTGACCTGTGAAAATCCTTCTTACTTGACTTGTAAGAATCCCTCACTTGACCCATGAGATTTCTTACTTGATCTGTGAGATTCTTTCATGCTTGACCTCGTGAGATTCTTTCTTGCTTAACCCTTGAGAAGCTTCAACCAACTTTTGAGATAAACCAAACAACTCTTGAAAGTCTCCCAAATAAATTAGACTACTCTTGGTAACTTTTGGGACAACCCAAACCACTCATATCAATTTTTTGGGACAAATCAGACTGTTCTAAAAAACCTTCAAGAAAATTATAGCATTGTTGGAAAACTCCATTTTCAATTCATTGATAAGGTGAAATGAGTGTTATCAACAACAGTCCACTTTTGTATAAGATAAGTGAGCTGATGACAGGCAAACAGTCAACACTTATTTTAACCTTCATTTAGGTGTCTTAGGCTAGATTGGACAAAGGTTGGTTAATTAGTGTTTAGGGGCATTTTAGTCTTTTTATGTCACAAAATTGTCTTATCTTGTTTTAAAGTTTGTTTGTTAGTCTCTAAATTTTATTTAGGTCTTAATTAGGTTGTTTTTATTTTTATTATAAAATTTTAGTGTTTTGGGTAATTTTGATTAAAATTGCACTTAATTGTGAAATTCGGACAAGTTGGGTTAAATTTGTTGTCAATTGTGAAATTTAAGTTTTAATTGGTCAACTTATGGAAGTTCATGCTTTATTGGAAATTTTTGCAAAGCTTTACACGTAATTGACTAACCTAAGAGCTTTTTTGTGCTTAATAAAAAAATCCATGTGACTTTGTGGCTTAATTGAAGGTTCAACATCAGTTTGGGCTAGGCTGGGACTTATGAAAGAATTAAGGACTAAATTCATAATTATTAGATTTTTTTTAAGATTTAAGCCTACTGTGATCAAGATTCAAACATTAATTGTTTCTAGAGATCGAGGACATGTTATGATAAATATAGCCTCCTTTAGCTAAAAAAGACATACATTTCAAAACCTTAAGCTCTAAGCTAGAAAAACAAAAAAATACACCTTTGGTCCCTGGTTATTTGTTCCCTACCTCTTAAAACCCTCGGCTCTTCTCTTTGCCACCACCACCCCTAACAACTACAACCATTTCCAACTGCCATATCTACTGCCAACATGGGCCCCATTCCATCATGCCACCACTGGTCACCCTCTAAGAGCACCCTTAAGCACTGCCTAACTGTTGGCAACACTTAATCAAGGAGGATAAAGGAGTGCAACCCATTTCTGCCCCCCTCCATCCCCAATTCATCAACTCTTCTTGTCATCGACTGCCACCCATCCTCCTGGAGGCCGCCCCAGCTGTTGTCATTGCAACCTAGGCCGCTGCTTGCCCATCCATCCCTGCCACATCAATTTTGCAACCCATACCCAACCTAATTCGAGACCCATGTTACCACTCTAAGTACCATAATCACAATGACCATATTTGGTGTACCCTAGTCCCAGGACAATACATATTCTGTAAGCCAAGCATAACAATGCTTACAATGTTTACGCAAGTGGCCCTCTTGGTCATTATGTAGATATATGTATATTGGTCTAAATATTCACATACTACTTCATTTGGCAGAGAAGAAAATGATCAAAACCTCATTTTGAATCAATATTGCATTCATGCACAATTACATGCACTCATAATGCACTTGATGCCCATTTATGTATCTACATAATATAATTCATATTGTGTCCTTTTCAAAATTTACCCATGTCCCTCAATGTCCTAAGGGTTCCAAACCCTTTTAAATATTTAAACATTTATAGAGAAATAAGTTTGAGGTATTAAATTCACCTAGATATCACATTAGGAATTTTTCAAGTCATTAGGGCAATGTGACCAAATGAATTGCAAATAGCCAACTTTGACAAGTCATAGCCCAAGCTACAGGGCATTAAATTAAATGATTCAAAGGCAAAATTATTCATCTTGAAGGGTACTAAGTGCTGTCCAAATGTAAAAAGAAAAAAAACTCAACTTGTATAGAAAGTTATGGCTATTAGACTATAGGTTGCCAAATTTTGGTAACCAATTCCCAACATGCCCAAACAAAATTTCAAATAATTCATGTACTTCACTTCAAAGTACAAAACCAACTTGGAAGTGTCCAATAGGCCTTAAATACTTGGAAAATCCATTTCCTTGAATTTAAATCTATTTTAAACACCATATATAAAAATGCCAACAAAACAGCTCAGAAACCACAAAGTGGACAGAACTTGCATATTCAACTCAAACCACACTTCATTGGTTCAAACATCATCCATACAACACTTATAGCTCATTTACATGCATATATGCAAATTATACATGTCATAGCTTAGCTGGGTACATACGCTAGCTTCTTAAAGAGCTTTATAAACACAATGCACTCTAGAAACTTCAAAAGGCACCTTCTTCATAAGGTAGAAACTAGCAGCACTAAAATTAGCAAATGTGCTTTAAAAATCATGAAACATTCCAGTTAAATACTAGACATATTGAAGTTCATATACTTGAAATTTCATATTAACATTCAAACTATAAGTGTTAGTTTGAATGCTCTCTTTCAGGTTTACCTGAAACATGGATAGAAAGGGGGTGAGTTCCTTGTGAAGGACTTAGTAAAGGCTTATCTATAAAATCTTGATTTTCTAGAAATGAACCTAAAATCTAAAGACACTAAAAAACACAAAATGTAACATATATACAAAATATAACAATCATATGGACAAACCAAATACAAATAGCAACGATATGCAATGCGACAGCAACAACATATTAGGGTTAGTCCATAAACATTAAGTGAAACATTAAGAACTCACTATGGCAGCCCTCCTTAAGCTATTGCTTGGTCTTAGGAGGTCATTAGGTCTTAGTTAGTACTAACTTGGACTCTAGAAATCCTCAATCAAGCTGTCATCTTTATGCATGAAAAATAGTAAGGTTAAAACCTTAATCATGCACTCTCCCTTAAACTATACTTGATTCATAAATCTTTTTGCTCTCTTCCAAGCATAGTATTAGCTCCATGGATATTTCGTCATCACTATTGAATAATAAACAACCATGAAACTTAGATAAAACCATTACCTTGAAGTGAAGAACCAGATAAACCCTAGTAGAACCGAAAATTAGGGTTTCTTACGCTCTTTGTTGAATTCTTTGCTTCCTCTTGTTTGCTTTAAGTATGGTAGCTATGGAGGAATGTGGAAGAGCCCAAGGAAGAACCCTTGGCCGAATATGAAGGAGAAAAAAGAAAGAAATGAAGATATTTATTATGTTTTCCTCATTTTATCTTTCTTGTCAAAATAAGTATATGATATGTATGATGTTTCCACACAATTTTGGGCTATTTTTGGACAATGAAACCAATGATACAATGGGATGGAAAAATGTGGAAATTCTTCCATTTTTGACCTATTCAATGTCTTTTTATCCTTAAGATCAAATATGAACACTTAGGTACCCAAGTGTCCATGTTGCATTAAATAATGATCTTTGCCTCCTTTGTGCAATTTGGTCCTTAACAATTCCTTAATTCTAGTCATGTCCCTCCATATTAAATACCATGCATGTCCCTTCATAAGCCTTCTTGAAAAATGTGTGCAATTGAGTACCCAACCTTTGTAACCTTACAATTTAGTCCATAGGTTACTTGAAAAATAAGCATTAAATTAAGGCTTTTTTAAGGACCAAACTATCATCATATGTGTCACTTAAGGGAGTCCATTTTGAATACTTTACACTTCACAAATCATACACTATGGTGAAAATTAAAACATATAAGTTTAGGTCCTTATGCTGTAATTTTTCTATTTTGTGAAGGCAAGGATGACAACGGAGCAGATCGAGTACAGATACCCCTTACCCGCCATCCATGCCCACTGTTTTTTTAGTACCCACAACTTTGCGGGTATCCGCAATAGGGTGAAAAATCTCACCTGCGCCCACAACCTGCAGGTAATTCATATCCACGGGTAACCTGCGATTTTGAACTATGTTTTTTAAATTTCATAAAAATAAAATATGAAAAATATATACAAAGTCATTCTCCACATATAATATAACAAAATCATAACATATATACAAGAAAATATTCTATGAGAATTAGTATAAAATATTAGTTAAATGTAGGTATTGCATCCCATTATAATTAATAAGTAGGAAATTTACACTTGCAGGTTTCACAGGTGGGCGGAGCGTACTTACCTGTGATGAATACCCCGTACCTGCCACCTGCCTTTACTCACTAAACGAGTGTGATTTACTACCCATGTCTGCCCCCGTCACAGGTATTTTTACCCCGTTTATCCACTCATCATGAGCGGATATCCATAAATGATGGATTTCACCCACCCACTTGTCATCCCTATGTGAAGGCGACAACACCCAACTTGGGCAATTTCTAGTAAAACTATGGCTTTGTCCTTCAAGTTTCTTGCTTTATTTGATTAAGTCACTGACTTCTATTTGTAGGTGGGTTACTAAAGGTTACAGCTTTATTTTGTTACAATTTATTCATTGATAGAACCTTTTTTCTTTATGTGTTTGGACGTTCTTTAGTCAATTTGGCCAACAATTTCCATGTTTCGAGTTAATTTAATTTAATTTTTATTTTATTCCATTTATTTGTTTTGATAGTCTTTTGTACTAAAATAGTCTTATTATTTTTTGAATCTTCTTCTAACAATTGTTTCACTAACATTTATTAGGCAGGATTAGCATTCGAGTTAATTGGATCTTTTTAGAATTTTATTTCATGTTTTGCATCTATTTTAATTCTTATTTTTTAATTTAATTTTATACTTATTATTCAATGCTAACTTGATTTTGTCTTCTTTTGCATTTGAGAGTCTTTGTTTGGTTCTTTTTTTAACATATAGAAAGTACCATCTATACTCTAAGGTGACCTTGACCGACATCATCATCCGATTCTACACAACAAGGCAATCCAACTACCTTGTTGCAAGCACTTCATTGAGTATATAGGTAAGTACCTAACTAGTCACCTAAGCTTCTCATTCACATGGGGTTGAATTACGCGGACTTTGATCCCGACTCACACCTAGATACATAGGAAGCTTGGGAATTAAACCTAAGTTCAAGTCTAATAACTAAAATCAACCTTCCCTCTTATTTGACATTTTACCCATGCATGCATTCTTTTTATTACTAATGACTTGCTTTCGTTTGTTTTAAACTTGTTTTAGGTGAGTTGAGTGCCTAACACTTTCCCAATTCATACCTGATCACCAATTTCAAAATCTCTGATTTTTCATAAAATTTGACTTTTTCATTGTTTTGGAGTCAAATCACATTTTCTTTAGTTTTTACCCATTTTTGAAACTAAAGTGATGACTCTATTTTCCTACACTCGAGCATGAGTATCCGTATGAGACCATGCCAATAATTGCACCCGTGCCCAAAGAATTGCCAAGATTGATGCCGCTCACAACAAGTCATGAACTTATGCTAGTTGATCATCTAACCTCCTTGATAGAGACTTGGTAATAGGGGTGTTAATGGTGCAAGTTAATACAATTTATGGCCAAACCCGCAATCGCCTTTATAGTAAACAGTTTTACAATTTAGAAACAATAACTGCACCACTTTGTATATAAATCTGAAAAAAAAATTGCACTGCATAAATGCGGTTCAGTTACGGTTTTTTCACATTGCAAATCTATCATTCTAAATAGAAAGAATTAATATAAGCACATAACATAGGCAACAAAATCAAAATACAATCTAGTCCATAAAACCCAATACACATAAGAAGTACAAATCTCAAATAAGTCAAATTTATCATCTTAAATCCTATACACATAAGAAATCTATTGTCTATTTTTTATTACCAAAATGCATAAATAAAAAACTCCTTGTCGGTAACATTTCATCACCATAGACCATAAAAGGAAATGTTATTTCCTCAAACCTCAATGTCTACACAATAATACCAAAAACATCATCCACTACCAAACAAAACAACATCAATCTATCACATTTGAATGAGTTAAAAAATGAAAGTAAAAAAATATGCATCCTTACATAAAAGAGGAATGCAAGAATAACATTTTAGCTATCATTGACATTAGGAGGAAAGATGGACTTAGGTGGTCTTACGAAAAACTTTATGAAAGTGTAAAATAAATTATATCAATAAAATATTCATAAGTATTAATATGAATTTGAACTTTCTTTAAATGTTGGAGTTTAATTTTAGGTTTAAGAAATTAGTTTTAAATGATAGAATTAGAGATTAAAATGGAGAGAAAATTAGCCAATTAGATATATAATTTTAATTTATATTGGATTAAGTTTCTCCTATCGAGCTGACATGATTTTCACTGATTATAACATTTAAAAACCATAATTACATAACATGATATTCGGTTTTAAAATTTCTAAACTCAAACAATAACTGAAATCGTATAACACTACATACCATTGATTTGGTGTGAATCAATGTATGCCAAATTTATGAATTTCTTGGGTTCCGTGCGTGCCTCTTACTTTGTAATAAGTTGTTTCTGAAGTAAACAACTGGGCGGTGGCCCGGTAAGGAGGTGACATAATGGACGGCTAATGGGAGACAGTCACCATAAACCGCTGATTGAAGACTGAGCCCCTAGATCACGTTAGGATTTCTTTCCTTTTCTTTCAAGCAATGTAGGCCCACTTCACTAAACGATTTGAAACTGGAACTGGTGATGGGCTCCAACTAAGGATGGGCATGGACCTTTGCTCCGGTGGAGCTCCAATCTGATCCGCTCCAATGGATCGGGCTTTTTAAATGATCCATTTATTTTGGGACGGATCAGATCACAATCCATCTTAATATTTTACAAAACGGGCTGGATTTTGGAGCTCCAATGGAGGTCCAGTGGAGCAAAGGTTTAACAAATAAAATTTATCCATCTCTTGAAACCGACGAGTTGATCATCGGACAAGTACGTGCCCAGCAAACCCAAATGGTGACAACAACCGATTATGATTATTGTCCTCCCACTGCCATCCACCAGCACGCCGCGACGGACCTCTTCCCTTAGCTCTCCTCCTTCCTTCTTCTGCCCTGCCCCATCACCGATCACTTCTCCCTTTCATTATTGAATTCAAGATTTCTTCACCGTCCATTCCCAATGGCTATTCAAGCTCAATACCCCTCAAACGTTCTTTTCTTCGACAGGTCTGTTTTCCGAATTTCTGCCCCCGGTTTCTGTTTTCCTTTGTGTTCATCAATTGATTATGTCGATTCAGTGGTGGTTTTTCATCAATCATTTCTGTTTTCCGAATTTCTACCCGCGAATTTCTGTTTTCTTGTTTGAGCTAGTAATCTCTTTGGATTTGTGGATATGTTTGTTTCCTTGGTGTGTTTTTAGCTCTCTTTAGTAAGTTGCTGATCTGGGTTCCTTATTTTTGAGTAATAGGGTGTGTGTGGTGTGGATTTGATGGTAGGCATCTGGGACAGGAATGCAGCATGCAGTCGAGGAACAGCTCTCTGACTTTTGCTTCTGAAAGTGTACATCTCTGTTTCTTCTTACCCCTCATAATTGTTTCTGAAAGTTATTGAGTGTAGCTTATTCACCATGTTGATAAAATTGTCCCTTAGAAGTACAAATCCAAATAGACCTGACATATCTGGGTAGAAATATGCTATATATATTAAGCGAACCATAACTGCTGTACTAATTCATCATATACCAGCCTTCTGGAAAGTGGCACTTTCTGTTTTCAGTGGAAAATTTGCTAAGGTAATATGCTGAATTTATTCTACTTTTAAGATGGCCTGGAGGGAATAGAATTGGCAACAGAAAATCAAGGGCCTATTTACCTTTTCAGTGAGAGAAAATTTGGTCTGTTAATAGGTTGCTCTGAAATTTATTAATTATTATATCAGGCAGAATTGGAGCTATGGTTAACTGTTTTTATTCATAGGCGCATGGCATATTCTTAGAACATTTAGTTTATGAATTAAGTTATACTTTTGTTTATTAAGTATACCTGCAATCAGAAGACAGAGTTGACTGTATTAGTTAAATACATGCCTAACCGGCTAACCCCCACAGCTCTTTAGCAACTTTTATTAACCTAAATAAACTAAATAACAATTCTTCCTGATATTTTTTCATATTAAGAATGTTTTGATGGTGAAGATTTGGAGGGGCAAAACATTGTATTAAAACCATTTAAAAAGTGTAACACAATAGTCATGGTAATCTTAAGAACATTACGAAATTCTATTTCCAATTATAAGAATAAGCAATGTACCACCATTTTCATCTCTGCTAATTGTGTAATTGTTGCCTATACATTCTTTACTGTCTCCTGAAACAGGGAATTGGCTATTTTGTTTTCCTTGTTACAGATTTTGTTGATACATGCTTACAGGTACTGAAGTGATTAAAGCCAGAAAGATTTGGCGAACTGGTCTTGGTCAGGAGCCGCCAACTCCAGTATCCAACTTGACAGAAAGCAACACTTTCGTGTATTATTTTAGTGTTTCAGGTAGAGGAAGGTACAATTCTTTAGTTTAGCGTTTTTCATTTAGCTGCACTTGATATGAATTGTCACACCCCATATTTAAGCAAGCATCTTTCAACCTAGTTTTCTAAGCTTAAAACTGAAGGGGGACGTGTAATCAAGTAATTGAAGGACTGGGATTATGTGATTCATGTGTATATCTGCTACTAAGAGACTGATATTGGGGGATTCTGAGCTGGAACCAATTGAAGACCAGACATAGTCTAGGAACTAAGCAAGTGATTAGGGAACACTGTAACTGGAACACTTTCTGATGGCCATTATGTGGTATTTCCCATTAGCTTTGTGTTGGTGTATCCAGAATATCTATTATGGCCATTGTGTGTGATTCCCTTCCGGAGCTATCTGTTAAGTGTGTGTATCACTTTCTTTGTGCTTGTGTTTCTGTTTCAACATGTTCGGTTGCTGGGATTTATTGCTGCTAAATGAATCATAGTAATGTTTATTGCTGAGTTCCAATGAAACTCATCCTCTATCTGATATGTTTTTGCAGGTTAGAACATTACATATTTGTGTGTTTTTTCTGTTGGAAGTTCTGTGTTGTTATTGTATATTTCAGGTTAATCATACATCAGCCTATGATCAGTTTTAGTTGTGTATGATAAATGTGTTCAGATAAATAAGGGAAACTAAGATTTCTGTGGCTGAAATACTTATTATAGCTGTTGTGGCATTAAGGGAAACTAGTTTGTGTTACTTGAATAAATGGGAATTGCAATTTCATATTCTATATGAACACAAACTCAAGTACTCTATGGACAGTAATTTATGTTTCTGTCCTTCAAACCAATGCCGGGCAAAGAAACTGATGAGTTTGCTAAATCACACTATTTTTCTTTTCTTTTTCTGATGACCAGCTAGCTAGCTGGGTAGCCCATCCTCTTTCATCATTTTCTGTTAGAGATGGATTCGGACTCCACATCTCAAGCAGATAACAATGATATGAATCCGACCTCACAAATCCCAATTGGCGAAGATGAGATATTAGCATCAACTACAATAGGGAGTGGAAGTGGTACGCATACTGCTGGTAAGAGTAAGCTTAAGTCTCATGTTTGGCAGTTCTTTACAAAACAAAAAATTGGTGGAAATTGCCGGGCAATATGCAATGGTTGCAAGAGATCATTTGTTGGTGGGCCAAAAAGTGGGACATCCCATCTAAAAAATCATATTGATAGGTGTCCAAATAAAAAGTTCAAAGTTGATATGAATCAAGTTATGGGGTCCAACAATCAAGCTAATGTTGATGGGAAAATGACTATTGGGAACTATACTTTTGATGAGAAGACAGCAAGAAGAGATTTAACTCAAATGATAGTTTTACATGAGTATCCATTATCCATTGTTGATCATGTTGGATTCAGAAAGTATTCTAGCACTTTGCAACCACTATTTAAAGTGCCTTCTAGAAGAACAATAAGGCGTGACATTCTAAGGCTCCATAAGGATTTTAAGAAGCAAGTGATGAGTTTTTTGGACACCAATGAAGGGAGAATTGCTATCACAACAGACATGTGGACATCAGACCATCACAAAAATGGGTATATGGCAGTTACTGCTCATTTCATTGACAACACTTGGAGTATACAAAAGCGAATCATCAGGTATATTAAATACTTTGTATAATTAACTGGTTGTTTATATGCATGTTTCTTATGAATTGTATATTAAATACTTTGTATGTAGATTTGAATATGTTTCTGCTCCACAAACAAAAGATGTGATTGTGAAGCATTTGATGGATTGCTTGCTTGATTGGAATATTGATAGAAAGCTCTCTACAATCACTGTTGACAATTGTTCTGTGAATGATGGTGTTGTTAAGGACTTGGTTGGCAAAATCAGTGATGGTTCTTTGTTATTGAATGGAAATTTTTTCCATATGAGATGTTGTGCACATATATTGAACCTCATTGTCAAGAGTGGTTTGGATGTTATTGAAGATTCTATAGAAAATATTCGTGATAGTGTCTTGTTTTGGACTGCTTCCCCAAAAAGAGTGGAAAAATTTGAAGAGCTAGCTCGTCAATTGAAAATTCCAACGAATAAAAAGTTGTCTATTGATTGTAAAACACGTTGGAATTCAACCTACATGATGCTTGTGACAGCTATAAACTACAAGAAGGTTTTTGAGCGATGTGAAAAACGTGACATTGAGCCGGGGTATAAAATTGCAACATCAGAAGTTGATTGGGATAGGGCTGCTTTGATTTCAGAAAAACTAAAATTGTTTTATCTGGTTACCGAGAAGTTTTCTGGTACAAAATATCCTATAGCCAACTTATATTTTCCAAATCTTTGTAAGATTCGGTTGGCATTAAGAGGATGGATTTTAGACCCAAGTCCTTTAATTTCTGAGATGGCAAAAGATATGATGGGCAAATATGAGAAGTATTGGGCAGATGTACAAGGAATTATGGGTGTTGCTACATTGTTGGATCCTAGGTATAAGAGGGTTTTACTCAGATATTATTTTGAAAAATTATATGAAAAAGAAAAGGTTGATGAAGAAGTTGAAAATATTGTGCAAATATGTAGCAATTTGCTGAGAGAGTATGAAATGAATGTGTTCCAATCACCTGTTGCTAGCACTTCATCTGTTAGATTGGTTGATGAAGAAGAGAATATTGAGGATGTTCCATTGGACTATGATAATTACGCCTTAATGAATAGGCGAGGTAGGAGTGGAGGAAGGTCGGAGTTGGAACGTTTTTTGGATGCAGATGTGGTTCCAAGAGATCCTAATTTTGATATTTTAGATTGGTGGAAAATCAATGGTCCAACATTTCCTGTCTTACAAAAGATTGCTAAGGACATCTATGCTATACCTGTTTCTACTGTTGCTTCAGAGTCCGCGTTTAGTACAGGTGGGAGATTGGTGAGTCCTCACCGTAATAGGCTGCAACCTATTATGGTTGAAGCATTGGCATGTACTCAGAATTGGTTGCAAGCAGAGAACAAGGGTATGTAAACGTTTCTTTTATCCATTATTTTTTTTGCTAGGTTAATTTGAAAATTTTTTTTTATTATGTGCAAATAATTTTTATTTTTAATTTGTAGTTCTATTAGAAAAAATACTCTCTTCTCCCCAAATTTTTCTGGAAGATATTGAAGAATGTGATAAATCCGATAGCAGTGGTGATGAGGATTTGAATGTTGCAGATAATTAATAGGTAATGTTTATTTGTTACCTTTAATTCCCTTTTTGTAGTTTGTATTATATGTGTTGGAAGTAAGGGGATTATGTTTTGGAAATATTGTTCTGCTGTTATTTGCCTTTTTTTTCTCTTTTTCTATCTATAGGTGGCTTATGAAGACACTTGCTGGTATGTTCTGGTATTTGGTATTGTTTCTATGGTTTTCTTTATGGTCCTTAGCATCTGCTGGTGCTTATGGGGCTAGCCACATGGGTCATGGAGTTAATCCATATGGTCATGGAGCTGTTCATATGGGTCATGGCGGGTACGGACACCATGGCGAGTCCAAGCATGGGAAGCATGGAAAATTCAAGCACGGGAAGTTCAAGCATGGGAAGCATGAAATGTCTGGAGGGAAGTTCAAGAAGTGGAAGTGATGGGCTGATCCAGAACTTTTGAGAAATTACTGGTCAATTATGAGCATATAATAATACCACCTTCTGCCATGGAAATGGTTGCTAGTTGCTTTGGCTTTTTTGGAGCTGATACAATCACGAACTTTACTCCGTTCCTGTTCTTATATGGTTATGTTAATACATTTCCGGGCCTGCGGTTGGGTTTGCTTCAGTGGATTGTGAAATCTTTCTTAGATTGTCATGGGGTCGGCTACCCAAGTTTTCATCAGCTTTTGGTAGTTGTGTTTGTTAAACTATATAGGTCTGCTTGGCTGAAAATTTTGTTGTTTTATGTTTTGGCTATATTTATGAAAAAAATAGGTCTGTTGTTTTGGATATCCATGGATCATCCATGAATATTTACATTTTGTTCAAACTTATAAATTTTGTTTGTATGCGGGGCTATTTTAGTCCATATTTTCACTTGATGTGAAGAACATTAGTATCGCACATGCTGTGCCTGTGCGTGAGTCCTTTAATTTGTTCTTAGTTATAATATTCTCCACATGTAGATATATAGTTTTTCTTTTTAGAGAGATTCTCTCCACATGTATGGTTAATTCTTATAATTGTTATTTGATCAATGGATTCTATGGTAATTAATTTCTACTTCTTAATACAATTTTTTTTTAAAATTATCTATCAAAATATCATGGATTGGATATCCATGGATCATCCATGAATATTTACAAGTTAAATGGAGCGGATCATGGATCGATTCATAAATGAGTGGGGCGGGTTGTGGATTGATCCATAAATAAGTGGATCAATAGTGGATCACTTGATGGAGCGGATCCATGCCCATCCCTAGCTCCAACGGTCACACAACACCGCAATGAGACAAAGGGAAATATCGATCGGTGGATCTCGATTCTCGAACCCCATTTTTTGTGTTCTTATTACGACTCAGCAGAAAACCGTCGCCCAATCCCCGCTTGGCGCTTCATTAAAGTCGCGAAGAAAAGGTTTAATTTCCAATCCAATCACCAAACTTTGTGTTGTGACCCATTGAATTGAAACTTTTCTTTTATCCCCCTGGTCCTTGAACTTTGTAGAATGGATCTACTTCATGCGCGGTTCAGTAGAAAATCATGAACTTTTAAGATTTGACAAGTGTTTGGGTACTCTAAGTTTTAAAATGCCTATTACAATGTTTACAGCATATTTATAAAACTGAATAATAATAATAATAATAATAATAATAATAATAATAATGTATTCGATTCGATCGCATGATTGATTCATTAAGTTATTAATCTACAAAATACCAAGAAGCATGGGCTAAATGCATTGTCGAAAGAGCAATAAAATTTATTCATGCAATTTTTATTGATTCAATTTGATTGTATCAAGAAAAATCATATAATATATTAAAATTATCAAACGTTGTTTCCTGACTATAATGATAATTAAATTGATTTTCATTGATATTTTTACCGTATATAATGAAATGAATTAACTTTAACAAAGTGATAATTACAACAACGGTAAGAAAAGTTGTCTGAAAATATGTAAATGAACTGAGAGATATTGAATGTGGGAAGCTATTCCTCATATATATTTCCCTTTAATCAAAAAATAAATCTTACATGTCAAGCAATGTTCGCTAAAATGATAAAAGTGCAAAGGGATGTGGTCCTTCCTCTCCCTTAACCTTGGTTTAAACCCCCTTTCCCCTAAACCTTAATATCCTTTGCTTGTAATATCTGATACTATGTTCCAAAAATAATAATAATAATAAATAAATAAATAAATCTTTCACTTAAGTGAAGCTAAATCGTTGTGAGGGCATTATTACGTACTAAAAAATATTTGGGGAAAATTTTTTATGGATAAAAGTTAATGGAGAAAATAAAACGAAGAAGTATTTTACGATTTATGGTCTATATATCCATTATACCTATAAATCAACATTTTCTTAAATCTCGAAGTGTTTCTCACTCTGTGAGGTCAACATAGACCACCATAATAACGATACTGAGTTTTCTTTTTTTTTGTTTAAAGTTACAATTCATGATCATAATAGAGAGTACACTACTATTTTGAAGAAGATGTAAAAATAATACGTTGCCATACAAAAGTATTAGAAGAATGAGATAATATTATATTATAGGAAGCAATTTGGATTTCAATGATGGATTTTAATCGTCTTGTGAGTCTTAAGATTAAATTCAATTCTTTTAATAAAATTTTGAATTCTATTCAAATGTATGAACAGTTTATGATTTTATAATTTGAACTTACAAGGCTTATTGTGTCTATTTACAAGTTTGATGCGTGAGTAGCTTCGTAACAAGTTCAATGACTTAATCGAGCAAAAATATAAAGTTTCATGGCTTATTCGCCGTTCAAGCAGGAAAAGGAAAATGAAAATCTGCAATTTTCAGTTAATCCTATAAACGTCTCCATTTCCCCGAAAAAAGGCTGGAAGACGCTAAAACGCGTAGATAAAAATTTCTTCTTTTGTTGTTCGATTTGGTCCGAAAACTCCACCAGAGAATTAATTGGAAAAAAATCCGCAACATTTTCAGGTAAATTTGAAAAATTTTGATTAAAATCTTTGTGATTTCTCTTCACTCTGATTTCGATTTCTCGTTTTCCTGAAAAATCTCCGATCAGCTGCTCATTTTTCTTTTTCTTTTTTTCAGCATGATCTTGGATTTCTCTTGCCCAACTTCCATGTCTCCTTTTCTTCTTCTTCTTCTTCTTCTTCTTTTGATGATTTCTATTCGCTGATTGATTTGCCAGTTTTCCTAGTCCTTTTTCGTGCGGTGAACGATTAGCGATCATGTCATGCTCTGTATCGACCCCATGTTGAGGTCGCCGCAGCCGGCGATGGAGTGGGAAGCGGATGCCGCCGGTACTTCTTGCGCGGTGGATGATGATGAGCCTTTCATTCAGACCGCCGAGTGCCGCATTTGTCAGGAGGAGGATTCCCTAAAGAATTTGGAGACTCCCTGTGCTTGTAGTGGCAGTCTCAAGGTAATCCAATCCAATCCTCCTTTTTTTTCTTCCGCTTTTGAATTCTTTTAATTGGCTAATTAATGGTGATTTTATGATTTGGAAAGGAAGGGTTTTACAAGTTTTAGTCTCTTCTGCGTGATTGTGGTTGCATTGTTTATTAAATTCTGATTTTGATACTTAGGAAATGTTTACTTGATTGTACTTGCGTGGAATCACTATTGATTGTAGTTTACATTGGTTTTAAAATGATCTACAGCTGATTTTCATTTCGTTGCAAATGCGGCCAACTAATCATGCTTTTAGTCGTGCCATTTTAATGGTTCATCTGTTTTCAGAAAAAGAAAATCTTTTGTCCTTCTAACATTTTAGTTTTCTGTTTTATGCTTTGTGTTGTGTTCCAGTTTGCTCATAGAAAGTGCGTCCAGCATTGGTGCAATGAGAAAGGAGATATAATCTGTGAGATCTGTCATCAGGTACTCTCTTCCACCTTTTTTGTGGTGCTGTGTCTTTGATTCAATTCTGCTTAAATTGCAACTCATTTGTGTTTGTTTTGGCAACAGTCTGTGATTACTAGAAATGATCAATGATTGTGATTTTTGAGCTTCAATATGAAGCAGCTGATCGCTATTACTCTTCTTAATGACTATCGCTTAATTGTGGCTATGATTTGACTGCGGAAACTCCTCTTTTTGGTGGTTTTCTGGGGTTTTTTTCCCTTTATGTATGGTTCGCATTACAGCCTGAACGATCCTGGTTATTTTAATGCAGCCTTATCAGCCTGGTTATTCTGCTCCACCTCGTCCACATGATGAAGAGACAGCTATTGATATTAGGTAATTTCGATTCTGCAATGTCTGAGGATTTAACTGCATATGTTTGAAATGTTTGGGACTTGAGAGGACGTTGTCATGCTGATTATCAAGACCCATGAAGCACCTGAGGAATTTGATCTGTCACATGAAAATTTCATCACTGCTTCGATATCCATTATTGCAATCCACTCACAGTTCATGATCTTTCTCTTAAATAAATTGATCTGCCTGACAGTGGGGGCTGGACAATCTCTGGGACTCTGGATTTCCGTGATCCTCGCCTCTTTGCCATAGCAGAAGCTGAACGTCAAATTTTGGAAACAGAGTATGATGATTATGCTGCATCAAAAGCCAGTGGAGCTGCATTTTGTCGTTCAGCTGCTCTAATCGTAAGACCTCTGCCCTGATACCTTGAAAATTTGTTAGAAAATATTTGGAGCGGGTTTATTATGGGCTGCATTTTAAGTGAACTTGTGGTTGATTTTCCTGTTATAGTGCGAAGTTCTTTCCTTGAGCTTTAAAATGTATCTGTAAAATTTATCTTTTTCTCCTGAATAAACTTTTGTTTGATATATTTTCCTTCCAAAAATGTGAAATATCACTATACGTATATTTGGTTTCACTTTCACATACCCATGCCACAATCTAATCCAAAGTCTTGCCTCTACTTTTTGACCATCTATCCAACCCTAACTTCTACAACTGATGGTTGGAGAACTAACTCATAACTTCTTACTTGAGGTGATTCTTCATTCACCTAGACATTGAAATTTAAGCTGTTATCTTTATGCATGAATGCATACATATATGCATACATGTATGTATGTATGTATATGTGTTTGTGCATGTGTGTGTATACACATATATGAAGCTTTTAGTTACAATCTCATTCCCAGATAATTTGTTTTTTATTCTTCAGTTAATTGCCCTTTTGCTCTTGCGACATGCATTGACCATTCCAGATGCGGACGGAGAAAATGATGTTTCCAACTTTTTCACCGTAAGTTGAATCAGAACTTGCAGAGCTCAGCAAAAGTTATGTTTGAACTAAATTTGTTCAGCTATTTCTATTCCTCTTAGCTTTTCTTGCTTCGGGCTGCTGGATTTCTGTTGCCTTGCTATATTATGGCCTGGGCTGTCAGCATATTGCAGCGTCGCAGGCAAAGGCAGGTCAGTGTAACACTAATGCAGTGCTTAACCTGTTTTGGTGTACCTGCATCGGTTTCACTTTTACCTTTGGAATAATTCAACAATACGAAATGGGATATGCACTTTCATGTCTGCTTTTGGTCTCTTCTTTCCGAACTTGTTGAAATACCTTAATTTGTACTTAACCTGTAGCTTGATTTGTCTCAGGAAGCAGCACTTGCCGCTACACAGGTTGCTTTTGTGGTACAATCTGGGCAGCATCGAGGTCTGCACTTTATGATAGCTCCTGCACCTGCTGTGACTCAACTGGAAACTGTTTAATTGATGTGCAACCGCAAAAGTTCTCCCATTGCATTCTGCAAAGAAGTAGAAAGGTCCTCCCCTATCAATAAGTTCCAAACTCTTTCTCCAATCTCACCAGCCATTCATCTTTGTACATAGTTTACCTGGGTTTAAGTGCCTGGTTGCTGTATGAAATTCTGTATCATCATCGTTGAATGCAATTAGTTTCGCAACCTTGCAAATCTATTTTGTAGTGTTATGCTTATGGTCGGTCTTGATGATTCAATAATCATACTTGCATCCTTTGCAGCGCGTAAGCCAACCTACTTTCTTGGTTTATAACTAGCAAAGAAATGATAGGGATATGTCTTTGGCGTTACCAACGTAGAAATGAGAGGCCTCACGTAGCTGTCTATTATGTCTGTATATTCTGAATGTCTTTACCATGTCGTAAAACGGTTCTTTTACGATCCCAGGGGTGATAACAAATTGGATTCACATATGACAACCAAGCTTTACCGTAACTGTTAAAGCGTATGGTGGGTGCTCAACTATCCACGGTGGGTTGTTTTCTGGTGATAGATACTAGATGTCACGGAGGTTTGACTCGTGGAGCCCGTAGTAATAGGCAGCAAGATTTGTCCGTGATATCTATTAACTATCAATTAGTATATAATTTTTCTTTTGATTAGTGGTGTTTCAATTAATTTCATTATTTACTGGCACTATATATGTAAAATTTTTTGCTTTTTGCAGGTCATTGCATATCTCTTCATGTTCGGTCAATTCATTCATCAAATTTTATGAGAAAAATTATCAAAAAATAGTTTGTACCAAGTTGTCAAAATCACAAGTTAAGATATAAAATCATGCTTCCTCTGTCTCATAAAATCATCCTGTTTACCATAATACATTAACGTAAACATATTTAAGTTAAACTAGTTTACATACCCGACGATGCCACGGGTTTCAAATTGACTTGAGTTTTCGAAAACTATATATGTTTATTTTTTATGAAAATATTATTTGATCTAAAAGGTGAAGGTAATTTTATCATTTACAAAGGTAAATATAATATTTCACTAAATTAGGCTATACTAATTAGGGTATTTGTATCGTATATTTCATTTTTATTATGAATCTTTACTTGAATTCATCTCCATACATATAGCCAAACTGATTGAGGTTAAATTTGAAACAACATTTATACAAAATGATAGATAAAATTATTTTCATAAACAATGTAATTTGTTGATATATAAAGATCTACATTTCATATAAATAAAGAAAATTAATATGAACATGGGTAGTAATGATCAAATTTTAAAATTCTAATTCAAATTCAAACTTACCAAATAGAGATAATTGAAGAAAATTTTTATATATAGAAATTTACAAACAAAAAAATTAGAAGTATATGAAAGAACATAAACATAACCTTACTAGTTTAAAAGTGAAACATTGAAGAAATCATACAAAAGAAAAATTTATATGAAATGAAATGAATAGGGATGATAAATGAAGGGTATGATATGATGGAAATGATGCTAAAATGAAAAAGAAAAAATGGAAAATAATTTTACCTTTATGTAGAATGTTTCCTTTGTCTAGAGTTTTATGGGGATGAAATGTTCGTATATATAAATATAGAGCAAAATTTAAAATAAAAAAAAATAATTTCTAGAATGCATTAAATATAATATGACATAACAGGGGTATTTCAAAGATTTGTTACCGTGGAGGTTTGATTTCCTTTGCCTAATATTTTTTGAACATATATATGGTTAAAATATTAGTATCCAAATTAATGTAATGGGACAAATATACACCTTTCACATTAATTTTTTACCTAATATTTTTTTTAAATATATATAGTTAGAAGAAAATTTTTAAATTAGTATGCATTGTCAATAAATGTTGAAGAATAGTGGTAATAATGTGGGTATAATGTGTTCCTTTTAGTTTTCACAAAGACATAATTTGTTAGGTTAAATAAGAATATTTTGGATTCATGGCCAAATATGACTAATTGGCAAGTCAACTTATTTTAGTAAGTGTTAAACTAATATTAATTTTTTTAAAAAAAATATAAATTGATTCCCTTGGTTATGGACTTAAATGGTCATTGATGTTAATTTGATTTCACTTTTTGAAAACATTTTTTCCTATAAAATTGCATTGTTTCCTTAATTTTCAATGCTTTTCATTTTAAAATTTTTTCTAATATGTGATGAATTAGCTAGTATATATCAACTCATTTTTATGGCTAAATTGCACTTTTCAATTTTTCATAATTTCTCAATTGAAATCGATGGAAGTATTTTAATGAAAACATTTTCATTTGTGTCTCATTAATATATCTTTTATTTAATTATCTCAATTAAAATTCAATAGGTTACTACTTACCATGTTTAAAAATTTAAAATAATTTAAAATATTTATCTCAATTTATTAGAATTGAATTATTCTGTGATGTTTTTACTTGATAATAGGAAGCGGTTAAAAAAATTATATTTTTACAAATTAAAAAATTTGAAATGTTGAATAACTATATTCCAATTAATTCAAGTTGTGTTAATATTTTTATAGTTAATGGACTATATAAATTATGATTTTTTCTCTCTTTTTAAATAAGTTTGGTGCACTATCTACTCAATCTAGCCTAGGCCATCAATGAATTCACAATGGTGGAAAATGTTTCATACCATTAAACAACAACTAAAAAGTTAGGGATTAATTTGTAACTCGAATTAAACATTTAAGAATTTTTGTTAAACTTACCATTTTTTGAATCACTTTTAACCACCCTTAAAATATTCTCTACGGAGACCCTAATAAAATTAGAGAAGTGGGAAAATTTGGCGAGGACCTATACAATAATTACTTCAAATTTCTTTTTTATCCTTAATCTCTTTTGGTTAAAAAATTTCCTAAAGTATTTCTTATTAATCTCTATTTAATGGAGTCAATTAGTTCAAATAAAAGTTCACATATACATACTATTACAAAAGGAATAGCTAATATTTCAAATTGTTTATTAAATTCAAGGTAAAAAATTATTACACAAATTAAATTTTTTAAAAAATAATTATAGAATGACTAAATAAAAAAATAATCACTTTGTGTAAATGGATCCTAGCCAATAGGTGAATAACTATAGAACATTTAAAAAAAAACCCATGACTAAAAGACAATAATTAATGAATTAAAAACTAAAAAAATCAGAATCAACGACCAAAAGCAAATTAGTACCCTTAAAGAAATGCAAGAGAAAAGGTTATCACAATACCCTTAAGAATATAAAAAAGAATAATAGGAATCTCAATTCTTAAACAAATTGGGATATAGCGGCATGAACCCCAACACAACACGAGCAGCCGTCTCATCATTCATCATAATCATCATGATGGTGCCGGTGGTGGTAGTGCTTATACCGAGGGAGTTCTTCCTCCTCCTCCTCCTCATCCCCATATTTCTTGAGACCATAATACAGCTTGTCGAATCACTCCTACCTCTTTCATACTCCTCGCTGAGGCCTGATTTTTGTCCATATCCTGATCCATATTCAGATTTGGTCCTTATATCCTGATCCATATTCAGATTTGGTCCTTACTCCATAACCAGAATTGTATTTGGTCTTAGTCCTTCGCCCATAATACCTCCTTCTTTACTTACCCACTTCTCATCTCCCAACGATCCTGATGTGATCCCGAGTTTTCTCCATTAAATTTGACCCCATACCTCTCTCTTTACACCCACAACCCCTCTAAGGGCCGTTTTCGCTTTCTTTCTACTGGCCACTGCCATCTTCTCCTCTCTTCTTCTCCTGCTCCACCCTAGAGACCACGTCTCTCCTTGTCTCCGATTCTCTCCAACAAGCCCTCCGCATCCTCTTCTTCGAACCCCTCAATTGCTCTACCTGAAGAGTACCAATACGACGCCTGGTCCTCTCCATTGATGAGAGCTTGAATTCTTCATCCTTATCCTTCTCTGTTCCGCTCCATCCCCATGCCGCCGTGAAGAAGTCCAAGCACAAGGAGTACAAGTCCCTGGTGCTCTTTTCTATTGTTTTGTATAGGAAATATAGACTTTCCTTTTTTCTGCTATGACTTATTTAAATAAAAAATTAGTGTTGACCATTTATAATTGAAAATTATGGTGATTTAAAGTTTCCTTTTTAAGTTGAAAATTTTAAACTTGAATGTGTTGTTAACCTGCCAAATAGGTTATGGGCATTATTGGAACATTAGTATAAATAATATTAAATTTCTTTTCTAAATTAAAAAAATTGTCACATGTCATCACCTTGTTAAATATGTTACGTGAAAAGTAATTTTTACCCTGAAGACTGAAATGTATCTTGCTTTTACAATATATATTAGATTTAGTTAAAAAGGGTAAAATGACTAACTAAAACGATACCGTGGGGCTGGGGCCAAACCAAGTCAAATCGTAACAAAATCGGACATAGGGGTGAAAATTGAAATCGTGTAAAATCGCGAGTCAACTCGTAAACTTGTTGGAGTCGACCGAGTTATCGACCTAGTATACGTTTCTGAAACCATTCCCGCAATGGCAGGGTAGCTTTTCACTGCACGACCTGAGCGGAATTGCAGCTTTGTCAGTGAACGTCGCATATGCCGCTCCATTCAGATTGCCCTAGCAGAGATCAAAAGCAACAAAAAATTGATTTCAAACGAGACAGACAATTGGCCAACAGAGAAAATGGCGACTAGAGATTGGGTATAAAACAACAAATTTATGAGTATATTTGAAAAAATTGATGATCGCGTAGTGGCTGAAAAATCGAGAAGGCAAGATGAATGGCTAAGATGGCGGCATGGCGCATTCCATGAAGAGATAAAATAGAACCCTCATATTCGTTTAAATATTTCTTAATTTATTAATACTTCTTTTGTTTAGACTTTAGAGAACAAATTTAATCGGTTTATTTGTTAACTCATGTCATGCATTGTCTAATATATGCTCCTACTTAACCGGAAAGTGACATAAATTTGTTGAATTTGAATGGCCACCTTAAAATTACATGTATATTATTTTTTTTAATCAATTTTTTGTAAAATTTATAATTTTGAGCTGATTTTATGAATGCAATTTATCGATAACACCAAACAATTTCAGGTAAAATTTCATTTTTGATTAGTACACATAGCTGATAGCGTCTGCAGTTGGTAAAATGATATTTCCTTTGTTTACAAGTTTATAAAGAAATGTGACAACGCCAAAGGTTGGCACCACACGCTCATTGACTGGTGTCAACCGTGAAAGGCTTAAAGCCCTTTTACCCCTTGTACTTTACCAACTTCAACGTTTACCTCCTAAACTTTAACACGGGTTCACTCGCACATGAAATTTCACAAATTGGTACATTTTAGCCTCTACCCATCTTAAATAAAATAGAAATGGCCCTTTGTGTTATATGAGGATAGAAATGAAGACCAATGGAAAGATGAAGAGCTAGGTAATCATTTGCCCTACATAAAGTTATATTTTTGCCAGTTTGAACAGAAAATAAAAAAGCTTTCTTATTTCAAACAGAGTTGCTGCGATCTTCTGAATCTTAGTCATTGTCTTGAAAATATCCCTTGTGATGAGCACCAATTAAACTGGTTCTTCAAAGTTTGATATAACTCAAGGAAGTCTGTAAAACAAACAAAAAAAAACATACAACACTATAAGCTAAATTGCTATTTTATTTGGGATAATAAGTTTATTTTTTTTGTCTTAATTTTCTTTGGTCAATATATCTAGGGTTAACAAAATTGTTATAATTGTGCATTTACCTTTTATTTTTTTGCTCAAAATGACAGAGCTAAAGCTTTATGTGGGGCAAACTACCAGTTAGCCCTTTATCTTTTTTTTTAATCCTTCTCTTTGTTCTCACATAACTTAAAGAGTCATTTATGTTTCATTTAAGTGTGGTGAGAGGATAAAAGGTATCAACTTGTAAAATTTGAGAGGTGGGTGAATCTGAATCAAAGTTTAGGAGGTACAATGGCCGAGTTAAGGTAAAGTTCAAGAGGCAAAAGAGGCTTTAGGCCATCGAAAAAAAAAAAAGTTATTCTACATTTACAAAGATAAAACAGATACACTAAACAATTTCTTAACTTTAGGCAGAACAAATTGTAAATTAATTATAAAAGAATATTATGCTATTTAAAATCATTTATGTATAATTATAAAAGAATAACAAATGGATGGCCCCATAACATTTCAACCCAGAGGTGGATAAGTGTGTTTAATGTGAAATCTCAAGGAAAAAGGTAAAATTCACCCCAATGATTAAGGCAACCCTATATATTAGGTTCTAGTCACCTGAGTCCATCTATAGGTCAGAGCTTGTTTGGTTGCTCAGATTATCAGAGATGAAATGAGATATCTATTATGAGATAATAAAAAATGAGATGGGATGTAGTAATACCTCATTCTGTAGTTGAGTGCATATTAACAGGAATGTTTGCGTGTGTGTGTATGAAGTTCTAAACTTTTCCATATACGTATAAAATACAACACGTATATGCATAGGTGATGCACTTAATACTTGTATTTAATACGTACAAATGTAGATATAGTATGTTTTCATTATATATTTCAATATGGAAATAAAAATATACAAATAAACTATAATATAATTTATAATTTCTACTAAATATTTATAATATAAAAATGTATGTGTATATAGTTATGATGGAACCTTTACTTACCCTAATAAAAGTTGTTCCTAGGATCTTAAATGAATCAGAATTTAGTAATCATGCCTTTAGTTACAAATGGCTAAGCTAATACTTGCATTATTTAAAACTTTACATGCTGCTAGTTGATTATCCCATAACATGAATTAATGCATGCTTAATTTCGCCATTTGGAAGAGAAGTACTAAATAAAACCTTTCAAAAACTTGTCATGGCATTCACAAAATGCTTGAAACACATATTGAAGTCATATAAACACGTTTACTTAAACTTCAAGTATTATCCTATGTACACACAACACTTACGTACATCCATAAGTAACCATAGTGTATATACAAATATATACACTAAAATAGTCCGTATGCACCAGTCAAACTAGTGGCACTTTCTTAGTACACAAGTACCCAACATGTATAAGGTCTGAGACTATCAAAATAACTCCCACCTAAGCATAGAAGCTCCAAAAAATGAGAGATCCAGATTTCCTTGTGCACTGCGCCTGTATTTATCAAGACTATATTAAATAACTTAGTGCATGAGTATGACTAACCAATAACTTAGAATCATTAAAGATTCATCACACTCTAAATAACTACACCAAAAACCTTACTTAACAAAACTTCAGTGGGCATTAGGCTCCACACTATTAGTATCTGCACAATATGACACTTAAGGGTATGAGAATTTCAAATTCTCAATAAAAGATTAAATACCTGCAAGAAAATATTTAGAACCCAATGTATATAACATATATACACATCTTAATGTAAGCTCAAAACATTCCAAGGTCTTAACTAATAGGCACTAGCATCGGTTCCATGGCGAGGCAACCCATCCTCAACCTAGTTCTTACAAGAACTTAACTCATGCCTTAGCAAGCTTGGCTTGCCACTTACTTACCTTTACTCACACTGTATAGGAGTTCTTTAACTTGGTGGCTCATTTTTGCCATGCTAAGTAACTTGGCTAGGTTACTTTTTAGCTTCAAGACCTATCTTGAATAACTAGCACCCTTATACTTACTTAAGGGCTACCTACTTACTTAGTCCTTAAGCTACTTCTTGTCTACCTCTTCCTTTATTAATTAATTCATTATAAGAAAATTAGAATGCATCAATTTAAGCTTGAACTTAAAATCCCTTATTTGGAATAGTTAACATAAGCGAACACCAACTTTAGTGTCCTTATGGTCTCGGTTTTATGCCCTTCTTTATAATTATAGTAGCTTACTTTTCAAGCCTAAATTGATCATTCACGAATCAAAACCAAGTGTTTCCAAACCTAAAATTAGTTTAAATAGGAACCCTAAGCTTGCTAGAAAAACATGGATTTACTTAGTGCTTTAAATGCATTCAAGCACATGAACTTTAGTTGCTAGGTTGCTTCAGTTTCAAGTTCTTTCTTGTGAAACCAAATTAGACCTTGTTGGACCATTTTTTCCTACCTTAAATAAGCAAAGAATTGACACTAAATCAACACTTCTAGCACTCACAAATTCCAGGAAATCTAGAATATTTGAACACAGACACACGCGCTCAACAACACTCTGGTATTGTACCCTTCCTCCCTCCATTTAGTTTCTAGTTTTTGGTCAATCCAATTATTGATAAAAAAAGGCCTAGAAATGTACACTTTAACACTCCCAAACCACTAACTAAATCAACCAAAACAAGAGCTAAAGAGAGGAACGAACTGCAACCATCATCAACTCACAAACACATGTTCTATCCTTCCTTCATTAACTTGGTTTCAATCATGTTTTTACTTCTAGAAAGCAATAAAACTGAATTAATTATACTTAATCTAGATCAATTAAAGCAAAACAAGAAAACCAGAATCAATGGAGGGAAAGAAGGAAATGAAGCCATTCTTCCCACCCAAAACAAAATCATAACCTAGGTGCCCTTTATCCATGCTTCTTTTGCTTGTTTTCTCTTAACAAGCATTCAAGAGCTTAGTTTAAACAACTACTCCAACAACTTCAAAACTGAAATAAATCTTAAAAATAAGGGAATAATAAAACTAGGGTTACTTGAACAAGTGGCTTGATAAACAAGCTTTGGATTGTTCCATACTTGAATTTTGTTTTTGGTAAGCAAAATCAATCAAAGAGGAGTAATAAGAAAAAAGAGAGTTAGCAGTGTTGTGGGCTGGAGCAACATGCTGCCTAGGAACTCTAACAAAAGAATAGTGATCAAAGGTCTCCATGGATGCACTAAGAGATTGATCTAAGCTTACCAACTAAGGTCATAGAGCTATCTTATCTCGAAGAGTTGCCAAATTTTGAGAGCAATCCAACAAAATAGTTATAATCCAAAGCCCCAATCTTAAGGTTGTTGATACTACTCCTTGAATTGTGAAAAGTTCCACTTCCAAAGTAGATATACAGCCTTGATAAAGACAACTTTCTGTTAGTCTCGATGGCACATTAGAACCTATTCATAGCCATGCTACCTCTCATAACCCTAAGCTTTAACGCCAGGCTCCATTTACCATAAATAAATGAGGTAAACCTACTTGTCTCTACAACTTACACAAACCTGAGGTATGACATAAAGGATTGGGAGGCTTAGCTGAAAAGACTGAAGAATGCCGCTGAAATGCCCTTGCTGTGAAAATCATCTAAAATAGGGTATCATTTCTAAACTGTAAGGATTAGACATCAAGAGTTGCAATCTAAAAGACTAATTCATTGTTGCTGGGCCAAATGGTCCAAAGAGTGAGGACTAAGATGAACAACCAATCTAAATGCCATTTTCTTTTAGAGTGAAGCAGGTTAAGGAGCCAAACTTGGAAAGATGGGACATTTTTTGTTAAAGGGTTAACATATAAGCCACCCCATAGGTCACTAAAACCTTGGCAGCCCCAAAAAATATGGAAGAGAGATTCTTCCGTAAAATTGCATCTTAAGCATATAGGGTTCACATTATTGCATGCTCTGCCAAGTTGGATGTTGTAGGGAGAGCATTAAGAAGACACTTCCAAAAGAAAATTTTAAACTTTTAGGGTAAACATGAGCCCCATATCCGTTTAAGCACCTATGAAAATTGTGGATCTCACAAAAGACCCTGACTGCTATACTCTAGAGTTTGTGGAAGACCAAGTTGATATAGAATATTGGAAGCATAGCCTTTCTTAGTAGAAAACTACTCGACCACATCACCGTACTAGCCAATCAAAACCTGTCCTGTTGTTGAGGATAGGGGAGGTAACTATAAAATTAGCTAGGCAATATGTTCAGGGAAAAGAAAGAATAAGAGGACATGATTCTAAATCTGAGGATCTTTAGTGGTGAGATGGACCATGTTAAGATTCTTATAGGATTGAAATTTAGGGCTTAATGCTCTTAAACATTTTGGAGATAAGCCCGTGATCTAAGTGTCATACTAAACCCATATAGAATTGCCATTCCTAATAGCCCAAAATTGCCCATTACCTATAAAAGCCCTGCCATGCAACAATCTTTGCCAAACTAGAGAGAAATTGCTACTAGCTTTGACTTGCCAAACAGATTGTTGGTAACCATATTTTGTGCAATCAAAACTCCATAACAACTGTAGAAGGGTCTCCCGTAAATATCGTCCAGAAAATCTTTGCAAGTAATGATTAATTCTCAAGCCTTCGGGAACCATTAACAGGACTCTACTCTTAGGATTAAAACCCTAATTGCTTTGTGATCCCGACCACCAAAACTTGATAACCCTACTTCTCAGTTTATCAAAAAGCGTAACAGGAGCCTTGAACAAATACATAATGTACACTGGTATGGAAGTCAAGGTAGATTGAATAAGGGTTAATCTACCTGCATTATTCAACAATTTTCTTTTCCAATTATCCAAATGTTTTGAGATTTTATCAAAGAGAAACTGGAAGAAGGATGCCTTCGACAAGTGTTGAAAAAGAAAGGCTCCTAAATAGTTGAGGATATTTGGGTTTACTAGGAATGAAAGGATGTTACAAAAATCCTGAATCAAGTCACTGGGAACATTCTTGTTGAACATCTACTTAGACTTAGAGAAGTTAATCTCTTGGCCTAATGCTAGCTCATATAACCGCAAAATATTCTTTAATTTCAATACCGCATCTTTGGATGGCCAAAAGAAAATCAAGCAGCCATCATCAAAAAATAAATGATTGATAAATGGACCACTCCTACTAGCTTTCAATCCAACCAGACCACCAGAAGATTAAAATTTAGATAACAAACTGGAATACTTGAATTTTCTTCAAAACCTTACTTGAATTTAGGTGGATTAAGCTTGGCTTGCTCTTGGCTATGGTGGTTCAAAGAAGAAGAGAGGTTTTAGTCGGCTAGAGGTTGTTGGAGGTGGAAGAAATGAAGATAGTCAGCTAATTTAGCTTAAATATTAATCTAGCACATGTTATGGTTCAAGTGCCTTGCACATGCTATGGTTTAAGTGCATGCCTTTTTAACTTTTAGTCCTTAGGCGCAAGAAGGCTAGAGCTTTAGGACCAATTCTAGCTTTTCCCAAGTTAAATTCGTTCTTAACTTAATTATACAACTCATGTTACAACCCTCATAGCAGGAAGCTCATTTAATTTATATAAATTAATAAATCTCTAGCTTAATACCTCATTTTAAGTTCTTTTAGCAAGTTCAAGCAAGTTAGTTAAGGTTTCTAGGTTCCAAGGAAGGTATGGCATCAAAAGATGTCCGAGGACAAAATGGTAATTTTGCTTCCCAAGGTGTCGAGCTAAGTCCCCGTGAGTCAAGATCATGTTTTAAAAACCTAACCCTTACTTAGCACCCAAATTTTCACTAAGTGTTGAATGTTTGACCAAAATTTGGCCAAAGGTTACATTTTGGGAAGAGGTTCTTTTTTACAACTTAAGAAAAGTTTGGGGGTTTATTGGAACAAAGGCTTATAAACTTGGTAAAGGTGGTCTTGCACTGCCATTATTCACTCCTTCCTTCCAAAAACCTGAGCTCCTCCTTTCCCCATTGATTTCTCCTTTAATTTCTTCCTAAATTTTTTATTTCATGGTCAATTTTGAAGGATCCAAGGGTCCTTAAGCATTGAGTAGCTTGTTTCAAGTGAAATTTATGCATTGGAAGGCCATTTTCACATTTTCATGCTTGGTGCTTGGTATGTGCGTGAGGTAACATGAATTCCTTGATGATTTCTCATTTGTTTGGCCTTTTGATGTATGAATTCCTTGATGAACCTTTGATTGCTTGGAACTTGGGAAAAACCAAGTGGAACCTTTGTTCATTGGTGTTGGATTGCTTGATCATTGCTTGTAGCTTGAAATTGTGGTAAGGGATTTAAGGTTCAAGTGCATTTGATGTAATTCATAGCTTGTTTGATTGTTAAATTCAAGTAGTTTGATGAATGGCTGGTGGGTTGTGTTTATCATGGTGGACTAGGCTTGGATTTTTGACTTGTGTGATGTTTTGATGCATCATAGGAAGGTTGTGATGGTGTATTTGTGGCCTATGCAAGTTGCTTTACAGGTTTATGCTGAGTTTAGGCATCCTTTGTTTGCCTTCAACTTATAGGAAGCCTCCAAAAAGACTTAGGAGGGTGTTTTTTATGTTCAGGACACGGGGTCCTGGCACCTAGGCACCACTTGGCACTGCAGTGCCCAGTGTGCATTTTTCTATCTACAGAGCAGGGTGCTCCTAGAGCCTAGGCCTCAGGTGCTCCTAGCGCTTAGGCCTTAAAGGCACCTATCCTAGTGCTTAGGACCTAAAGGCCTTTTTCAGCAAATTTCAGCTTTTTAAAAAAAGGAACCAAGGGAAGGTAGGGATGGTCCTAGGGCTACCTAAGGGTTGTAATGGTATGATGGCACTTTGGAACATCCAAAAACTTTCTCATGATTTAGGAGTTTTCTCATAGTTTGTGAAAGGTGAGTGCACCTCGTGAAAAAACTAGTTAATGGGCCATAACAAATACACCAATAGATGAGGTGGAAGGTTTAGCACCGTCGAGACCTGGTACCTTCTGGTTCAAGGCCTCAATGAGAAAACCTTAGTACACCTAGTGGGTTCTACGGGACTTAAGAATTATGAGTCCAACTATGGTCATAGCTACTCCACTATTATGAAGCAAGTAATGGTGGATAGGTATGTACCTAGAGTGAAGGTTTAGTGCACTTGTTCCCTAGCCAAGATTACTTGAGGTGCAAGCAAAAACCTAGTGCACTCTTGGTAGGGGTTTAAGGTGGAAGCTTAGGACACAAGTGACTTAGGCAAGTTCAAGGACTTGAGGCACTATGTGGAGGCTTAGTACACCTAGTGAGTTCCTTAGAACTCAAGCGAAGCACATCCAGCATGTTCACCTGCACAATAATTAAATGAAGGTTAGATTTATTGCATCAATATGGTAAGGCTTACTTGGAGAGAGTTAGTTACGGAGTAATGCCCGTAGAAGGACTAGGCAAAGGACAAGTCCCAAGGGACTGAAACATATGCGTATAGGTTTAGCCTCACGCTGTATGAGCTCACAGCATATTACATATCTTTGTATATGTGTTGTCCTTAGTGTTTTTCTTGCAGGTTAAAGACCCCTTACTAAGAATCATAAAATTCTCACTCCCTTAGTTTCATGTTGTGCAGATATGGATGTTGTTGAACCCGATGATCATTAAGGGTTACCCTGGTAGCTTCCACTAGAGGTATATTACTTTGAGAATCCTTGAGATTCTAGTTTATTTGACCACTTGATAGTTAAGTTTTTATTATACTAACTACAATTTTCTTGGCCACAAAGGGTAGTGAACACGTGGAGGATCATTGAGGCTTGCCACCGGGATCTCTCATCTAAGGTGGAAGCTAGTTGATTGGATCTCAGTAATACTAGCCTTGTATATGTATGTTGTATATTGGTCCCTCCAATGTGTATGAATAGAGTTATGGACTTTAGGTTTGCCTTTAGGTGTAGGGCATAATCTACCATTGTTTGGATGCCCACACGCAGTTAATTATATGTAGGTTTATTATGATAACACTATGAAGGTTTGGTATGCTTTGACACTTTGAACGTTGGTTTTTATGGAAATACCTAGGCTATATAAATGTTTTATGATTTTTTACTTGCTCAAGTCAAAGCAACTCTTGCATGCATAAGTGCATTTTTAGGTTAAACAACTAGTAGCATAAAGTTTTAGCTAGGGTGCACAATTAGCCAATTAGAACTAGCGTGAGACTTGTTCTCATAGGCTTCATGGGCAAGGCCATGATGGGCTGTGTCAGTTTGGTATTAGAGCCTAGTTCACAAACGTTGGAGGCTAAGAACTGAGATCTAGGTTATGATCCACGTGTTAGGGTAGTTAGTACTAACCAGCATCTGTGAGTTGTCGTCTGGCTTTGGCTGCAGGTGGCAATGGTGAATCTAGGTTAGGTGGATTTTGGATGCTAGAGGTCTAGTAATGGATCCTAGTAGTCTAGTATGGCAACATTGGGGCAGGTAACCTGACTTGCTCTACGGTATAAGGAATACCCTAAAGTAGGTAGCCGGGATGTGATTACCATCCTAGGAAATTGTTATGGAACCTCAAACATAAGGTAGGCTACATGATCCATAGGGCTATGAAGGCATGAAAACCCCCAAGGTGGGGAGTACCACAAGGTTAGGTGGAAAACTCCCAAATTTCCAAAGGTTGAACCCACCAATGTGGATGGATTAAGTGACATTGGAAAAAAAAGCTAAGGATGTGCTGACCAAGTGATGGGCACTTGGTCAAGCAAGCTACGAAATGGAACAAAGCATTCTTGTACCTTTCATTAAGAGTAAAAGCTTGGGACCGAGACCGTCAAGGCCCTAAGCTAGTGTGTGGAGGCCTTTGATGATCGTCGATGTAGCACCATTGGTTCTAGGGTGAAGTAGTTCTCGAAAGAGAGTTAGAGAGGTTGAAGACACAAGATGGTGAGGTGGAGGTTGGCTCAACCAATCTAGTAGGAGCATGGGAAAAATGCCTATAGTGCAAAAGTCGACTAAAAGTGATGAACAAGAACGGATCATATAGGAGTGGGGCTTAACCCCCGGGTGCAAAGAGTGCATGTCTCTTAGGTTACACCTAGGAACTGTTGGGTTTCGGGAGCCAAACAGCGCAACGGAATTTAACCGAAACCCTCCAGGATCCAAGTGAAACGGGGTAAACCGGGTGTTCGAAAATTTTCATACCTAATTTTCGATTGAGATCTCTCACTCAACCGTAGCGTCGAATTACAAAACCTGAACAGTTGACGTGTTCAGGCTCTCTATGGTATCCACACGAGCCTCTCGGGATCACCACGCTTCCACCACGTCCCGGTAGATGCGTTTCTCTTGCGCTCGCAGTGCTAGCTTGCGTCCTCCAAGGAATTGCAAGAGAAGAGTGCGGCTGTCCTTTTTGGAGGCTAGGGCAAGGAGACCTACGAATTTCTCACTTAAAAGTTGTATTTATAGTAAGACTCAACTTCCAGGCCTAATAGGTTTCAAAGCCCTAATCCAATTAGGATTTAATTTCGGGCTTAATAATGGCTCAACTTTTGGGCCCATTATTAATATGAAATTAAAGTGAAACCATAACCCAAATAATTAGCCCATGCACTCTAATGATCCAAATAGCTCTATGTGTGCGACCCAATAGGCTCTTACCACGTTGGCAATGATCATAAATCACATTTATGATCATAAGCAATGAGCGGTGTCTAGCAACACATCATTGCTACCCAAGTGACAAGATTGTCGATGATTCGACTAAACCTTTATGATCATCACCGATATATGCCATTGTCCCTTTGTCCAAGATATCAAGACTAAGCACGAGACATGGAATGTGTCACTCTCGTATAGCCCAATCTTTGGTTTCTTGATTACCGAGTAGACCAACTTAAACTGATGACATTGATATCATATATCAACTCATCCGAGCATGGCCATGCATTTTCTAAGTCTCACTCTATCAAGGGGCCCGAAGATATCACTCCCGTTACATAGGAGGGACAAATCCCATCTTGATCATACAAATCCCTCCGCATGATATGTGACATACCCAATGACCTCCTTCAAGTTCACTCAGTTACGAGCAACAAAGGAAAGTATCAAAGTATGTGACTCACATGTAGGGAACCTTGATGATCTTAGGTCGAAGGACTACATATACCATGATCACTATGAGAATCACTTATGACACTCATATAACGATCCATGTAGTGTTCTCATGGTGGGTCGGTCCAGTACACAAGTTCTCCAACTTGTACCCATATGTAGACTACATATCTCATATTAGTCTCCACATATGCTAGTCGTTATGTATTATTGCAACCCACTCCACAATAATACTAGACCAGGGACGTTTAAGAATATCATTATTCTAGGGTTACAATTATGTTTGTTAAGTTACGCAGAAACAAAACAACAAACATAATTGCTGGATTAATGCCTTAATAAAATATCATGACTCAATGTGCAAAAATACAATCATCTCATGATTGGCTTTTTGGGCACAACACTAACAATCTCCCACTTGCACTAAAAGCCAATCATCCATGTATCTAATACCGATGGACCTAGAATGGCTATCATGCTTTTGCTGCGTAAGGGGCTTTGTCAGTGGATCAGCAATGTTGCTATCTGTCGAAGTCCTGCATATCCTTACATCACCCCTCTCGATGATCTCCCTGATGAGATGATAGCGTCGGAGTATGTGTTTGGATCACTGGTGAGATCGAGGTTCCTTAGCCTGTGCGATTGCTCCATTGTTGTCACAATAGAGCTCTATCGGGTCGGTAATGCTTGGAACCACTCCAAGTTCAGTGATGAACTTCTTGATCCAAACTGCCTCCTTCGTAGCATCAGAGGCGGCAATGTACTCAGATTCTGTTGTAGAGTCAGCTACTGTCTCTTGCTTTGAACTCTTCCAGCTCACAGCACCACCACCAATACAAAACACATAACCAGATTGCGATCTAAAATCATCCTTATCGGATTGGAAGCTTGCATCGGTGTAACCCCTTACAACGAGCTCATCTTCACCTCCAAAGACCAAGAATGCATCCTTAGTCCTTCGTAAGTACTTAAGGATGTTCTTAACAGCTGTCCAGTGACTCTCACCGGGGTTCGATTGGTACCTACTCGTCATGCTCAAAGCATATGAGACATCGGGACGAGTACATATCATGGCATACATGATAGATCCAATTGCTGAGGCATATGGAATCTTACTCATGCGCTCTCTCTCCTCGGGTGTACTCGGACACTGAGATCTAGAAAGAGTGATACCATGTGACATGGGCAAGAATCCTTTCTTGGAATCTTGCATGCTAAACCTCTTTAGCACCTTGTCAATATATGTACTTTGACTTAGGCCAAGAAGCTTTCTAGATCTATCTCTATAGATCCTGATGCCTAACACATAGGCTGCTTCACCCAAGTCCTTCATAGAGAAACATTTCCCTAGCCAAGTCTTCACAGACTGTAGCTCAGGAATGTCATTCCCGATGAGTAGTATGTCATCTACATACAACACCAAGAAGACAATAGTGCTCCCACTAACCTTCTTGTAGACACAAGGTTCATCTTCATTTTTGATAAAACCAAACTCTTTGATTGCTTCATCAAAATGAAGATTCCAACTTCGAGAAGCTTGCTTCAGTCCATAAATGGACCTTTGCAACTTGCACACTTTATTGGCATTCTCAGGAGTGACAAAACCCTCAGGTTGTGTCATGTACACATCCTCAAGTAGCTTTCCATTTAGGAATGCAGTTTTGACATCCATTTGCCATATCTCATAATCATAGTGTGCAGCAATAGCAAACAAAATTCGGATGGATTTAAGCATAGCAACTGGTGAAAAAGTTTCATCATAGTCAATACCATGAATTTTGCTTGAAACCTTTTGCAACCAATCGTCCCTTAAAGGTAATCACATTACCATCCATGTCAGTTTTCTTCTTGAAAACCCATTTGCACCCTATGGGTTTTACCCCTTCAGGTGGGTCAACCAAAGTCCATACTTGGTTTTCATACATGGATTCCATCTCGGATTTCATGGCCACTAGCCACTTCTCAGAGTCAGGCCCCGACATAGCTTGTTGGTAGGTTGTGGGCTCATCCTGATCCATGAGCATCACATCACCAGTGTGAGTCATGAGAAATCCATATCTCTCAGGCTCACGCCGAATCCTACCAGACCTACGTGGGCTCTGTGCTACAGGAACAGACTCTTGAACCACAACATCTTGTGGTGTCTGTTCAGGTTCCATTTCAGGTTCGATGTCTCCTTGTTGTTCTTGAATTTCTTCAAGTTCTACTTTCCTCCCACTAGTTTCTTTAGAGGTAAACTCTTTCTCTAAAAAGACACCAGTTCGAGCAACAAACACTTTTTGCTCAGAAGGATTGTAGAAATAGTAACCCTTTGTTTCTTTGGGATACCCAACAAAAAGGCATTTTTAAGATTTGGGCCCTAGTTTGTCAGAGGATTGACGTTTCACATAAGCGTCACAGCCCCAAATCTTCATAAAAGACAAATTGGGACGCCTCCCACTCCATATCTCATATGGTGTCTTTTGAACCGATTTAGATGGAACTCGGTTTAGTGTAAAAGCGGCTGTCTCTAGAGCATGTCCCCAAAAGGAGTTTGGAAGGTCAGCTTGACTCATCATAGAGCGAACCATGTCTAACAGAGTTCGATTTCTCCTTTCAGATACACCATTCCATTGAGGTGTACCTGGTGGAGTGAGTTGTGATACTATACCACACTCCTTCAGATAGTCAAGGAATTCTCGATCCAAGTACTCTCCACCTCGATCTGATCGAAGCACTTTGATACTTTTCCCGAGTTGATTCTCTACTTCATTCTTGAATTCTTTGAACTTTTCAAAGGATTCTGACTTGTGTCTCATAAGATACACATAGCCATATCTGCTGAAGTCATCAGTGAAAGTAATGAAGTATTGGAAACCTCCTCTAGCTTGTGTAGACATAGGGCCACATACATCACTATGTATGAGTCCTAGTAAGTCATTAGCCCTTTCACTTTGCCCTGTGAATGGGGCTTTGGTCATCTTGCCCAACAAACATGACTCACATGTCTCATATGATTCAAAATCAAATGAGTCCAAGAGTCCATCCATATGGAGCTTGGATATGCGGGTCTCATTTATATGGCCCAAGCGACAGTGCCAGAGATAGGTCGGGTTTGAATCATTTAATCTGACCTTCTTGGTATTCACATTATAGATTGGATCTTCGAGGTCTAGAACATACAACCCATTGCTAAGTTGAGCACTACCATAAAAGATTTCATTCAAATAAATAGAACAACATTTGTCCTTTATTATAAATGAAAAACCTTTCTTGTCCAAACAAGAAACAGAAATCAAATTTCTACTAATAGTAGGCACAAAGTAGCAGTTGTCTAATTCTAAAACTAATCCACTAGGTAAAGTGAGAACATAAGTCCCTACGGCTAAGGCAGCAACCCTTGCTCCATTTCCAACACGTAGGTCCACTTCACCTCGGGCCAATCTTCTACTTCTACTTAGATCCTGCACATTTGCACAAATGTGAGATCCACATCCAGTATCCAATACCCAAGATGAGGAAGTAGAAAAGTTAGCCTCTATAACAAAAATACCTGAAGTGGAAGTCTTACTTCCCTTTTCCTTAGCAAGTTCTTCAAGATAGAGCTTGCAGTTGCGCTTCCAGTGTCCAGGTTGCTTACAATGGAAGCACTCCCCTTCCTTTGCCACACCACCCTTTGGTTTCAGTGCAGCTGAAGAAGAACTAGCATTGGACTTTCCATTAGCTTTTATCCTTCTTCTTGTTGGCTTTTCCCTTTCCCTTGCCCTTTTGAACCATCAAAATGGGCTTAGCCTTCTTAAGGTTTTGCTCAGCAGTTCTCAACATGTTGAGCAATTCAGGGAGGGACTTGTCAAGGTCGTTCATGTTATAGTTCATGACGAACTGACTGTAGCTTTCAGGCAACGATTGCAAGACTACATCAATAGCCAACTCTTTCTGAAGAGCAAATCCCAAATTCTCAAGATTCTCAATGTACCCAATCATCTTGAGCACATGAGGACCCACGGGACTTCCCTCAGACATCTTGCACTGAAACAATGCCTTAGAGGTCTCAAACCTCTCATGCCTAGCTTGCTCTTGGAAAAGCATTTTGAGATGTTCGATCATATCGAACGCCCCCATGTTCTCATGTTGCTTCTGAAGCTCAGATTCCATGGTAATAAGCATGAGGCATGCAACATCCAAAGCATCATCAGAATGCCTCTTGTGAGCATCCCTTTCAGCTCTTGGAGCAGTGGCAGCAGGCTCATTCGGAATGGGCTGCTCTAGGACATAAGCCTTTCTCTCTTGTTTGAGGACTATCCTCAAGTTTCGGTACCATTTGAGAAAGTTGGTCCCATTCAGTTTTTCCTTCTCAAGGATCGATCGCAACGAAAGTGTCGATGTGTTTTGTGCCATGGTTATCTACAACAGTAAATATGCAGTGTAAGAGTCATGTATTTTAATTCATTTAATAAGGACTTTTATTAAACGATACTCCCACTATTTTCCTCAAAATAATAACCCTCGATATTATTTCGGAACACCTCGGCGCTAAGGTATTCTAGTGGGCCAAGATCCATATTTGACCACAACCTGAGTCAGCTTTGGCTTTTCTCTCAAGTTACAGCTATTTAGGTAGGCAACTCCTTGCCAATTGCATCTTGGATAGCCAATTGCATCTTATGCAACTCTTGGATAGTTGGGTGAACAACACTTGTCCAAGCTCATCTCATGAACTTAAGCCCAACTCTATGCCTCTAAGTCCCTAATCCTATTAGGATGACTTAGTTAAGTCAGACCCAAAGTTAGCAATTTGGATATCACTATTATCCCATCGCGCCTTACCAAGATGAACATAGGTGCTTTGCTTTGGCAAACCCACCTAATGTTGATCAAAGTCTTGACGAGTGCCAACATTTGGAAGGCATCACATTTAATGACTTAATATTTGTTTGAGGGATTTTTCTGTTTGATCTCACCAATTTGTTATCTCCGGTTGTCTTATACATGCATCACATACAAATATAAAACATGCATCTCATGCTTACAAGAAAGTAAACGTGACATGGTTATAGCCCAAACTATGCGATATTCTCAAGCCAATGAGAATATCATAAAAGCCTAAGAAAAGAAAAGAGTCTTCACAAGCTCCTTCTCTTCCTTTCTTGGTTGCCCTTTTGTTGTCATCTCCTTGGACATGCCTCCTTGGATGATCCTTGGACATACCACCTTGGATGATCCCATAATGCACCATTACATCAATAATAGAAACCTCGAGTTACATTCGAGGGGAGTAAGGTGAGAAGAGAATGTACAATGAGAGTGATAAGAAAAGGCACGACTCGCAGGCCGTATTTACAAGTACAACCAATCAAGGGCTATAACCATGCACCATGCTTCAAACACCAATCAGCATATCATGTCAAATCTCATTCAACAAAGATGCATGCCAATTTTCGCGCGTTGATTAACCAGTTTTTATTTATGTGGCGCTTCGCATACGGCGGTCCCGCTGGCCGGTCAGTGGGCGGTGGTTCTGTTGACCAGTCAGCAGACGGGGTTAAGGGGAGCCACCCTTGTGGGGTGGTTGCGAGGGGGGCATCGCCCGCCGGCGCAAAAAATTGTCTTGCGGGGGGCGGGGCAGGCCCCCGGCGCAAAAAATTTTCTTACAATTGCTTAGCCCGAAATCTTCTATTTCGAGCAAGTAGGCACCCGAGACTCCTCCATTCGAGCCACCAAAAATACCTTACTTTCGGTGCCCGAACAGGCCGAATCCGAACAAAGCTAGGGTTTTTGCAACTATTGCAAGAATCCTAATCCATATAGGTATCTCATACCAATCAATTTCGGGTTAATCTCATTAACCAATTTGTGTCGTTTCTTCATATATCTCATATGTTCATTACGAATTCCAGTTTCATGCATCTTGAATCAATCTAATTAATCATGGCCGAAAAGCAACCGAACACATAGCATCATGCGATTCAACACTCAATCCCGATTTAGGGTTTCACCAGTAGCTCTGATACCACTGATGGGTTTCGGGAGCCAAACAGTGCAGTGGAATTTAACCGAAACCCTCTAGGATCCAAGTGAAACGGGGTAAACCGGGTGTTCGAAAATTTTCATACCTAATTTTCGGTTGAGATCTCTCACTCAACTGTAGAGTTGAATCACAAAACCTGAACAGTTGACGTGTTCAGGCTCTCTATGGTATCCACACGAGCCTCTCGGGATCACCACGCTTCCACCACGTCCCGACAGATGCGTTTCTCTTGCGCTCGCAGTGCTAGCTTGCGTCCTCCAAGGAATTGCAAGAGAAGAGTGCGGCTGTCCTTTTTGGAGGCTAGGGCAAGGAGACCTGCGAATTTCTCACTTAAAAGTTGTATTTATAGTGAAACTCAACTTCCAGGCCTAATGGGTTTCAAAGCCCTAATCCAATTAGGATTTAATTTCGGGCTTAATAATGGCTCAACTCTTGGGCCCATTATTAATACGAAATTAAAGTGAAACCATAACCCAAATAATTAGCCCATGCACTCTAATGATCCAAATAGCTCTATGTGTGCGACCCAATAGGCTCTTACCATACCACGTTGGCAATGATCATAAATCACATTTATGATCATAAGCAATGAGCGGTGTCTAGCAACACATCATTGCTACCCAAGTGACAAGATTGTCGATGATTCGACTAAACCTTTATGATCATCACCGATATATGCCATTGTCCCTTTGTCCAAGATATCAAGACTAAGCACGAGACATGGAATGTGTCACTCTCGTATAGCCCAATCTTTGGTTTCTTGATTACCGAGTAGACCAACTTAAACTGATGACATTGATATCGTATATCAACTCATCCGAGCATGGCCATGCATTTTCTAAGTCTCACTCTATCAAGGGGCCCGAAGATATCACTCCCGTTACATAGGAGGGACAAATCCCATCTTGATCATACAAATCCCTCCGCATGATATGTGACATACCCAATGACCTCCTTCAAGTTCACTCAGTTACGAGCAACAAAGGAAAGTATCAAAGTATGTGACTCACATGTAGGGAACCTTGATGATCTTAGGTCGAAGGACTACATATACCCTGATCACTATGGGAATCACTTATGACACTCATATAACGATCCATGTAGTGTTCTCATGGTGGGTCGGTCCAGTACACAAGTTCTCCAACTTGTACCCATATGTAGACTACATATCTCATATTAGTCTCCACATATGCTAGTCGTTATGTATTATTGCAACCCACTCCACAATAATACTAGACCAGGGACTTTTAAGAATATCATTATTCTAGGGTTACAATTATGTTTGTTAAGTTACGCAGGAACAAAACAACAAACATAATTGCTGGATTAATGCCTTAATAAAATATCATGACTCAATGTGCAAAAATACAATCATCTCATGACTGGCTTTTGGGCACAACACTAACAGGAACTCTAATCAACGGTTTGAGTGGTCATCAGACTAATGTTAGATTTGGGTTCAGTTAAGTTAAGACTATTCTACGAAGCTTGTCCCCAATAGTTATTGCCACAGAGAGTCAACCTAGTATAGCAGAGCAGTAGTTTAAGCATTGCTTCAATTAGTCAAGTGGTTGAAGTAGGCAGCCACTAGCTAGGAACTCATGGGCAGTACGTGGCTAGTGTGAGGTAAGTCCTTACCCTCTCACTAGTAGTTTGCCATTTACTTGGTAATTTTTGGCATCAATTGCTGGCATAGTTTTATTTGGCTTGTTGGGTGGTAGTTTCAAACGAGGTTAAGGGCTAACCCAAGTGCATTAGCACCTAAAGATGTATCAAGTATTGGACGATACCTGAAACCCTATGACCCACTTGCTAGTGTGAGAACCCACTTAAATAGAGGCTTAAATGCCTTAGATTGGAATCATTCTAAGGTTCTATAGGTTGTCTTCTTGCATGAGTTAGTTTAGTGGCCTAAATCATAGAGTATGACCGGCTAGTTGAATAGATAAGTTCCTTAGAGTCACCAAGTAGTAATGGAGCAGTTCAGTCATATGCCAATAAGGTGAGTAGGTGAGTATTTATTTTATTTTTAACCATTAAATGCAGAAGGTAACTATGGATGGAAGCAAGGAACAAGGAACTCATCCAGGGGGGTAAACGGATGGATAGGTTTGTTTGTCCATTAGCTGTATACCCTAGGGTTGAGTTAGTAAGAATCGAGTTATTACTGGCGTTTGGTTCAACTACTGGAAGGTCGTAAGAGAGCCCAAGCAATAGGATTGATTGCCATGGACCAAGGGATGGCGGGTGACTTGGGGTCATCATCCCAAGGTTAAGTGGGGTCGAAAGCCACTTAGATGACTTATGGAAAAAGAAAAACTCGGCTAGTAAAGCTAGTAGAGTAGGTTAAGAACTAAGTTTTAAGTAGAACCGAGGAAGTTATAAGGATCATATGTTCCATCAAGTTAATGCCAGTAAGTTCATAAAATATTGGACTATCAAGTAAAAAATGATTAGGTGATGCCAGAAAGAAGATGTTTCACCTTAACCCTTCGGGTTAGTGTTCGAGGAGTGCCCATGAAGTAGAGTTCACTATGATCGGTCAAAAGTTGACTCACAAGTAACCAAAGTGAGAAGTAATCTCCCACCTAGTTTAATTTATCATTTGGTAATCATAAGTGCCAAGTCTAGTGTAGGTATAATTGTGCTCACGTGTTGTGCAGTGACTTTAGGAGTTGTTCTCATAGCAGAAAACTCAGTTGAGGGAGCTAATCAATTACATTTATAGACTGGAACCTTATTTCAAGTTCACATAGCAAGAACAAGGAATTTTACCAAAGTTCATTAAGTTCCGAGGAGGTTTAGGCACTAAATGAGGTGAGGGAAAAAAATTGTAATTTTGCATCCTGAATAGTCGAGCAGAGTCTCGAGTGTTAAAAATAAGGTTTTATAACCTAACTTTTAACTTTAGCCCAAACTTAGTTGAAATAAACAAGAATTGACCAATAATGATTAAGGTTGCCAAAAGAATGAGGTTTAAGTGTTCCATCTCTAATACTTTGGTGGCCTAGGTTTTAAATTTGGGTTATAAGATGGTAAAGTTGGGGATGACTACCATAATCGAGTTCATCCTTCACACCATCATTTCTTCATCCAATTGAGCCTAAAATCAAGAATTTTTGGTGAAAAGAGAAGCCACCATAAGTATATAACCCCTTGTTTTTTATACGAGTTAATCAATGTGTTCTTGATTGATTTCATGTTTATTAGTTGATTAGGAGCTTGGGTTTTGGTTAGAAGTTAGTAAATTGATGTTTTGTGCCCATATTAGCTTGGAACTTAGGTTGGACTTCGTGGAACTTAGTTGGTGCAAAAAAGTTGCATAATTCTTGCTTGTTACTTAAAGTTGAGGTTAGGGATTAAGTGTTTCAAGTTTGATTGATGCTATTTGAGTGTTTATGCTTGACGGAATCAAGTAGTATCATGAATAACATTGATTATGGGCAAGTGTGTTTACGGTGGACTAGGCTTGGAATTGTAGATTGTGTGATGTTTTAATGCATCATAGGAAGTTTGTGATGGTGTATTTGTGGCCTATGTAAGTAGTTTTATAGGTTTATGGTGAGTTTAGGCATCTATTGTATGCCTTAAACTTATACGAAATCACTAAAGAGGATTAGGAAGGTGTTTTTGAGGTTCAGGACACGGGGTCCTGGAGCCTAGCTACCATCCGACGCCTCAGTGCCCAAGGCGTATTTTTTTCTCTATAGAACAGAGTACTCCTAGTGCCTAGGCCTCAAGTGCTCAGGTGCCCCTGGCGCCTAGGCCCTAGAGACACCCCTCCTAGCACCCAGGCCCTAGAGGCCTTTTTCAGCAAATTTCAGCTTTTCAAATGAGATCCGGGGGAGGGCAGGGATGGTCCTAGGGGTGCCTAAGGATTGTAATGGTACAATGGCACTCCAAAACATCTAAAAACTCTTTTGTGATCTAGGGGTTTTCTTATAGTTTTGTAAATGGTAAATGTACCTTATAAGAAAACTAGTTCATAGGCCATAACAAATACACCATTACAGGAGGTGGAAGGTTTAACACCATTGATACCTTCGTTGCACCTTCGAGTTCAAGGCCTCGATGAGGAAACCTTAGTACACCTAGTGGGTTCTTCAGGACCTAGGAATTATCAGTCCAACCATAGTGCCCCTGTACAACATAAAGGAGGTTCAACTAGTGGAGAACTTCACTAGTTAGGCTAGTAAGGAATGCTTGCTAGTAGACAAGGCTTTTCCTTGTAGTTCAAGGACTAGGTAGAAGACAAGTCCCAAAGGACTGAAACTTATGCACACTAAGTTTAGCCTTACGTTGTACGAGCTCACAGCAAATTACATATGGTTATATATATGTTGTCCTTAGTATCGTGAAGACCCTTACTAAGAATTACAATTCTCACTCCCTAGTTTATGTTGTGTAGATTCTAACGGTGTTAGAACCGATAACCATTGAGGGTTGTCATGGTAGTTTGCTTTTATAGGTACTTAACTTTGAGAATCTTTATGACTCTAGTTTTATTAGCTACTTGCTCGTAAAACAGCAGTACTAACTATATTTTTTCTTGGCCGTAGTGGCTAGTTGAGCACATGGAGGACTTTTTGAGGCTCGCCATCGGGATTGCATCGAAGGTGGGAGTTAGATGAAAAGATCTTAGTAGGACAGTCTTGTGTATATTATACGCACTAGTTGCTTCTTATGTTTATGGATGGAGTCCTAGACTCTAGGGTTGCTTTTGGGTGAGGGCATTAGTCTACTTTATTTATAAATGCTCACACACAGTTGTTATGTATAGTAAATTCATATCAATGTTGATTTTCTATGCTTTGGCCTTTTGAGCCTATTTTCTATTAAAATACTTGGCCAAGTGAATGTTTTTATGATTTGCTTTAGTTTAAGTCAAAGCATAAAGAGCATGCATCTTACATATTCTAGGTTAATCAACTAGTATCATGGAGTTTTAATTCGCACATATATATAATTAGCCAATTGCAACTGCCATGAGACTTGTTCCACAGGCTTCCTAGGCAGGGCCGAGGGTGGCCATCTCATGACCACCTCCCGATAGTTAACTAAAGTGGTGGTTAAATTGGCTTTCCCCCCAAAAAGGCAAGTTGATGTGGCAAAAGCCATGAGTGCATTGTTTCGACCTAAGGATGATACAGTGTAGTCATGGTATGGTAGTTAAGTATAGAAGGTGGAGATGGTTCCTTGTAACCATAGGCCAAGTGATGAATACTCATAAGTGTATTGCTATTAAGGGATTAAATCATCATTATACACTTTAAGTATAATTAATTTCTATATTTTGAGCATTTTTTCCTCCGGGTTACTATTCATGCTGATGGCCTTCTGCATCATCGTTGCGTAACATGGTGGACCTGGAGCAGAAACTTCCAGCAGGAGAACGTCCGGATAAAAAAACTCCGATGGTAGAGAGGCTGCAAGGATCCAGCAAAACAAAGGGTTAGGAGCTCCCCGGAGTGTTTTTCCGGGGGGGAGTCTTCGACGCCCAAGTCAGTATTTAAAAGTGGAAGATAAGTAAAGAGCAGAGATATTCTGATTGGGAGCCTCTCTCTTACTTGGGGTTCTTCCTGAATATTTATAGGGAGATGAATAGAAGAAGTTCGTTTTCCACAGGTTGCCCAGATCGTGACACGTGTTCGGTCGGATATGATCTATACCTTCGGAGAGAGGGGGAGCTTTTAGCCGACCATAGGCTGCCTGGCTGAAAGCCTAAGCAACACAAGGGCGGCGTGTCAGAACGTGTCTGGGGGCGGCGTGTCGGGGGCCGTACGAGTACGGTGTGTCAGAGACTCCTTAGCTGTTTGGTCGTACGCCCACGTGGCCTTTTCGGGTGACCGAACTCCTTCGGGGTACAGAGCTTGTTCGGGAAAGTGAGCTTCTCTAGAGGGAAATCCCTTGTTTTATGCGAGACACCTTCGGTTGGGCTCTCCCGAGGTTAGGCTCGGGTTCCTGACAATGGTACTTTGTGAACGTGTCCCAAATGTGGTCTTGGGCACGTGAGGTCAGCGCGAAGTTACCCTCGGGAAGGGTGATGATCCCTTTTGACCGAAGTTGGTCCCGTAGGTTCCCTGAGGGTAACATCTATCCAGCTTGTTCGAGGATGCTTGAGGTTATCTTTTTGCCGAGGTTTGGTCGCTTGTTCCAATCAGAGGTGATGCGTTGGCCAAGGATGGCGTGCACGAGTGAGGTCCTTCAGGGGCGATTGCCTTTCGGCTATCACTTGCCCCCCCTCAGAAAATCAAGGATGTTTCTTCGGTTTGGGGGAGTCTCGGGAACTCCTTGGAGTTCGAGTGATGTTCCTGGCTCTTCTGCAGAGGTCATTGTTAGAGGAGCGTGGTTCCACTGACCTTCCTGTCAGTGAATCGTTTCGTCTTCCCATACAGATGGTCGTGTTACTTTGGGTAGTGTTATATAGGTCTGCGAGTTGTCAGGGGCGTGCCCTCTTTTCTCGCACCGGCTTACACATGGCTGCTGATGGATGGTGAATAGCTACATCGGTTACGTTAATTGTGTCTCTTCACCTTCGAGGAGTAATAATGACGACGTTTCGTTTACCCTCTTCGGCCTATATAAGCACCTCTCGCCTCAGACCTTCACACTCTTCTCTTTTGCTTTCGTTTGCTCTAGAGCTCTCTCTCGTCTTTTTTCTCTTTCCTGCAGCAGTTCTAGTGACGGAGCAATTTCCGATAACCCCTCACGACGGTGTCCAGGAATCCAGATTTTGGCACAACTTTTGGTGGGTCTTTCCTTCCATAGTTCTTTCTTTCTTCCGAGGTTGTTTTTCCTGAAGTTTTGTTTTTCCAAAGTCCTTCGATTCTTTTCCTTCATTTTCCCGAGGTTGCCTTTCTTATTTTTTGAGAGATGTCAAATCCAACTCCGCTGATGTCTATCCGTCCTATCCCCGAAAGCTTTCTCCCCCTTGAGTCTCATCCATGCTGCACTACTTCGGAGAAAATGACGAAGTGGGTAACAAAATTCTATCTCCCTTCTTACGCCATCCCGAGGTTACCTATCCCGGGTGCATACGGCTACATGGCCCATTCAGGTGAGGTC